>JAJJHQ010012310.1:1625411-1671191 GCA_021223825.1 Drosophila ironensis
AATAAAAAAGTCTAAGACAATACATTACATGTTTACGCAAATACTGTTTAATAAAAGCGCTTTCAAACATGATTAAATTAACAATATTTATATCATTTAAAATGACTCGAATTTTTCTTGGTGCATGCAGGAAACTGCAAACGGTCGTGTGCATATGCATAAGCGGGAAAGAAAGCTTAAGCGCTACCCTGGGTCCTGGGTCCTGAACTTGGACAATTGAATTGCATAACATGAATAGAAATGAATTGGCAGGCCATGGAGCCGAGAGTTGGTTTTGCGGCACGACAACGGAACTGGTTCCACGAAGGATTTGCATACCCAAAGTGCATGTGGCCTGCACGCAGAGAAAGTATTCCAACCAAGCTACTTATGAGAAACTTTAAATATTTGTATCTGAAATGTTTATATTTTTTTTTTAGCAAGCGAAAGTTATAAACCAAAAACTTGCAAACTTTCTTTTAAACCTTGCGAGAACTTCAATCTACGAGTATAGTTCATAACTTGGCCTAAGGACGTACATAGGTCTTTGAATGTACTAATTGTGGACAGAAAATCCTGGCAACCCAATTTTGCAAGGTCGATTTTCCGTCAATCGACAAAATCGTCCACGATCGGACGCATATTGGTCCAGATATGCCCTCCCGAACTTCCAGTTTGACGGCCCCGGTCGCAAACATGCATCCCGAAAAATAAGCTGAAACACCAGGCGAACAGAAATGCACAGCAGGTGGATTCTGCCGATAATTTTGTCTGCTGACGTCACAGATCCACCAATAACATGATAGAATAAAATAGCAGGGTTTGATCTTTCAGAGCTTTGTTTGGCTAAGTCGCCTAAATCAACGGCTAGGGCAAATTCTGAGCTTAGCTCCATACAGGCGCGCGTACTTCCAATGTAGAAATTATCAATAAATAAAGATAATATTTTCCTCTGTGGTGGTTACCGCCTTTCTAAAATGCACTTTTGTGATTTTTTTTAGCCCATTTCTAGTTGTTTGAAACATTAAAGCCGCTATTTGGTAAAACTTTAAAGAGGAAAATTCCTGGGGCAAGCCAGAGCAATTTTCACACTCGATTAGCTGCATTTGTGCACGTGCCAAACCGAACTCAAATAATACACAACAGCGGCGACGTCAGCCGAGGAAAAACAAAAAAAACCAAAGATGAAAACGGAGGGAAAATTACAATAAACGTTAGATTTTCATTAAAACGGAAAGAGGAATACTGAAGGCGGGCATATGTGAGTGGTGCGGTGCGTTCCAAGAAAACGTTGCCTACTTTGCAGCGCACACAGCGAAATGGAAAGTTAAGCACTTGAGACATCAACAAAGGGGTCCCCTGCACAGGATTTTCGGGGTGAGTCCCATCCAAAGGGTGGCCCTTTGTTTGGGCTCACTTTATCCGTTTCGTTTTATTTCATTTTTTTTTTTTTGTTGTATTTGCCTCTGCACTGAGCTGCACACAATAATGAAAATGTTGTTGTTTGTTAAATTCCGACAGCCGCTGCTGCTAGAACACACTTGAGCGCCCTCACACATCCGAAACACATCCATACTGGTGCACAGCAACATTGCATTACTTCCGCCTCAATAGTAATAATTTTAAAATCAATACAATTCAATAAAGTTTTATTACTCACGCTGACAAGGGTGTACGGAGCTGCTTTCCTTTATTTTCTCGCCAGCATCCACCAGAAAGTGTGTGGTGGGGTGGTGCGGAAATTTGGGGGTAGCACTGCTTGGGTTAACTCGGTGGAAAAGCTTAACCCACGTCTGCCCCGCAGACAGCTCCACCTGGTGCTGGCGCTGTGCGGCAATCGCTGGCAATTAGAATGCGTTTTATAAGCAAATTGCCGGCGAACTTATGCGTCAAAGTCCAACGCCCATTTGTATGCAAATGCCCAAAAGAACACTGATGAAAATTTTCCACAACTTTAGTTGCTATCCATAAATGCGTTAGGCGTTCCTTACTTGGCTTGTGTTTGCAGTGCAGGTCAGCGGCTGTCACAGCCTCCCAGCCACTTTTCTTCTGATGAATCAAAGTCATAACGTGGCCACCACCTCCTCAGGCCCGGCCAGGCACATCCTGCTCCTGCTTGCGCGCCGGCTCCCTTCCGACGGTTACGCATCGTTATGCACAGCGGCAGCGGATGACTGTTATTAAAATCAGTTGTTCGGGTGTACGGTCTCCTTTCGGGGCCAGCCAGACAATCTGAATGGGCGCGCACAGCTGTGTCAGAGCGCCAACTTCATTATGGCAGATGGGCGGGGGACAGTGCGACGCATTCGTTTAATGTCTTAATTCTGCACTCAGCCAAGTGAAAAATTAAAATGGTGTGGCGCTTTTGTTCCAGCAGAAGCAGCAGGAGCAGCAGCATTGTAGCAGCAGCAGCCGGATCATCAGAATGCTCATCAGTGCCAGGTGAAATGAAGTCCTTGAGCCGCAGCGGTCATAAGTCTAATGTTTGCCTTGTTTAAATATTAATAAAGCCGGGATGGGATGGGGAGGAGGCGCCCTTAGCCTCGGCCACAAATTGTTAAATTGAAGCTAATAAAATTTGGCTATTACGCGTGGCCAGTGTCCATTTTATGGGCCACAAATTTCATGGCGATTAACTGTGATGGCAGCGCATGCATCACGCAAAAACTCACTCTCCTGCGTAATTTTGTGGCCAAACACTTTGAGCCAAAAGAACAATGAAGCTGCAAAAAATTACAAAAAGGAAAAATACGAGTAATAACCGAGGCAAAAAAATGCCAAAAGAAGTACGAGTAACGTAAAAATTAAAGCGCGCAAAATGCAAATGTGCGGTAAAATTGAAGGCTGTTAGGGTGGCTGGGCGGGGGTGCTTGGCTCAGCGAAGCGTTTGTGCAAATTATGGTTTAACACCTCATTGAACCCGCTGCTGCGGGGCGGCTATGCCGGGGGGAGCTAGAGCTGCGAAAATTTGAATTTGAATATGAATTTCATATTCAAATGAGTTTTCAAAGACTTTGTGTGGCGCGCCAAACGGGAATAGAGTTAATTATATATAAATTATGGCTTATTGTTTCCATTCCTGTCTTGCCCAAAATATGTAAATTGGCCGCATAAAATGCCATTTAATTGGAAGACCGAGGCCGAAACCGAGCCAGATCAAAGCGATTAAAGCTGAGCTGGCTTTGCGCGGAAAAGCTATGCATACTCAAGCAGTTTCCCATTTAGCCAGATTAAATTAAAAAGCCAAGTGCCACGGCAAGGCGGGAGAGGAATAAGATGTTCTTAATCAACAGCTTGGTATAAATAATATATAATGCCATTGTCATAAAATAAGCAGATGAAAATAAGCCCACAAAGAGTTATTAATCAAAGCGACAATTTTGGTGAGAAAGGGATTATGTGAGTAAGGTCGGAAAATTGCAACATTTAAATTGATGTCCCAATTTTTAAAGTAATTTAATCGCAATCTTTTGTGCTGTAATTAATCGGCTAAAACTGCCAGCCATTGCCAGCGCCTTGAGCCACTCCCTCTCACTTTCACGGCAATTGTTTTGCGGTCGATGTGCATATGTAAAACCTAATTACAACTAATTAGTATTTGCACAAGTGACAACCTTTGACCCAATGCAAACAATGGGCGACGCCCAGTGGCAACAACAACACCGTGCGGCGGGCAGTCAACAAGCCAAACAAAACCGAGAGCTACATACATATAGTAGGCATATATACTCGTACGCACTCTACATTCGTATATGATCAGGGGCAGTGGCAGCTGTAGCAGCCCATGACCAAATGCAAATAAACAAAACGCTTTGATTAGAAAATTTCATTACACCAAATCGAACGTTTGCCAATGGCACACACGCAAACGCACACCCAACACACAAATGCAAATACAATCAGTGCCAATGCAAACAAATAAATGCACAAAGGGGCAGGCTCGAATGCAGCTGGCCAAATGCGGCAGTTCATTAAAATGCCGATGTCCCTGCCCCGCTGCAAAGGTCCTGGCACTCTCATCCTGATCCTGATCCTTTCCCGATGCCCGATGCTGCTGTGCCAGCAGTCTTCTTGCCATCCCAACTCATGTCCCCCTCACGCATTTGGTCTGTTGGCTGTTTTGAAAAACGCAATTTAATAACGACTGCAAATGAGCAACGCTTGGCCATGACTCTGTTGGCCCAATGCATGGGCCCTGTGTTTGTGTCAAATTTTATGGCCCAAAGGCGCATATCAAATGGAATCGACAGGCTTGTCCCGAGCTCAAATGCACAGGAAAAAATTGACAGTGCAGCTAATTTCAAACCAACTCATAAATCTGGTTGTCACATAAATTAAAAATTCAATAATTTCTGCTGAAGCATCAGCAGATTTTTTTGTGCTAACATCCAAACAATTGATATTGAATTGCATGCAACAGAAAAAAAAAGAAAAAAGCATTTGTATTGTCATTTTATTCCCATTTAATCAAAGTATTATAATGCGAGAAAAAAATGCACTTAAATAGTTTCTGTTATTAATTTCAATTAGCAGTTCACTCGATTGAACTATTTTTTTTTGTATTTTTTTGGCGAATTCATTATTTGTAATCAATTGCAGATCCACGGCGGTATGAATAAACCAATTTTATGAACCATTTAAGATAAAAAAGTGGTCGCAACTTTTGGGGCGATTTCTCCGAATGCATGTTTAGGCCAAAGCCGGTGCAGCTGCAGTTGCATGTTGGCCTATGTGCCCACTTCAATTTATTAATGCACCCGTACCGACAGCCAGGCTGGATGCAGTCACGCTCCGTCCAAGTCTATTGGATTGCATACTAAATAGATGGCAGAGCAGAACCCGAGGGGGCGGATGATGCATCACCATGGGAGCAAATGATGGCTGATCACCCAGTCTCCCCAAATAGAGCTCCTTGGAGCTTTTCGACCAAAGATCACATGGCGTATTCGTGATTTAGATGCGGGCATGGACAAGGCAATATTTTGCAGCTCTTTTCCGGCCGCTGAACCAGGCGGCCGCAAATATTTTAACACTCAATTAAAATTGCCATGCAAATAATTGCAGCGCATTTAAAGGCTATCGCTCTACCCACGGCTCTGCGCTCTTTCGCATTTAATGCATTTTTGTGGTAATGGCAACAAATTAAGCGGAAATTACATGGCAGTCGAGATATCGATACTGAAACCCTGTTCAACCTCCGACCCGACGGCCAGTTGAGCGTGCCGCGCTGCACGTTGCTCAAATTATGTTGATTTATATATAATTTTTGTGTAATTTCATTAAGAAATGCAAATTACACATTAAATGCAATAAATATTGATAAATGCGTGCCAATTGGGGTACACCAAAATGAGCAACCGTGAATTCATGAAAGTTAAAAGTACCTACTGGAAATGTGTGGGGAAAATATACTTGAAATAATTACCAAATATTTGAAGCAGTTCATAGTAAAACTTTTGAGTTGCGTTACTTTTTCACAAGCTTCGTTCCATTTACGAATTAATTTCCGGGATTTTTTACGTAGATACTAAATATTTTCGATAAGTTTTTAAAAATTGTATCAAACAATGTATTTAACTTTATTTATCCAAATCTCCTGACCAAGCTCTCCATAAAAAATTTCAAAAATACATCCAGCATGCAGCAGATTATACTAAGCTCGCCGATGTCCTGAAAGGCGAGGTATCTGGATCGGGTAAGCTGCTTGCTTTGTCGCGTTGTGAGGCCAAAATACAAGGCGCAGGCGGTGAAGTTCACAACGAGTTGGCAGATGAAAATGCAGAATCGCTTGGCCTGCGAAACGTTTGGACTGTAATAGCTGTCTCTCCACTCGCCAGTGACGGGCTGCCACAGGCCCCAGTTGTTCCATAGCCTTTCGTAGGTCACCTTGAACCGCCGCCTCCACACCTCGGCCTTTCGGGTTTCACCTTGTTTGAATATGAAATCCGATGACAAAATCAACCCATGAGTATGGGTTATCCACCGACGAGCCACAAAAACCTGCACTTCTTGGGTCTGCAGATCGTTGATCTCGATGCGACGCAGGAACCAGCTGGGAAAGCGTCCGCCATTGTCGTGGGTCACAAAGAGCTTTGTGGGTATGCGAATGTCACGGGTCTTTAGCCACATCGTGTACGTGGTATTCCGACACAAATGAATGTGCTCCGGATCCTGGCCAATTGTGACCTCATGCCCGTGCAGGCTGTAGAAGCCCAGCTGAACCGATGCCGTTGTTTCGGCATTGACTCTGCCCCCGGTTTTTATATGGATAACCAGGTCGTGGACTCTTCTCTTCGAAACCGCCCTATGATCCTCCGTCTCGTGCAAGCGATGCATCACAGCTCTGTTCGGCGGGAAATTTCGACGATGTATGAACCACACAATCCAAATCAATAGAAAAACCATGGTGACTAAATAGAAAACTATCAGGTAGTAATTCAGATCCACAGTTACATAGGGATCCACGGGTACCATTACCGCTGGAACAAAATGTGTGAATGCCGTATAAGAGCTCAAGGAATCGCAAATGCATAGCAATCCGGAATCGATTTTGACATCCATTGAAGGAATGCAACCTGCGTTGTTCCAGAATTGTTGATCTGCCGGAAGACTATAGATCCAAGTATCGCAGAATCTCAGCTGAAAGGCAAACGCAAAGTATGCTCCACCGCTACTCAGCAGCGATTCGTCGGTGGTATTCGTAGAGTTCGAATAAAGTTTCATGGCTATGAATACTCGTTTAGATGTATTGCAATTATTCCGCAACAGCAGTATCTTGCAACTGTTGGATGCGCGAACTATGCAATTGGATGAAGCGACTTCATAGAACAAAGGCCGGCTTCCAGTGGTCATTTTCACTTGCATGTCGTGGGTGACGCTGACAATGTGAATAGCTACCACGGATTGGGCAGCGAGGAGTGTGCGGTACATACTTACATCCTGCATCTTGGCAAAACTTCCCTCTTCCAAGCAATTCATAAAGACCCCAGCCCAATTGTGGGAGTGCGAAGGATGATCTCTAACTGTTAGAGGTGAATTTTTGGCCTTATTCTTATTTAGTTCGGGTAGAGTTTGCCTGTACCTTAAGAGGCCCTTCTTAAATTTAATTTCGCGCCTAAATTTGTCCTCCTTTTGGTAAACCCGCACTGAGAGTATCACAAGACTTGGCATTCTTTCGGTGGGATACCACCATTTGAGAATGCGCTTTTGACCGATAATTCTGACACAAACTGGATACCGTTGTACCTCCGCAAATTGTATCAGAATTTCTTTGGTAAAATAGACTACAAACCAACTGTCACCTGTCTTGACAGAGAATTTCTTCGGAATGTCCTTGATGTTCATGCACCTTGTTTTAAACGACAGCGATGGTGTAATGTTTGGAGTATACAAATCCTCAATATCCAGTGATGGATTGTCTGTTCTGGCATAACCCAAATATTGATGTAAACGTTGAGTTTCCCATGTGGTTGGCCAATGAAAATTATGGTTCTTACTCCTAGGAATTCTGATTTTATCAGTCAACCTATCAATATAGGGTTGATTCATCTTGCCAGTCGCATAAGTTGTGAAATACGGATGATAAATGCGATTTCGTGGCGGAGCAGTACTTCTGCACAAACCCTTCATGATCTCGTAGACTTGTTTGCAAGCGTTAGCTGTGCTTTTAAATGGTCTCTTAAGCAGAATGGCCGCTCTATCGTCCTCAGATATTTGCTCGAAATTATTATTCATTTTTCGTACCAAAAAGGTCAGCATGGCCTGCTCTTTTTGCCTGATGGGCTTCAGGCGGTGGGCCAAGGTGAGAGTGATGTTAGCCAACTTACCGAGCGACCCTTGCGAAAAAGGATGATAACCTTTGAAAGTACTTAAGAGGATTAAGGCCGAGTCCACATGATTTATCCGCGAGGCGACCGACTGAACTATTTGCAAGTAGCGCCAAAAATGTCCTTGTTCCGCAAGATTTTGAATATTGTATGGTGCTTTCGTGATGTATTTCCACAGTTTCTTCGGCGAATCGACAGGTATATTGTCCAGAGCAGTCACGTTGACCCGAATCCAACTCGGGTGGCACGCTGAGAATACATCACACACCATAACCTTGATGAACTTTGTGATGGGCAGGTAAACCTCGCAACTGCAATCGAAACAACTGTCCAGGAGTACCGGTCCAGCGTAGTACCAGTATTCGATGGGACTGTTGAGGGTGAAAAAGTTGCGGCAGCAAGGAATAAATGGTGTCAGGCCCTCGTGTCCCTCCGAGGGATTGACGAAACAATATCCATTCGAGGGACCAGGATTTCTGGTCAGCACTTTCAGGTCTCTGCCATGACGTCCATCTGCCGTTGAAACATTCAGTTCTATGCGAGTATTGTTCGACATACTTCCCAAGTACATGATAAGATCTTTGGTGTCCATGGTCTTACAACTGTCAATATACCAATTATACTTCAAATCCTGGTCACCGCAATTGGAGCATCGAGCGCTAAAATGAACCTCGGAGTCGGGAACAATATAGTCCATTTGGCAGTTCAAAGTGCATTCAATGACTATTTGCAGAACCTCGGAATCTGTCATGCTAACAACTTGCTTTCTTTGCGATGAAACGTTGGGATTACTGTCCCTCGATACGTTTAAAGTGAAAATGTACTTGTAGCCGCTTCGAAAGGCATTTGCAGGAATGCTGAATATCGCAACTGATGATATATTTGGAAGGCAGAATTTGTTTTGCCTATCCTCGAACGAGTGGCAATCCCAGTGGTATTTGGAAAACTGCACATCTCCGACTCTTTTGGAGAAGTCCCGACTTAGCGAACCATTGATCCAGAGTCTTTGGCTGACCTGTGCTTTTCTCGAGCCACCTCCAACAATCACAGCCTCCACACGACCCACAATGAGCTTCAGGTAACACCGAGCGGCAAAGGGAATGTCCCCAAAATGTCCCTCAACCGACAGGACAAAAAAATTCCTCCAAAGGTCGTGGGGAGTGGGGTATGCCATTGAATATTGTTTGATTGTGAGCTGAGGACCTTGAGTCGAGAATGATGAGAACTGTGCTGTGGAAGTGATAGATGGAAAAAGGCGATTCTTTAATTTCCAGAAAATAACTCACTTAAGCCAACAGCATCGCTTAAATTCCAGTGAAGGTTCGTCTTGATTGTTACATTGCAGGTTTCTAAAAACAGAGGCCTAATAAAAACATCGCGGTTGGTGGAAATCAATTTAGGATTCTCTGGATCGGAGCACGCTTCCATTGTCACTTGGGGAGTGCAAGGATTGGGAAGTGTCACCTCAATATTAACCGATTCCTCAATACCATATTTCCAAGGCATCTCATTTACACGAGCTTTTAGCGTTAGGGTTCTATCACTTATTGACCAAAACACAGCAGTTAAGTGGGCCAAATATCCCTGCTCATAGTCAGGCTGCCTTCGGGTTTTAATTCCCAAAGAAAAGAGCTCAAGACTGATGGCATTTGTTCTTTCAAACGCGGGAGGCATCCGATATTTCTTACTTGTTACCTCAAAATAGGCCAACAGGTAACTGGGCGTACTGAGATGCAATGTTATGACATCGTTGACCGGCATGAATTCCATGGTAATAACGATTTGGGTTGGCTGTCCATAGGGTACAAATTCATTGCAGTATACCTTTAATTTCGAATTTTCCAGTTCACTATTCCTGGTGAACTCCAGATTCAAGAAGAGGGATAACAGTAGTAGTATCTTTTGGAAATTAGGCAGCGACATATATTCATTGTTAGTTAGGTGACGGGAAACTCAAATCTAGAATTTTATAGATAATATAAAACACACCAAAGTTTATTGGTATCTCGGCGCAAACCCTTGTCTAAATCCCAGTGTAATATCATAATTTAGAAAAGTTGCCATAAGTTAATTACTTATTCCATTATCATTAAGTAATTACCGTAAATTTCGGCAGAGAATAAAAATGTTGACTCCTCATCACTTTCGTGAACCCCTGCCAACTTATGTAAGGTAATCCCTGACTGACCTCAACTACTAACCGTTGAGCTTTAATCGGAGAGCATAGCTTGTTAGCCCGGCTTGGCCCCCACAATCTACACACACACACACTCCGCTTGGTATCCTTGTACACTTTTGCATAGCAAAGCACATTTGGTGTTTTATAACTATTTGGCATTCGAGGCAGCAAGTCGCACCAGCAGTAGATAACGCCCCTTTTTCAACACTTTGAAAAAGTTTAAATATAAATTAAAAAGTTTTCCCATTTTTTGTTGTTGCCATGGCATTGTTGTTGTTTTTGTTGTTGTTGTTGCTGTTTTATTTGGTATGTATTTTATGTTCATGCAAAGTGAAAAGTTTGCCGGACGACATCGAACCCGTTGGCCAAGTTGAGGACTTGGGGGTTTGTCCACAGTCGATCAGTTTAATGCCGCGCAACTCTTTAGGCCATTTAATCCCGTGCCAATTTCCGTCCCTTTTTCTTTAGCACACAAAAAAAATTTAGACATTTTTTAGGCCAAAAAGTTACAGTTCTACTATTTTTGAAGTTAATTTATCTATTTTAGGGCTTACTCTTTGCGTTTAATCTTCTTGCAAATAATGTCATAAATAATGTAATAGTTTATTCTTTTTTCCGGTGCAAAGCTATGGCAGGCAATTGTCGCCGCTTTTAACTTATTAGACAATTCTTGGCCATGTTTCCTTTGGTAGCCGTTCGGTATTTGCAATACATTATTGCTGTCAGATGAAGTTGTCCTTTTGCAAAATTAATTGCATCCTTTTTGTGGGCGGAGGACGATGATGGGGAAGGCAGAAACGAAGGCGGAGGCGGAGGAGGGATAAAAGTTGTGGTCCTGTGACCACAAGCAGACTTCAAGGCTGGCATTGTTGTAATATTTTTGTTAGTAAAATGTGGTCAAACTTTGGCTGCCATAAAGGCGCAAACAACTCTTCGGCCATGTTTGTTTGCATTTGTGTTTGGGCGGGGGCGTGAGTGTGAGTGGGAGTGTGTGTTGTGAGTGTTAGTGTGTTTGTATGTACATATATAGATGTGTGTGGAGCCACAAACATCTGACCGTAATGCAAACGCATTTGCTGCGTGCCACGCTCAAAGCCAAAGCCCCTGGAACCCAAAAATGTTGACCATCTCTCCATTGCCTTAGTACTTCCTGAACAAGTGCTCCATGCTCCGTGCTTGGTGCAGTCCCCCCTCAAGGATTTTCCCTATGGTTTGCCCTCACCAGTTTCCCAATCGTTAGCCGGCTTTGAAAGCATCGCATTCGGCATTCGGCTGCTTGCGGCTTGCTTGAGGCACTCAACCTTGTGCTGCATTTCGGGTGCATGAAAAATCAGTGAGCGAAACGCTTTCGACTCCAGACACTCGGGAAATGAAGTGGTTTAACTTTGTGAAAATATTGAAATTTCTATTATTCAAAAGAACATTCTCCAAGATAAATTTGTACTCACATTTATAGTGCTTAAGTAGTTGGAATTTAATGTAATCCCACTTTAATTTCAAAGTGTGGGCACTAAATGTAATCTTTGACTGCGGCCATATATCTCCTTTGCGGCGGCTTTACTTTGCTTTTCCTTCCAGACCGAAAAAGTGCGGTCAAAAAAAGGAAATTAAGTTCAATAAAAAGGAACATTCGTAATTTATTAGGGTGAACCCACTTGCTTTTTATACTCCACCCCCACTGGGTTCCTTTTAATATTAAAGTTTTCCCAAAGAACATTCATTCAGTTCAGTCCATTCGATTCATTTCATGCATTCAGCGAGAGTGAGTGGGAACTAGTCGTTTCGGAAAAAGTTATCATTTTGACAAGTTCTTAATATGCAATTTCATTAAGCTGCAAGCAAAGTTGAACTGCCCCAGTTTCGTTCGTTTATTCCGCCAAGAACTAAAAAACCGAAGCAAACGGGCAAAGCATAATTGCATTTCGTGGACAATTAATTCCCTTTCTATTGCCCATTTCGTCGTAATTTAATTGCAAATTACTTCCCTTTTATGTGTATTTGTAGACGTAATTGTAGCTTCATTTGCCTTCTGCTTATGCGCCAGGACACGCAAGTCGCTCCCAGTTGTTGCCCCAAGAAGCGAGGGTTCCGATCCGATTCCCCTTCCATATTTCGCCGCTACTTTGTTGGGCATTCGGTGCCAAATTGCAAAAGTTTCACGCAGCAGTAAATTCTGGAAAATTGCATGTGAGCTGCTGCAACTTTTCTCGGTGGTCACACGAAATTTATTATTAAAATTCACTCCGCTCCAGAAGAACCGGAGACGAAAGCCACTTGAGCATAACATTGAATCTCATTTGACAATTTCGTCTTTCTATTTGTTTTGTGTTTCGCTTGGGTTTCCCCTGCTTTATACATATATTTTTTTTTTTTGAGTACCCCGTCTTGTGTTTTGCATAATTCCAAGCAAAGTAACTCCATCAGAGTGGAACGATAGCGGAGCAGGAGCTGGGACTGAGACTGGGACTGGGACTGGGGCAGGAGCTGGTCAGCTGTGTGACACGAATCAAACAAAAGCGTCAACTTTGCGCTGAGCAAATGAAAGCGGAAAGGCAAGTGTTGATAGAGGGCGAGGGCGAGGGCGAGGGCTAGGGCCTGGCCAGCACGCTGGCTGGTTGGCTGGTTGGTTGGTTGGTTGGTTGCTTACATTGCCAACAAAGTAGAAAATCCGTAAGAATAACACAAAATTCTCGGCTCTTTCTGTTTCGCTTGTTCTGTGTTTTTGTCCCACTCCCGGAGCTCTGTTCTTCGATTATCCGGCGACGTCTTTTCTGGTGATTGTGGCACCTGCAAAACGGAGAGCGGGGGCTCACAAAAAATGGGGCGTCGGATGGAAGGTCGGGCGCTGGGGAGGCATGTGGCACAGACAAAGTAAGCGCCCGAGGCTGCAGATTGCAGCTGCCTTTGCACTGAGCTCAACAAACGAATTCTTATTTTTAAAATCGTATTATTTTGTCAAAACAAAAATCTTATCAAGTAAGAGGGATTATAGTCGAGTGTCTCAACTATAAATACCCTATTTTGTGTTTTGCGCGAACGAGAGTGGGTGTAACCAGATGATTTTCACAACACAAATAGATATTGGCTCTACCAATGATCTATCGAAATTTAGAGACTCTAGAGTTAAAGTTGTGGACGCCATAGAATTTCGGGGTTTGCTGATATGCAAGGGGTGAAATTCAATTTTCAAACAAACTAGCGCTAAACTGGTGTCACAAAATTCTGAATATGCAATTATTTTTTTGCTATATATTGTAGACAGACGGACATGGCTAGATCTGTTGCTGGGATCGGAAAAGCTTCCTTTTCCCTGTAACATAAAATTTTAGGAGCTAGGTATAAAAACCTAATCTCATATAGAGTAAGTAAAATATAGATTCTGGAAATTTTTTGAGCTCTCAAAAATGTTTCTAGCCTATAAAATAATACATATAGTACCAGATTCAATACAAAACTTTCGCTGGGTGCACTTTTCCCGCTCTGTTGCTGCTTCATCAGTGGCAATTGTTTAGCTGCGCTTTTTTGGCCATTGGATTCATTTGAAATTTATGCAAATTAAGTACGGCACCCAGTGTCGGAGCGGAGCGGAACAGAGCCGAGCGGAGCGCATACTGCAGTTGCATAATCCTTGGAGCGCAAAGGATTTACACTTTTGCTTTTGCCAGATAATTATCTTAATTGCAATTTTCGCTGCTCGTCCTCTCTCTGTTCCACTATCTCGACTTCCTGGCGGCTAAATGGAAAATTTACAATTTAATTAAAGCTACGCAAAATGTTGCCAGCTAAACCAATTAGTCTTTTAGTGTGTGAGCCGTAGTTAGCATAACAAATTAAATGGCAATTAATTTGCGAACGCTTTCCGAAAAACATTAATAAATGCAGGGCCCCCATTCATTATTTGCAACCTGCACTTGCCGACCAAAACTTTCATTATTTGCCATCGGTTTTCCGTTTTCAGTTTTCCGTTTTCGGGGCTGCAGGGCGCTGCATCATTTTTCAAGCGGAGGCAAATGAAAGCACTTAATCTTGCTCCCTGAACTTTGCCACAAACTCGACTCAACTCAACTCAACTCAGTCGAGCTGAGGACTGAACTCAAACTCAAACTCAAGCCGTGGCCGTAGCCATAGTCGTACCCGTACTCGTAGCCGTAGCCGTAGCTGAAGCCAAAGCAAACACTCTGCACTCTTGTAATTTTAATCAATTCATCTTAATTTCGTTTGAAGTGCACATTAACCTAATGGACAGCCGGGGAGCAGGGGAGCTCCTCGAAGCTCCACGCTCCACGCAGCCACCTCACTGACCACCGCCACCTACCTATATAGGTGTCGGTGCCGCTGCCGCTGCCACTGCCACTGCCGGTGCCCTATTAAAATGTTATCTTCTACTCGGGTAGTTGGGTAACAGGATGAAATATAAATAGTGAATATATCTCGGGCTCAGTCTTGGCCTTGTCCTGCGGTTGTCGGGCTCTCTGTCTCTGGGGGGCGGAAAAGGCAAGGGGTCGGGGTCGGGGTCGTGCCGAGGTGATGTTTCATTTTCACATTTCCCATTTATCTTGTTTAGCCGGAAAGACGCCTCAAGGTGGCTCGGTTCTCTGGCTCGCAAGCTCGCAAGATGTACAAATGATGTACATCCGAAATGGGGTAGCTTTCTCTCGGGCTGCACCTTAATTTTTGTAAGTTTGCGGGGCGACCTCTAGACTCTAGAGACTTTAGGTCTCCCATGCCATTGGCATGAGATATATTTTCAAATCAAAATTTATTAAGCCTCTAAATTTTAGAGCAGTTTAGACTCAAGTGAATTAAATAAATTGAGTCCGAAAGTGAGCTCTTACATACTTACTTGAATTGCATTTACATTTTTTTTAGGGCTCTATCAAAATAATTGCTATCCCTATCAAAATCTCAAATATCAATATATTCACCCAGACAGAGTGCTCTAATGAGAGTGTTTCGACAGACTTACAGCAAAATTTATGCTTAATGCAGCTTGCTTTTGGGTCTGGGAAAAATATGGAAATGCGGATGCATTTGTAAGCAATAACAAATCATTTTTTGATTAACTCATGCGTGTCAATTTGACGTAAATCAAATATTTTCCCAACACACACACTCTCTCCCAGACAGATGCACAAATAGCTAAAAGAAAGGAGCCGGTGGGGGTGCGGAGGGGGCTTGGAAATGGCCGGAAAAAAAGGAGTCATGCCGAGGAAATTGCAGTCAACAACTAAAGAAGCATTCGCCTTCTTATTTGCCTTCCGTCTGAGATTCTGCAGCCTCCGTGCTTCATCCTTCGGGGCCGGAGAATTGAACTCTCAAAGATGTATGCAAATGCAGCATAAACAAAATTCAGCATATTTATTCCCCGAGACGAGAGAGAGGTAAAACGTATTTTTACGCTTCATTGGAATAAAAAATATAAATTTTTGCTGAGTAAACCGGAGGAAGTGCAGCATGTGGATGGATATGCGGATGCATTGACAACGACTTCCGCTGAGTGGGTGCAAGTAGACATAGATATTCCCAAGGTATTCCGCATTTGCGTGATCCCAAAGGAAACGATTAAGATGCAGTCACGCTGGGCAGGCCAGGCAGGCCTCACTGCACTGGTTTCGGTTACCGAGGTCTCGGACAAATCAGATCAAATTAAGTGTGCTCGCTGATTAGATTCCGCGATGGCAGGGACTACAGACACAGACTGGCCCAATCCGCAGGAAGCTCGGCAAAGGGAAGCGACGGCAACGTCAAATCTAAATGAGGTTATAATTAAAAAAGTTTTCTTATTTGCTGTTGCTGTAGCTGCTGATGCTGATGCTGCTGCTGCTGCTGCTGTTGCTGCTGCCGATGCTGCTGCTACTGCTGGTCCTGCAAATGAAGAAACAAGTAATTCGCCTAATAACGAGCTTATGTAATTAGCTCATAAACAACACAGAAGCAGGTCCGGCAATTGCAGCAAAAACCTAACAAAACAACAACGAAAAAATTAAGGCAAAACAACAGCAGATAGAAAATTGTGGAAGTCAAAACGTAATGAAAAAGTTTTGGCAGCCAAAAAAGTTCGAGGAAATTCGAAGGTAAGCTCAAATGGCGCAAAAACCTGTCGCCTGTCCCTTCCAAAAAACTTCAACAGCTCCTCCCACACACACTCCCAATTATACATATATCCTGAAAAGTTTGGGGAAAAAAAGCAGTTCTGTATAGTAGATGTGCGATTTGATAATTCTAACATCATTAGTCAAGGAAGCCAACTGCCAAGGAAATTATCAAATTGAAATTGGATGGAAAATGTTGCCAGTTGATTTCGGTGGTGGAAAATTGCGAGGGTGGTGACTCGAAAAAGTTGGAAACTCGGCAGAAGCATGATTTCGAAAAACCTGGCAAGAATATGTAATTTTATTAAGAGCTTATTAAAGCTATATCTTTTAAATTTGTATGGTTTGAATTATAGCAATTATCAAATGACACTCAAAATTGGTTGGCCAAGTTTTAAGTGATTAGAAAGTTCAATTATTCATGAAATTTTTATGATCTATCTGTCTGAAAAGGGTTACCGCTAAAATCTTAATAATATCAATATTAAAAGCAATATTTTAAATGCAACTTCTCACTTAAATATCATTTTAAAAAGTATATTCACAGTGGAATTATTCTAATCTAAACTCTTTTAATCTATATCCACTTTTCTTTTACTTTTTTCAGGAGTTTCCGGTTTTTTTTCGAGCTTAGATTGGAAACTTTCCCCAAAAAGTTCGCATGCAAATGCCGACTAATGATAATCGATTCTTAGGCGTGGTTGGGTCAACTCGGGGCCGATTGGGCAACCGCAGGTACGGCCATACGAACTTAATTAACCACTACAGCGCTCGTTAATGCCGGTTACGGTCACCCATATCCGGTGCGTCCATGGCAACCCTCTGCGGAGGCATCTCCATGTGGGCATCACTTTTTCAGACACTGCTCCCGCCCGTCCTGTTGGGCTCCTAGCTCGAATCCGCAGGCGAATCTGGATCCCCTGGAACCGCAGGCTGTGTGCGTGGCCAGCAACACTTCCGCTGACATTTCAATTACCTCCACCACTTAATAACAGAATGAAAGCGAGAGGGGGTGGTGCTGGGGCGGAAGATGTGGAGGCTGGAACAAAGCCTGGACCCGGCAGCAGTTGACCAAATGCCATTTGGCATGTGTGACTGACTGTGCGGGCTGTGTGGGCCCTCCCGGTTGGAGAGTAGCAATTTTTTGATTAATGTGTCTGCTACAAATTACAAAAAACAAGGAGACCGGACAGTACGTGCTAGCAAATGCAAAACCCATTCGCTGCCGCACTTGCATCCACTTCCGTTGACCGAGCCGGATGAAATGAAATAAACTTGGCTTCTAATATGGCAACGCAAAACTGAAGCCACGGCCAACAAGCCAATGTGATTTGTGTGTGGGAAATGCAAAATTTACTTAATAAATTTTCGGAGCAAAGTGGCAAAGACAGCGGCAGTCAAAATGATTTTCTAATTAAATTTCCAGAACCCCCAAAGAGGAAACTTTGGCGGAAAAACAAAAATATTTCGTCTTTCGGCTTTGGCGAAAAACTTTAAAATTCAATTAAAAATAATGCGGGCAAGGCGGCGGGCGGGATTTCTGAGAAGCAAATGAGCGGGTGGATCGAGAGATGTGGCCTGAGATCTGGGGCAGCAAGACAGTGGCATGGGCCGGGGGCCAGAGGGCATGTGGCATAAACTGACTGGCCGCATGCAAAATGAAATACAAGCTGGTGGGGAGACGAGGGCATCAGAAAGACCCACAAACTTGCTGTAGCTGGAGCTGCAGCTTTAGCTGCGGCTGTTCCTGTTACTGTCTCGCCAGTCATTTTGTGCAAAATTTTACTAAAAATTACTGCCAAAGAAAATTTGCACATAATTTGATTAAAAAGTTACACGCATTTGCTTGCTGTGGCGTCGGCGTCAACGTCGGCAGCAACTTTGTAGCACTTTATGGGCAAAACGAGAAAAAAAGCGAAGCCCTGGCGAAAATTAAATGTGCTGCGGCTTCTGCGGCTAAGGCTACGGATGCATCCTCCTAGAATCACGTACAGTGAGGACTCGACTCTAGTTCATTACCTTTTTCCAAGCCAGCAGGGATATGGGAATCCTCCTGGTCAACAAGTTTATTGAAATAATCTGCTTTTCTGGTTAGTAATGCAAACATACATATAAATTTGAACTATATATATTGGAAATATTTAGGAAATGCATTATAAATGCCTTCAAGTGTATGGCGTATTTCGCAACTTCAAAGATTCCACAAACCACTTTAATAAATAAATTAGTTGCGCACTAAAGTCAAAGGTTAGAGGAGCTGCTGCCCGCCGCGAGTATGCAGTCTTAGTGCGGCTTTAACGCTCGAGAAGTTGGCTTAAGAAAACTTTCTGAATGATTTCGCTGCAACCAGAGCCCGGCGGCAGCAGGATCGGCCTATTGGCTCCACTCCACTCCAGTCCTCACATTAGCGGGCCCCGTGACCCCGAGTCCTTGGATGCGGCTTAGGAGTCCAACGTAGCGTGCGGCAAAGTTTTCGAAAATAATTTGCCAGCAGCTCGCATCGAGTGTCAGATATCCGAGCGAACAGAGTTTTTGGGATCCGCCAGAGCGGATGGTGGTCTTCATCAAATGTCTGCCAAAAAGTGGCAACTCTGACAAGGAGGATCTGTCAGGGAAAAAAACCCTTCACAGGAAAATTGAAGAAAAAACTCCACGGGAGAGGAGGGGAAAAAAGTTGGCAACTTTTGTCTAGCTAATCAAATATTTGCAGGCAGCGAGCGTTGGCAAAAACAAAGGGGGGACGGGGAGTGCTCGCACCGATGACAGAAGGCATCCGTGCGAAGGACGGCGAAGGACTCGAAATCCTTTTAGGCACGTGTGTGTGTGCAGAGCACCGTTAATATGACAGAAACACCATGCCCAGGCGTGCGTGTGTGTGACATGCAAATCCTGTTTGTCAAGTGCCACGTCACAGTCCCCAAAAAATGGGTAACAAAACTCGTTGTTGCTGCTGTTTTGATGCTGCCTCTGGTGCCGGGGTTGAAGTGCGTTTTTTAATTGAAAATTATTACGGAAAAGTTGTAAATCCCTCGCATTAAGTGGGGGTACAGTATGGGAAGCAGGAGGGCTGGCAGATGTGCACGGAAAGAAATTGTTTCTAATCATGATCCAAACAATGTTTCAGTGATAACCCAGATGCTGCTATGTTCAATTATGATGTATAATATTTCTTTTATCTGATATTTCTCTGCCTTTAAAAGCGTTTTCTAAACCTTTTATTTCAGTTTCGTATTTGCAGTCAAATATAGATATGAATTTTAAAGGACTTCAGAGATTTTATAACTGCAAAGTAAGTAATTTTCAGGCTATATTTCGTACAGTGTGGGCTTTGCTCACTCACATTATTAGAGGGGCCAAAGGTGGTCGTCCGCATACAACGGATTGATGTTGTTTAATTAAATTAAACCGCCACGGCGCCACGTCTGCGCCCCGAGTATCTCATCATCCCAACTTTGACCCAACTCTTTGCAGCGCCCTTTGTTGTGGCATGAAGGCGTTATTAATATGCTTATGTGCTGCGGATCCGCTGCAGTCGCGGCAACGGGCAACGGGAAACGGTTCGGACCGCTTCGAGTCCGAAAGGGTTGTTGCATTCGCAGCCAGGTGCTTAACATAATGCCACACATTAAATTTTAAGTGTCAATGGCGCCGCTTCTTTGTTGCCTTTCATTATCATAATGCTGCTGCCCATAAAAATGCTCAACTTTTTGGTCTTTTGGTGCGGGAGCCCTCAGGAATGGGCTGTGGATGTGCTTTTCGGGGGATACTTTGGGATCTTATCCCAGCTTTATGTCCTTACAGAGCGAAAAAGGACTCGAAATAATTTAGCTGTAATAAATTGTGAGCATGTGGATTAATTACAAGCCCAGAATAAAGATCTCAAATGTTGTGGGAATATAAGGAATTTTAAATTATCTCTGTACTGGGTTGTGGCATACCTAGAGAGCCTATATGGCAAATAATTGAAACTAATAGTTGCTGCCACAGGACTCTTGCCACTGTCCACATCCTTCACTGTGCTGAGTGCTCCCCTTTGTCCGCCACACTCGCCTGTTTGTTTGTTTATTTATTTGCTTGTTTGTCTATTTTGATTTATTTCATTTGGAAATGATGCAGTGCTGTCTTGGTCGTCGTCAACCCCTGATTGCCTGGGCTTTGGCAACTTCTTCGAGGGTTAGCAATCCCCGAGTGCCGGCTGTATGGTTTGCTGGCGCATTGCTTACAGCTATTTTTATTTAATTTTTGTCTTCGCTCCACTCCGCCACTACGCCACTACGCCACACTGCCGTCCATGTCCTGTCCTCTATTTGTTCATGAAAATTGCAGTTTCTGTGATATTTGCCCAACCCAGATCCAAGCTTTGGTTGCTGCTCCGTTGGCCCGGTCAAAGGTATTTCTACAATTGCCGTTTTTATTATTGTTTGTTTTGTTGTCACCCTGGAATTTCATATCCTTGGACTCAAGTAGGCGAGTACCTGGGCAAAGCTTCTTACAAGTTTTAAATACCTTTCGCTCAATCCCCTCAACAAGCATATTTCGCTCTGGTCAAAACTTTTTAATTAGCCTGATCTTGAATAAAAAGCGAAAATTTTTAATTACGCCAAACTTTGCGCCAAAGAAAAACTTAGTTGAAAGGAAAGTTTCCACAGAGGCCAGTGGCGGGAAATATGTAAAAAAAAATGTCAAACAGATCGCGCAGGGCTTCCATATAGGGATTGTTTTGAACTTGTTTCCAACCATTACGCATAATTAGTGTAATAGGAGATGTGAAAACCTGCACAGCCTCTGGGTTCCCCGGGCCAGAACACCCGAAAACACAAAAAGCATTTTGTAGTCTTCGCACGTTCGTAAATTGCGCTCATTAAATTGCAAATTTAAATTTAATTAGTTATTTATGCAATTTGATATTTTCGCAGGCTGTTTTCTATTTGTTTGTGCTTTGCGGCCATTTCCATGTAAATTTCATCACGATTTGTTATTCATATTGAGTGGCTCCTGCCGCTTTGTTTTTGGTTTCTGATAGATTCCATTTTTTTTTTCGGTTAGTTTTTACGCCTTTAATTTAGGTTTCGTTATTATTTTATTTGAGCGTAATTTTTTTCTATAAATATTCAGTGGCTATTAAACGCAGTTATACGTATTAAAAATTTCCACTGCATTTGTGATTTTTTGCATTTTGTCTGTGGCAAATAAATATTTGATTGCACATTTGTCACACATTGACCCGAATGGAATAATTTCTGCGCATAAATATTAATGAGTCTCGCATGGTCTGTTTAAACTTAGTGCTCATTTAAATGTCATTAGCTGGATGTCATGTCAGTTATCTTCGGTTCAGTAATGGCATAATGTCAACCATTATCATATTTTGCGACCCTGATTCGCATTTATCAGAATTCCTGATGCGCATTTTGTAGTTTCTGATAGATTCGAGCGCACATTGATGTCCCTACTGGGTTTAATTCAATTTTAAATCAATTTATCCAAGGTCCTTGGAATCAAGACCTATTAAAGCCATCACCCCCGAAAAAAAACTCTCGCCATTTATAACCAATCGCCTCTTATCGCACCCACGCTTGTCATGTGCAAATTTGTTTGCGAATTTGTAAATAATTCCAAAATCATTCACTCGATTTTTCTCCAAGCTCTGCTTTACGCTTTTTCCTATGGCTACGCATCAAGTTGATTTATTTGCATGGAAACTTTCTTCGCCCGCTCTCCGTCTGTCTGTCTGTCTGTCGGTCCGTCTGTCGTAAAATGATTTACATAGGGATAATAGAAAAAAAATAAATTGATTTTAAATCATTTCAACAACACTGTGTTGTGTGCGCTGTGTGTAGGCAGCGAGGAAACGACACTCGGCCGGAGTTGCCATGCTCCCACACTCAGGACACCGCATTTGTATGCAAATACGCGTGAAAATAAAAAAAAATACAAAAAAAAAATAGGAAAAAATAAATAAAGAGAAAATAACAAAAGGCAAGTTAACGAGTATTCAAAAACGAGATTAAAATAGGAGTGCTCTCACTGAGTGCCGCATGCTGTGATTTATACGCCCGATTCCCCCATTTCATCCTCGTCCGATGTCACATCAGTTGCACTGAAGACGAGCTGGGAAATATTCAATTTTTTTCTGAGGGGATTTCCCCGAACTCTGCCTCACACTTTTGCCACTACCACTGGCCAGGGTAGCTCAAGATATTATTAACATGTTGCTGCACACTGGAATGAAATCCATTTGCAAGTTTCGGGGAAGAGTTCGGTGGTGCAGAGGAAGAATTTATGGCATATCATCAACAAAAAATCAGTTAATTGATTGCATAATTTAAGCAAATGTATTGATTTATGTTCTTTGTCATAAATGTCCCTTAAATTCCTTGATTGTTTGGGAATTATGTTTTCAAATCCCCAATTTATAGGATATTGTGTTGAAATTGATATTTGTATTTGGTATTTGTAAATATATATATTTTCTTGCTGTGCCAAAATTCGGGAAGGAAGGGGAAACCGAGCTGTGAGCTCAACCCTGTTACATTCTCGTAATCTTTGGCAAAAGAGGCATTTTGGCCGTTTTGCATAGTTCGGCGCTACAGTTTGGGGCAAAAGTCTGCACACAGATAGACAGGCAGGCCGGCAGGCGGCAGGCAGGCCCCATGATTTACTCGCTCAGTCACAAAATATGGAAATTGCTCATGTCTCAGCCTAGGCCATGACATGCTTCCCACCACCTCGCCGCAGCGCACCGCACCGCACCACACCGCACCTCACCGCACCGCTCACTTCTTCTCACCTGCTGTTGCGGTTTTTGTGACATGCCGCATCAATCTATCGCCATTTTCTGTTCCCTGTTCGGGTTCAGCTCAGTTCGCCTCGATGTTCAATGTGGTGCAGCAGAGTCCTGTTCGATCTTCTGCCGCCTGTCGATGCGCTGCTCCTGCGAGAGCCGGCAAATTGAATAGATTGCTAGGTGGACCAGCCGCAGTCGCAGTCGCAGTCGTTTGCTGGCTGGCAGCATTTTGGCCCCGAATTTTGCATACATAAATATTTATGAATTTATTAAAAGTGAACCGCACACACAGACCCATGCCACTCGCTAGCTGGGGCATCCTGGCGGCTGACTGGATGGATGAATGCATAAGTCAGCCGCTCGCCAGTGATGTTGGCAAAAGGGGTGTGCACTGGGAAAAAGGGAGATCTCCAATATAAACCAAATCTTTAATCAAATTAAAGAGCTGGAATAAGTGGAAGACAATTGTATTGGTTTTTTATACCTGTACCAAAAGGTAATTAAAATATATCTGGAATCTAAAGGGACACTGTGCTGCAATTTGTTTCCGTATATTCTCTGACTTGCAGTTGTCCTGGGGAGCGGTAAAAGGGATCTGGGTGGGGAGAAGGTCCCGGGCCATCCAGCCGTCAGCAGCAACGCCTGCACACATGCCACAGCAGCATCGAACAGGGAAAAAAGGCGGAGCAGGAGCTCCGCCAGCAGGCTCCATGTACAGCGAAATGTTTGGTACATTTTTGGGAAAATTTGCACCACATAGCGCTACCCCCCAAGCCCCACAAAATACAACAGAGAAAAAAAAACGTAGGGAAAAATGCACAAACTGGCGCGTTTCGTTGGTTCCGGGCCCTCGGTCTATGGGTTTTTTGGGGGAGTCGGCCAGGGACCCAGTTTTTTGGGTCTGGGGTCCATTCATTTGCACCAGAACAAGGCAATCGCATATTTGCGGCGGCAGGGAGGACACCGGAGTCCGGAGTCCGGAGACCGGAGACCTATGGACCAGCGGACGAGCGGCGAACGAAATTGTCAAGTTTTTGAATGCCTCAGTGGCTCGGCGGCTGTCGCTGTCGCTCAAAATGTGGACGAGGTCTACGGGTCGGGCCCCCAATGTTCGGATGGATGCCATGGCCACGGTCCGCAGTCAACGGTCCAGGGGCCACGGGGCTACGGGGCCCCGGGGCACGCATAATGCATGAAGTTGTCATTATCAGGGCCAATTCAATTGAGAATTTTCGTGCCTAATTCGGCGCAGAGGAGCACGAGCCGCCCTGCCCGGCAACAAAAGAAACCAAAATTTCGCATAATTGAAAATGTTCGTTGGCAAAAAAGGGGCAAGCAAAGGCAGCCGGCCAACATCGCCCACGTTGATTGCGAAAATTTGTGTTTGACCATTGACACTCGGTCTATGGCAGCGTTGCCACTTGATTATACCTTTGGTCCTTGTGCATATTTAGTTACATACACATGTCCTTATGTACTACTGTACTCGTAAGTACTAGGCGGGCGGGGACGCTTGTCCATGTACATATTTGTGTTGGCCAAAGTAATTTAAACTTGATGTCAAATTCAGCAGAGTCATTCAATTTCAATGTTGGTGCATAATTTTCCAGAGCCTGTTGTTCGGGGTGGAGAGTGAAGGCCACTCGAGGAGACCTGCCACGTAATTACCTGAGGCCCTGTAATTGCTGGGGACGAGGAGGCGGCGAATGACGCGCCGTTTTTGTGGCTCCTTACTCATCACTTTCGAGTGAGCAAGGGGGATTCCCCGGCCCATGCCGGTGAAGCCCAAGGAAACCCAAGGCATTTGACTTGAACGCAATTTATGCAAATTCGTTGGGGAAGACAACGCACATGGCAATCAGCAGAATGTGTGTGTTGACAGCCGGGTCGGCGCTCATCCTTCTGAACTCCACTGAACCGAACTGAACGCATCTCATCCCAGGACTCTCTCTAGCCGGATTCCAATTCTCCCGACACGTCCAGCCTTGGCACATTTAACAAGGCGGCCGCTCGATTAGCATAAACGCATTAAAAATATGCCACCCCCAAAGCGGCACACACATGAGCTCTCCCAACCGAAAGTGTGGGTCGGGCGACGGATTGGGGGCTTTCGGTGGAATTTATGGATTATAATGTTTGTTTTGACATGCTCGATGACAGCGGCAGCGGCCAAACGGGGCCGGCAAGTGAAGTTTTCAATTGCCAAAACATGTTGCATGAGACACAGGAAAAAAGGTTGCGGAGAAGTGACAAGGATCTTTAGCATCTAATTTATCATGAAATATAGGAGATTTCTTTTAATTTTCAAGCTAGGAATTAAAATTCGACAAATTAAACAACCGCAGATCTTTAAATAATAATCTAGGCCTTAAATTTAAGGCCCTTGTATTACCGTATAATTCATGAACTCTGAAGACTTTACAGTATCGTATATATTAAACATATTTTTCGTTCCACATTAAAGTGGAAAACACAGACTAAAGAACCGCCCTGACGCTGAGCTAAATCGCGCATTCAATATGCAAATTTTAATATTGATTTATATTTAATCGCTTTTAAGTGCAGCCACTGCTGCGGCCACCAGATGATGCCATCAGCGAATGCTTGAATGGAGCGGTAAGAGGTCACCGAATGCAATCATAAATAAACAGCACGCATCTAGCATACTTGCATGTAAATAGGGAGCCGACAACAACAAGACACCGTCACAACAGGCTCTTCCTTTTTACCCATTTGCCTGCCCTTGGCCCGCTCGCTCCAGTTGTCAACGTAATTCAACATTTTTCCCTCAACTTGCGTCGTCTGCGGCATGCATCACTCACTCACTTAGCACCGCGTTCCTCTTTTCACACAGCCCTTGAAATCACTCGGAAAAATCCTCACATACAGCGGAAAGGCGTCAACTAAAAGACCTTGTCTAATTTAAAATAAAAATAAATAAAGGGCATCAGAATTCGACAAAATGGTTCAATTTCTCAAAGAATTTCTCTTGTCATGATGGCAACTAGTTAAAAAATATAAGGGATCAAAGCTTAATCCGTGAAAAATCACACTTTTTTGCGGTGCACTATAAATTACGTTGCCTCGCGAGTCGCTTTGATGAGCTCTGCGCATTGCATACTCCGTGGCGCAGACTTTTCAACCTGCCACAGGCACCGCCCATCAGTTATTTGTCTCGCGTGGCATTGTTTGTCTTGCGAGTTGCATGTCGCCGGCTTCTATCAGTGGCTGCAAGCTCGGTCTCTGCCTCATTTGCGGCTCCTTTTCGCTGTCGCTGCTGCCGATGTTTTTAATGTGTGGGAAAATGTGACAAAATTAAGTTAACTGCCAGCATTAACGCACATGCCAGCAGCGACGCGAGCGAAACTTTCGAGGGAGCGACTTTGCCAACTAACTTGGTTTGCAGCGCACAAATGAAATTTGCCAAAATGCCAGCCCCCGGTCCCGGCTTCGACATCGAATTATGCCGCCATCGGGCGGATTTTAAATCAATTGCCGGGGCGAAGCTGCGTGACAAATAAACCTAAGCGCAGGGTCCACACTGCGTATGCGCAATCAGGAACCGGTACTCCAGGTCCTAGCTGTAGCTGCCGGTGAAGCGATTAGAATGGGCGACCATCGCACGACCACGAGTCCTTTGTACAGGGGCATTATCTGCGTGGCCACTTGAGCGACTCAAAGGGGCACTTTGATCTCCTGTTTTTGGGGGTGCCACCCCAACCACCAGGTGTCCATAGGGTTACAGCTGCTCTTGAGCTACACAGGAACAAAGTGAATAGCCGAAGGTACATGTAGTTTTCTATATCAAGAGGTTAAGACAGATAAATATCAGTCTTCCCAGAAATAAGATATACTCGTAATAGGTAAAATTCATAGTGTGTGTTGATGTAACATAAGAGGCCCTTTACGATTGGTATTGGTAAAGGTTTTCGTGCCGTGCAACCTTGATTGCCTTCGGCCATCTTCATGTTGTGGTCACTAAGCAATGGATATGGACACCTGATTGAGGGCACATTCACTTGAAGTTTGCATTTGGCCATAATGGCGAATGCTGCTAATGCACTGATTAGTGCGATGCAACCATCCATCCTATCGCACACACAATCCGACAGAGTCATGGCGGGGGCGCATCCTTTGAGTTTGCACCGAGAATTTCCAATAATTAAACAATTCCCAAATGCTAGAGTCCACCTCCCGTCCGCCACTTGAAGCCAGTGAGTTGCATCGAAATGAATTGAATTGGATTGAATTGAATGGAGATTTTGGTAGACTGGGATGCAGGAAAGTTCAAGTGTGTGGCATGTTGAACTTTATGTATTTTCTGTTTTAATTTAAGTAAAATTAAGTTTTCCTACTGAATTTAAGGGTTTTTGGAATTGGTTACACTTCGAGTGCCGGACCTTGTATAACTTTTAAGTAAAATGTAGCCAGTTAATCAGTCAAAGGGCTCTCTACACGATCGGTTACACTTCGAGTGCCGGACCTTGATTGTCTTTTAAGTAAAATGTAACCAGTTAATCAGACCAAGGACTCTCTGCACGATCGGTTACACTTCGAGTGCCGGACCTTGTATAACATTTAAGTAAAATGTAACCAGTTAATCAGTGCAAGGGCTCTCTGCACGATCGGTTACACTTCGAGTGCCGGATCTTGTCTAACTTTTAAGTAAAATGTAGCCAGTTAAACAGTCCAAGAGTTTAACATTTTGCCGGCGGAAAGCATCCCGCCCCGAAACCCATTCAACTCTATCAGTGGCCACACTTTTTTCCTGTTTGGTACAAATCAATTTATGCCCGGCCAGTGTTTGAGCCATTTCAGTTGCCGTTGCCGTTGCCATTGCTGTTTCGGTTTCCGTTTCTGTTTCGCTTTGTGCAATTGACGGGCCAATAATTAAGCCGGAGTCGAGGGAAAGCGTGTGGGAAAACGCATGAAAAAACGATTGCCACACCCTTCTCTTGTTAACAAGCAGATGCGGTAAAATAACCACCTATCAAAAATTGTTTGTCACAAAGCGAATCTCCTGTTGGTAACCCATTTTCCCACAGTTTCTTCCAGCAACTAGAATCTAGTCAAACCTTAAAAGGAGAAAAAACCGCTGCTGTTTTGCATCTTTTCCGGTTATGCGGCATTGCCTCTATGTTGCAAAGTCAATTTCCTTGCTTATTTAAATTTCAAAGCAAATGACAAAGCGTGCAACGGCTAAAGGTGTAGCCGTGTTGCTGTGTTGCCGTAAACTGGATTAAATTTCGTTTAAAATGTAAATGGAAAACGCGTGATAGACAGGTTTTGGCCTGTGAATCATATCCAAATTGCGTTTACTCCGTCAGAACATCAAAACAAGGAAAAAACTGAGACTCGGAACGCAGGAAAACTAAACAAACACCTCATCAAAGAACATCAAAGGCCGTCCCACCAAAACGAAATAAAAACCTTGAGCCGGGAAAACCCCCAAACAATAACTGGGGAAAAGGGAGGGAAATCAAAAAACGAAAGCTGGAAATAAAAAAAAAACGTGGGTCGAAGAAAGAAAAACATTTTGGTGCGCACAACGCAGAAAATAAAATCAAGAATTTCACACCTTATCAATTTTGCTAGATTAACAAAACGAACGAACAATGGGGTGGGTTCGGCCTGGCAGTGCCCACACCCCCCTTCCGGGTTCCACAGGTTTTTGAGTCCTGGGAAATTGCATCATCAACGTCCTTGCCACATTGTGATCGACATCATCATTATCATCATCATCTTGATGCAGGGAAGCCACCGTCACCGCACTCTGTCATTAGGGAAGTCAAAAACTTCGACCCCACAAAACAGCGGACAGGCGGGGGTGGTTCTCTACTCCTCCGCCGGCCAAAAAAGCTCAGAGAAATCGAGATTTGGAGAACGGGAGAAATAGCAGGAGAAAACCGGAGAATAAGAAGGGAGAAATGGCTTCGGCTTTGTGTGACAGCAACGTTGACATTTATTTTGATTTCAGTTTCGAGTGCAGGACCTAAGTGGGTGAACTTTCTATTTCCCCCTCGCCTTTGGTTATCCACTCCACTTTGCTCCGCTGGAACCTGTTTACCACCCCCAACCCCTTGATGCACTGCAAAAAAAATATATTTTTTTCAACACAGTAAAGCCTGTGGACTATCAAAGAAATATTCACCAAATCGATCACCAATTTGATGGATTTAGTCAACATTTTACTTAATTATTTTGTTTTGTTTAGTTTGTTGAATGAACTTTGTTTTTCTCGCCGTGCACTCATGCTAATGTGCATCTCGGCTTAGCTATTCACTCGGGGGATGGCCTTTTTTCCTGCTGTCGCTGCCACTAAATTGAATTTTATGTGGCAAATGCCAACTTTGATGTGTGCGTTTATTAATGGCTGCTGCTGCGGATTGTCAGAACACTGAGCGGGGGGGCTCTGAGTGGGTGGGTGTGGAAAATAAGGGGTCTAAATCAGCACTGATAGAGCCAGAGCTCTTTCCGGAGTTTACGGTAATTGCAGCAGCAACAGAGGCAGTAAACAGGGACGAAAACCCCGGCATCGGGCATGTAAATTCAATGAAATATGGCTTGCAAAAATGCCTGGCACAAGCAACGCCTCAAAATGCTAGCAATGTGCTGCTGCTGACCAGCGGCAGCAAATGTCCGGCTAGCTTGAAATTCCGGGCATAACTTGTAGCAGCAACGAGCAGACGAGCATATGTAAAAAGCGAATCCAGCCAGGCAGCCAGCTAGCCAGGCAGCCAGCGTGTCACATAAGTGCACATACTCGTACGAGCCCACATGGCTGGCTGGCGGGTTTCCATGACACAAAAATAAAAAGGAATAAAATGCAGAAAATCGTGAAGGAAAAAAATGAGAATGGAAAATCTAGCCCCAGCCAAGTCTCTAAATTGTGTGGCCCTAAAAGTGTCCGGCGGCACATAATGCTCACAGTATATGCACTTGGAAAATACAACACTTATATCCTCAAGTCTTTCCTGAAACTGCACTCTTCAGACCGACAAAACAGTGCTACCATTTATTGGGCTTTTCAAATACATTCCCAGCCCCTTTGATTGGTTATTAACAAAGTTAAATTGTCAAAACTGTAGCTTACAGTGTAGGGCTACTCTTACGCACGCAAGCACACACAAATCTGTCTGTGTCCTTGCCACATGCAACGTCTGCTGCCACATCTACTGCTACTGCTGCTGCTACTGCTGCCGCTGCTGCTACTGCTGTTGCCCAATGGCCGCAAGGAATTTCACACAATTGCTAGAAAAATTGCTGAAAATTGAAAATGTGCGAGAGCGCATAAATTTTTACTGCGTCACTTGTGAATGCTAAATTGTTGTTATTTATGTGGGCACTGTCGCCAACCCCTTGCTGCTCCACTCCCCCTGGCCCCCTGAAATACGATCAAAACGCTGGTGAAGTGTTTACAACACAGATCGATTTCATTTCAACCATGATTGCCAAAAGGATTTCCTCCATCGACTTTTGTCTGTCGATTGGACATCGATGATGGAAATCTTTTTGGCAGGTCAAGGTTGCAGGACATGCACAGGGACCGGGACAGGATCAGGGGCGAGCACTTTGTCACATTAAGCCGCGCTTGAGGATGTGAAAGCCGGTGCGGGCAAAGAGCCGGAAGAAGCTGCCGCCGAAATGGGATACCGACGAGACAATCAGCAGGCTGATGCCCAAGGACAAGGCATCCTGTTCGAAGTTGCCTATCCAATTCATCAGCTTTCGCCCAGACTGGGGGAGCAGCCGCATCTCCGCCTCGTAGTCGTCGCAGCTTTGGCCGTAGATCATTAGATAGGAGACCTGCATGGTCTCCGGCTGGCTGACGATCACATGCTTCTTGTCCGGGCTCGTCTCGTTGCCCATGAACACAAACTCCACCACTGCCACGCACCGGAGTATGGACCCGCATCGGGAGCCACCCAGTCCCGCCTGGGCCTTGCTGTTGGCCAGCGCTTCGTTGACATCGCTGGTCAGCTCCAGGTCCTCGACCTCCGGCAGCTGATCGTCGTTGAGCAGGGCATACAGCTTCTCCAGCTGGCAGCCGTAGAAGCCCAGCCGGACCGCCTCCTTGTTCTGTTTTCTCAGCAATTTGTAGGTCTCGGCTCGTCGATTCTGGTGCCCCGTTCGCACCTCAAAGATCTGGGTTGGCTGGCGAGCCGGCGTGGGCATGCCCAGGTTGGAGTACAGCTCGGCGAACTCGCAGGTTCGCAGCGAGCTCAGCGACACCCGTTTACCCTGCTCCACCAGCACCTCCGACAGCAGCCGGATCACCTTGGGGGTGCAGCCGCGGTAGTCGCAGAGCAGGAGCTGCTGGTGCAGGAACTCCAGGCGCGGAATCTCGCCCAGCGTCTGGCAAATATGGTCGATGCTTTGGCAACAGCGCGGGAACGGACGCAGCCGGGTCCTGTAGCGATAGCTCATGCTAGCGGCCACGAATATGGTCCACATGGCCTCACAGCCCAGCAGATCGTCCTGCAGGCGCCTTTGGACCGTATAGAGACTGTTAAGGTCCAGCGGTGTAGCGGCAGTGACCGCCAGTGGCATGAAAACCGTATGGGGCAGTACGGTCGAAAAGCGCCGCCAGCCGGCTTGCTTCGAGGGCAGATGGCTGTGGATCTTCGTGGCACTGCCGCCGCCCTTTTGCTGGTGTTGAGTCCGCCCCAAGGATGCGGGACACGAAAGCAGCGTCATATTGATTTGGATCAGGTGAAACGAGTTGGATTTAAGCTCCCTGTATTGACTGAAAAATTTTGAAAATGTTTCGCAGAGTTCTCGGCAAGCCGTCGGGCATCAATCTAAGCCTCCGACAATCTCGACAATCGAATGAAGTGTGTCGCCCAGGTGGCAGGCCGGATGATTGGCTCCGAAACCGGTTGCAGGAGATTGAATTTCGTCGTGGCGCAGGCACTTTCCAAAAACAGAAGGGCTTTGGTGGGTCCGTAGGGAGAAGATTTCCCCGGCTTACAAAAAAACAAATAAAATTTTGTGACAGCAAACTCTGACACGACATAAAACCTAATTTTCATTAAATTATTGCGTCATATGGCATTATGTACGAGCAATTGCAAACGTATATTTGAAACGTTTGAAATATTTCAATGATTGCAAAATTGATTGTGTATTTGCACTCACTCATGTTAAGTTAAGTATTAAAAAGGTATATATTTTTTCGAGTGCATGCCTAGTTACAGTTGGCAAGTGAGGGCCTTTGATGGGTTATGGATGGGTGGATGCCCTGGGCTGGCCTGTAATTGATTAATGGAGCCTGATGTCGAATGCCTGATGCCTGCTGTCTGCCGCTTGATGTCCTGACGTTCACCTTATGCCAGGAAGCCGGGTCTGCAACAGCAGCAGGATTCGCTTCAGCATCGGCAGGGTGACTTAACCTGAGACCCCGGCCTCGAGCCAAATCCACCACCACCTTCGCCCTCTCTGCCATGAAATTGGTCAAAGTTGCATCATAGCTACGCAGTTAATTGGATACTTTTTCAATACTTTTATCTGCGGCAGCAACCCCCTGCAAGCAGTCACTAGACAGTCTGGATTTCTCCACCTGCTGCTGAATGCGTAATTTATTGATATACTCCCGCTAAATTATGAGTCTCCTGGGGGGCGCGAGAACAAAATAATTTTTGTTTGCCGGCTCACACTCGTATTTTAGCCATTTTTTCCCTTCTTGTTTTTCGCCGGCGAACTGAGAGGCTGCAGGTGTAGGTCTGTGTGGAAATCAGTTAACCGAAAAAGTTTGCAACTTTTTGCCGTGCTCGCTGCCTGTGAAATCAAAGTTGGAGTTTATTCAAATAAACGCCGACATTAAGAGAGTTGCAACTGTTGCGTTGCGTCTCCTGGCATTCGGCGGCATAAATCAGGCCCAACAGCCGTGGCAACTTTTTTCGTAGATAAACTTTTGACGTCATTTAACCCTGTTTTTTTCTTTTTTTTTTGGCAACGAAGGGGCTGCAGGAAATGTTATTAATATGCCCAAGTTTCTTTTCGGCAATGTCAATTCCCCCGGGGGAGTCCCCGGCTAAATAATTCCGCCTGCAATCGATTTTCCGGCATCAGGCCGAGGTTGAGCCATAAAAAGAGTCTTTGAGGTTGCATATCTGGGTCTGCATGGTCGAAAAGTTTTTCGATTGCCGCCTATCTAGTGAAGTATCTTTAAATTTGTGTCTGTATGATTAAAAGTCTTGTTATGCATTTAAAGAGCTGAGTTTTTATTTAACGGAATCTAAAAGCTAGAAAGGAAGAAATATGACTTTAGCGACTCCACAATGCGTTCCACGTAGATGCTGTTGTTGTGCAGGACAAATAGCAGATTCCGCAAAGGCACCGAGTTCTGGAAGGCAGAAGAGGACATGTTTCTATGAGACTAGAATCAGTGCGGCGAAATCAATTATCACAAACACACTCCATCGAATTGCTGATAAATATATATGGGTTTTGGGGCAGGGGCTGGGGCTGAGGCTGGGAAAAAATAAATATAAATTGCCTGCTGGCTGCTGGCGATTTGATTTCATAAATATGTGCCTCACGTAGGCCAGCTCAATTGCCAATTAGAAGCCAAGGCAGGGGCCGTGGAAAAGCGCCAGAAAATACAAAATAAAAACCCAAAAATAAAAAGAAAGAAAGCCGTGGCACTTGAAAATTCTGAGGCATCATCGGAAGTTGATTTGTATACGGAATAGCATATAAAAGTTGCCCACTTTTAACCTGAACCTTTTGGAACAAACCAGCAAGAAATACTCAATAAAGCAATCGAAAATTTTTCTCACGTCTCGCTGGGAAAATTATTATGGCGCTGTGACTCGCAAGGCGGCCGTTTCAAATGGAATTCTTTAAACAATTTTCCACGGGGCAGAGGCGGGGCAAAACGCGACCCCGACTGAAATACAATTACCACATGGGGGACTCCATTTCCACATTTTCCATTTACCTGCAGACTGCTCACGATTTTGGCAAACCTCGGGTTGCCAATGCTATCGACGAACGTGGCGAATTGTTTGTCGCTCTCGGTTTTGTCGAAAAATGTGGCCAGCAGTTGGTCCTGCGGCAGGATATCCAGAATACTGTCAACCAGGCCATGCAGGCCATTCAGCGGTTCCCTTGTGGTGGTGCTGCCATCCTCGTCGGCCTTTGCTGTAGTGGTTTCTAAAAGAATTTCAGATTAATAAATCATACAATTTTTGGGAATTCCACACAGTGTTCAATTTATTTATGCAGGTTCAAAAATGCCAAGAATTTTTAAAAAATTGTATAGGGAATTTTTACTTTGCATCTTTAAAACAAAATTTTAAATGTGATATTAATTTAAAAAGTTTTTAATGAGAAACTGTATCCCCTGGATTTTAATGAGTTAGGCTTTCCCGCCCTCAGTCATCACTCATACGCACCCGTGGCCGCTGCTGCCAAATCCAAGGCGGCTGGCTTTGCGGCCTCCGCCAGCGACTGCACCACCTTGATCACATCGAAGCCCGTGGCATTCAGATACCGCATGAATGCCACCACCTCGGGCAGTTGCAGGATCTGCCGCTTGATGTCCTTGAAGTAGCTGCTGGAGAGGAATGCGTACGCCCTTTGAACTTCCGCATCGTGATGGTAGTAGTGCGATGCTATCGCCTGGACCTGCTGCACTGGTATGAGCGCCACAAAGGCACTCAGATCGATGGACTGATTGGCTGGAGCCAGATCCTTGGGCAGCTGCTCCACTTCGGGCTCCTCCGCCGACGACAAGTCCACGTGGACTTTGTCCTCGTTGGAATTTTTGTTTTTTCGAGTCGGGAATATCAAATCATCTGAGGCATTGGCCTCACCGCTTTCCGCACTCTCCTCGCTGCCGGATTCACTGAGCGTTACCAGGGCAACACTGCTACCGTCTTCCGATTTGGCACTGCTCACGCGAACAATATCCTCCACCATTACGATTTCTTCGCTTTTCGGGCGAGCCACTGCGGGCGAGATTAAGGTGGTGCAGGCCACCAGCAGCATCCCTACAAGACAACCGGATTGCATGACGGCGACGATGTGATCTCCGGGACAGATACAGAACTTCTGGCTGGCCATTCTCATGCTCTGTTTTGTCCACTGTTTGTAATGACTCTCGCAATCGTGTTTTCCGGGGCGATTATTTAATTTAATCAGCCGTTGAATCAACAATCAACAGTGGGCGATATTAACTCGGGCGGGGGAGGGCGGTATATTTGTGGGATCACTCAGAAAAAACACTATATATTAACATTATATCATTGTGGATGGATGCAGCTTGTGCGGATTCCTTTGCAGAATTTTCTTCGAGTGCTGCAGTAAATAAAATAATGATTTATAACGCTTATCGATGGCATCGACGGCGCCATAAAACATGACTTTAGGCCACAGCCGCCCTGCAGTTTCGTGTCGTAAATTATGCGAATAGAGGCGGGCTTCCTGTTGGCCAACTGCATTTCCGCCAAATGCAAATACAAATCAAAGAAACCCCCAAATACAAGCAGGCCAGGGCTCCGCTCCGCTCCGGCGGGTGTGTGCCTGTGATATTCACACTTTGACAGCTGGCTGGAGTGTCACTCGGTTAGTCACTGTATCTGTCATTCACTCAACCAGCCAGTCAGTCAGTCAGTCAGCCAGTCAGTCAGCCAGTCAGTCGCTCGGGCGTTCATTCAGGTCTGATTTCTCGTTTCCAGCTCGCTCGCTTGTCAAACTGTGCATAAAATATGTACATGCATATGTCTCCACACACAATCACTCGTCGTACCCGCACTGGCACACTTGATGTATTCATTTGCTCATTCAGCAAGTTAAGTAGGAATAAAATTGTCAATTTTCATGTCATTATTTCATGTCGTCGTCGCCGTTTGCCGTTCACTTTCGCATGTGTCAACTGTGACACTCTCCGCACTGTGAGATGGGTGTGTATATGTATAGTATGCACACTGCGTGTGTTCAGATATGATTTATTCACTTGGTTTGATTTATTACAAGCCCGCAGAGCCCACAGCTTGTAAATTGTTTGCTGCCTACAAACCAATAATTGTATCGTTGTCAACGTCAGCAGAGCCGCCGAACTTTAGTTGCGGGCCGAATTTTTTACATAAATTATTTGACTAAAGCCCCAACTTGATTAAAACTTGGCCTAGACCAGAAGCCTCAGTTTCAGGGCCTCCGTTTCAGTGCCAGCACCAGTTCCAGTTCGGGTCCCCCGTAACGTATGACACTTTATAAATTTGGAGCGTAAAGTTTTGAGGGTGCAAACTTTGCCGGTGTCGGTTTAGAGCCGTAAACAATTGGTTGGTTGGCAAGTTATCCTGCACTGCAAAAAAACAAAATAGCAGCGTTTTTTATATATCATTTGAACTTAATCTTTGGTCTGAAAACAGCGATTGCCACTCAAGAACCGGGAGGGTAGCAGCAGCTCGCCTTTTCCAGGAAATTTTCCAAGCTTCTTATTTTCCTTAAAGAACAAACATCTGAATCTAGTTCGGCAGAACTAATATTTGGATTATCTTCTACTCAGTAAGATGGCAAAGCCAAGCTCGTTGGAAGAATATTTTCGTCAAGTGTTCGGCGAGCGGACCGAACTTATAAATTAATTTTGCCACAGCAGAATACTTCAGCGAGCTCCTGGCATACCTCAGCTGCCATAAAGGTGTAGTATAGCGCAGTATAAAGGTGGCTACCGACGCCCAAGTTGCCGGGCGACTTAATTAACTGCAGTCCGGCGAAGTCAGCGGTACACACGCACCTGGGACTTGCCACTTGGCCCATCAGACGATGGGCATACTGCATACTTTCAGGGGGATATACTCGTACCACCAACACCGTACACCATACACAGCACTCGCGGGTTAATTTCATGCTGCCTGGCCATAACCCTTTTGCCCAACGGCCCTCCTCCTTCCTTTCGAAGCTTTAAAGTGATTTTCCTTGGCCAGGCAGTCGCCTTTTGTTTATGTTGCGGCATAAGAGCTCCATTTTACCGCAAGTGTCAACATTTATTTCCAACTTAACACTTTTGGCGTAACATGGCGCTTAATCCGCAGCGCCAGAGTCGAGCCGCGCCAAGAACTTGACTAATTTTGTGCAAAGTTCAGCATTAACATTACCGCAAATTAGCAAAAGTTTTCGCACAAACAGCCGCAGCGCAGGAAAACAAAAAAAAACTGGTAGGAAAAACGGTGGCGGGAGTTCTGAAGGGGAAGCAAATCCGATTGCAGGGATTGCAGGATAATGGTACAGGGAGGGGACCAGCTGAGGGCTGCAGGGAGCACTTTGAGTTGTGGCATCAGCAGACGGTGCCTGTAGTATCTGGGATGGTTCACTGACTGCCATAAATTAACTTGTCTAGGCCCGATTCCTTGCCAGGCGGCCGCCTGTCCCCAAAAACTTCTTGCCAGATTCAGCTGCTCACGGGTACGCTGCTCCGGGTCCTCCTTCCACGTTTCGTCTTGTAATCTGTTTCGCACTTAATGTTTTCTCCTTTACTTCTTTGATTTCAGCAATTAAAGCTTTGCTGAAATTACTTTATTTTATTACAAAACCTCCTGTGAACAACAATTTAAACGGCCTATAAATTTTCTCGCCTGAAGATATGTCGTTGCGTTTGCGAAGTTTTTAGACAATTAAAAGTGCTTTTAATTAGTAACGATTATTTTCAATTTATAAAATGGTATTATTTGTATCTCGACAACTATTTGTTGGAAACTATTTAAACAATTTAATAACATATTTGTTTTAAACATGTTTCGTTTTTTTCGAGAGGAAATAAGGTTTCCATCGAGGTATTTTCCGTGGTTCTGCGATTTTTTTTGCAAAAGTTATACGATGGCAAAGATGAGAAAAATAACAGATTCTAGTTTTTTCCCATAATTTTGTGGTGATTACGAATATAAGCCCTTTTTGCGATTGGATCACTCCTTCACCTAGTTTTGGCCGTTTAAAGTTTTTTCAATAACTATTTGTTATATCTCGGCAAATTTTTATCCGAAATCGGAGAAACATATTTTACAATTTTAATGCTATAATAATGTAAAAATCATAAATTATTTTAATCCGCAATAATATCCATACTCTATAAATCAGGTGGCAACTTAAAACCAGGTTTTTATAGGCAATACTATCGACTATAATCGTTTTCACTGGTTTTATATTGTGTCGGCTGTTTATAGATTCGTATAGATTCCATGGATTTGCTCTTTAACCTCTCCGACTTGTCACCGTCAGTTGTCAATCAACTTCGGGACTCGGCTTTGATTTCCCATCCCAATATCATGCTCGCATCGAAGGACGTCAATAAACCATAACAAAAACAGAAATTATGTCCTTACACTCAGGTCGATTGGCCGACTGGCCAGCCTGGAAGCCTGGCAGCCTGCCGGCACAACCTTCAATCAATTGGCGACGGTCTGTCAAGTGGGAGGCGAGAGTGGATGCTGGGAGGTGTTTTAGGATCCTTTTGACGGGGAGGTGAGTGCTGCAGCGCTTTTGACACGTTTGGCAAATATTTGAGCACGTCTAAAAGCGCGTTACGGTCGCTCACAAGCGTTCAATATTTTGCAGAACGAGTGCACAGCCTCCTCATCGGTTTGGCCGGCCAAACGCTTTTCCTTCCGATTTTCCAGCGACCACCATTTGCCACTCCATCCATATCGCGTGGCAGTGCGTGCTTTGCCCTTGGCCTGTGGCTTAATTAATTTTCGCTTCCGTTAACAATTTTTATGCGGACTTGGCGGCTACTTGGGAGCGTTTCGCATGCGCTGATTTCGTGTTTATGGCTCCTTTAATTCGCCACTAATACGAGTCCGTTTGCGGCGGAATTATTTGCCGGATACATGCGATTAGTTTTGCCCAGATTGCGAATAGTTTTTGCTCCTCTTCCATTTGGCAGAGCGTGCAACAAGTTAATTACATAATTCAGCCTGCCCACACTCGTGGGTGCACTCGTTTTCCGATATTTATGCCATGTTTCCGACTTTTGGCCGAAATAAACTTAATAAACACAACAAGCTGCCCCTGCTAAATTCCGGTTAAATAGGCAATGCGACACCCCAGAGAGTCCGGGAGGCCGGGAGCCCGGATAAACTTGGCCAAAAGAAAAATAAAATTAAATAAAATGAAATAGAAAAAAAGCAGCTGCAGTGGTGGCTTCAAAAACGTAGGAACGAAAAATAAAAAAAAACCGAAAGCGACTTAAAAAATAAGCTAAAAGTCTTTTGAAGTTGCCAAAGTAAAAGCGTGTTTGGATGGAGAAAGGGGCATTGGAATGGGGAGGCAAACAGCGCGATATAAAGTTGGGGCTTTTTGGCTTTGACGCACGTAGCTCCCGATTTGAAAGTTTGTCGTGTGTGCCCGCTCAAAAAATATATATACGAGTATTTACGTGTGCATGGGAACAACAAGGAATCGACAGAAGCGTTCACATTCGCATCCCCCTTCCCGAAGCCTTTCCCTTTCCTTTGGCATTTGCTGCAACGCTTTTATTAAGCTTATACATTTTTTATTTAAGACTTTTCACTTTGAGCCGTTCGCTGCAAGCCTGGGGCCGCACAGCAAACAGCAAACAGCAACACATCAGCGACAGTCATGTGACATTTATTTGAGTGGCGCTCGGAGCATTCCAATTTCCCAAACAACTCCCAACTTCAACTCCAACTGGGACAGGGAGTGGCGCCATAAATTATCCAAATAGTTAATGCCCGAAATTGTAAAATAGTGTGACAATTTCATTAAATGCCCGAAGCGTACGGCATTGCAATAAAAAATATGCCAGCTATGCAATGCCCACGACATGCGATGCAAAAATATTTGATAAACTGCAACAATTTCCCATGGGTTGACCGCTTTTTTATGTCACCCATGTCGCTCTGTATTAGTTTTTCAAATATACCAGTATTTTAGCCTTTATTGGAAATGCGACCAAATCCATGTGGAGTTTGCTCCGGATTTGATTTGTGACCGCTGCTAAAGAGTAAAGTTTTGCCTGCATTCTGGTAATCAGACGCCTGCACCACCCGGCGTATGCGTAATGTGGCTGGCAGGATGGCAGGTAGCAAGGCACTCTGAGGGCGTCACGTGGTGCATATAAATTGCCAGGTTTCGCATAAAAAATAAATGTATATCCGTGGAGGTGCAAATTACTTTTGTTCCTTTTTTGTTTGCTCTCAGCATGAGCTGAGTTTTTCTCGACTATTTTTCGTCGTTTTTTTTGTGTGTTTGACAACTGTCGAAATAGTCAAGAACCGAAATGACCAGAGTTTTTGGCATTGCCTAAGCGTGCGTGTGAATGGCCAAAAACTGGACACGAACACACAAGTATTTATAGCCAGCTCACACACTTTTCCGCCAGAGTTTTCCCCATCTATACATGTATGTTCGCCTGTAGTTTGGTCAAAGGAAATCAATTTCCATATGCAAAACTTTTTTAGTGCACGTACTGGACGACGCGAATCCTGGAATGGGCGGCTATGGATTGGAAGGGTGTGAGAGCCGAAATCGAATTTTGTCCATAAAATATTCAAATTGTTCTGTATAAACGACGCATAAACATTCTTTGTGCAGGGAAATGGACATCGAGAGCCAAGGGGAACCGGTAGAAATCAGAAGGGGCAGGCCACCGCCACCGCCACCGCCACCGTCGCCGCCGGCACCTGCAGTGCCATTCCATTTCGATCCAGTTCGCTTCGAATCGCATAAATTTTTATGTTCAAACGCCAAAGGCCGTAGGCAGGCGATCGCTTAATGTGTCCCGCGGCAGAAATTCAATTTGTAGCACATCCGTGGCCAGAAAGCGAAGGTAAAAAAGAGGCAAGGAGCCAGCAGAGAAAACTGCAAATGTGAAAAAAGTGCAAATGTCCATCTGGCCAAGGACCCGCAGTAGGGACCAGGGATGCAGAGACCAAGGGGCCAAACCAAAACGAATCGAGGTGAAACAACACGAGGAAAAGTCTTCCCCCGAGAAAAGCACGGTCTTGCTTCTACTGCACTGGAAAAAGAGGTTTTAAATACATCTGATATTGATTTAGATTGAAATCCGTTCATTACCATTAAGCAACCTGATTGAATGTGATTATTTTTACCTTTTTTTCTTATGTTTGCTTATCGAAACTGAACGTGTTAGTATAATATTTAAGTTACTTCCCATTTCTCTAGCTTTACTTTAAAATCCATAACTGACGTGGCCGCCAAATGTGACTGGCCCCGTTCCTGCTGTGAGCTCCTACTTTGCTATACGAACGATTGATTGAAAATTGATTTCATTATGAACTTGTGATGCATTCGGCACTCAACCGTCGGGGCCGAAGAAGCACCGCTCACCACATATCCTGCAACACGCCACCCGGCATCTCGCATTCCCACATTCCCACAGAGTTTTGTGCATCTCAGTAGATAATTGGATTTCGGAAGGTTGGGCCCCTCGACCCCCAAAAAAGCTTGTTGTCTAGCTTCTATTGTGCACTTCCTCATCCACTTTCCACTTCCACATCCACTTCCAATTAGTTATGGAATTTTTGTGCTGTATTTAAATTTTTGTATCCCCCAGTTAGTCTTATCGGAATGTGTAAAATGAGATGGTCACCCCCACAGCGGGGTTGGGCGGTCCAGACGGCGACCCAGGAAATTAAGCCGCTTACGGTCGGGCCATTCGTTCCCTTTTGTTTTTTAATGCTCAGCGATGCTCCTCCCATCCGCTTGCCAGACCATCCGATCCCATCCCATCCTCTACGGGGCTGGCCGAAATATTACTCAGTTGCCATTCCACTTAAGATTCCGCTGGCCAAGTGCACTTGTGCTTGCCACAAATGGCTGTGTTCTCGTCGTTGCCATCATCGTTGGGGCCCGCGTATTTAGCATAAAAGGTGCGGCCAAGTCTTCGGCACGGTCTTGGGCTTTTGAAGTTATCCCCACTCCCCGAAACTCGTCATTGTTGATATTTTGCATCAAAATTCTGACAAACTTGTTCCAGTCGCATGGGCAAGGGCAAAAGCGAGCGCGGGGGGGCTGCTACAGATCCGAAGCGGAAGTGGCGACATTTTAGGATGTCACTGCGAGTTTGAGGTCGCCGCAAAGTGCGCAACACAATTTGCATAATGCCCGGTGGGACGGATGGATGGATGGATGTAGTTGCGGATGAGTGTAAGGGGGGGCCGGGGGTTATGGAGGAGATGCCAAATGCGGTGGCTACACTCAGCAAATACTTTTAGTGCTAGGGCCTATGAAATGAAAAAGACTGCAAGATATTTTAAATCCTTATGTTTTAGCGGTCATACGCAATATCTTGTCTGATAATTTATTTTATTTAAAACGTTATTTCTTAACTCACCGTTTTCTTAGTGCATGCAAATGAATTGGGATTGGGATGACTAGCAAGCGTCCTTATCGTTGTCAATATAGGTTCAGGTCTTGTTCGGTCTGCCACAACAACACACCGCCACACACGCAGGCCAGGAACGATTGTTACACTCGTCACATCGCATCACACACACCTCACACACATCACACCAACAGGTCCAACCCCTTGGTAACCGCAAGGACACACAATGGAAAGGTCGAGCCAAGTAGACAACGAGCAGCGCAAAAAGGAGGAGTATCAGAAGAAATGCGACAGCGATTTTGAGCTCCAAAGGATGCTGGACAACCTTCCGCGCTACCGCGACACCTTCTGGTGTACGGACGCCTCGTTACCAAGAAGCAGAATGAACGGCCTCCGTCTGTTGCGCAGTGGTCCGACCAACAAAGGACTAGCCTTTTCGCTGGTGGAGCGCAGAATATTCTCCATCCATGGACTGCTGCCGTTCGCCACGCGCGACATTGAAAAACAGGTGGAAGTGTGCCAGAAAACGATTGAATTGCTGAATTCTAGCACGCTGCAGGTTCAGATGTATATGAACCGCTTGGTGCTCGCGAACACCCGCCTCTATTACCGGCTTCTGTTGAGCGATCCCTTCAAGTATATGCCCATGGTAGAAGCCGCCGCAAGCGAACACTTTATACGGCAGCACAGCTTCACGTTCACCACCTCCCAGGGCGTCTTTGTCACGGTCAAGGACCTGGGTCATGTCCATCAAATCCTGGCCAATTGGCCAGTTCGCAACGTTCGATGTGTGCTGGTTAGCAACGGCGAGTCGTTCCTCAGTTACGGTGACCTGGGGGTGGATGCGATGCCCATGATCTTCTCAAAAATGCACGATCTTGTGGTCTTTGGTGGCATGCCTCCGCATAATTGTCTTTGCGTGATGCTCGACGTAGGATGCAATAACGAGGGGCTGCTGGAGGATCGATTCTATACGGGTCTGCCGCAGCGGCGGGCACCCAAAGAAGAATGTGACAAGCTATTTGATGAGCTTATGATATGCATCCTAAGCCAATACGGCAGCCGGGCCATGATTCTTACCAGAGACTTTGCCGTAAATACGGCCATGAGGAGATTGGAAAAGTTTCGCAATCGCTGCTGCATCTTGGACACGCTTATGCATGGCATGGCTACATCTGCCCTGGCAGCACTGATCGCAAGCAATCGCAAGAATCGCACACCCTTCTCCCAGAACGTGTTTGTTTTCTTTGGCACCGAAGCCGTCAATATGGGCTTTGCCCGCCTGATTGTGGCTTTCTTAAAGCGTGAAGGCGACCCTCTGGCCCATGAGCGAATACATTTCTGCGATGAATCTGGTTATATTGTTCATAGCCGCGATAATATACCGGAGGAAGTGCTTGGGTTTGTCCAGGAGGGCGACCATGTGGCCAGCCTACTAGAGCTCATCGAAAAGGTAAAGCCGAATGTTCTGGTCGGCGCGAGCTTGATTTCAAAGAGCTTCACTCCTGATGTTCTGCGTGCCATGGAGCGATCTTCGCAGTGTCCTATTATCTACTGCCTGTCGCGTCCCAGAGGAAGGGCGGAGTGCACAGCCGAAGATGCCTTTTCCTATACCAAGGGCCGGTGCATCTTTATTTCGGGCTCCCGGCTGCCGCCCCTGAAGTATGCCAACAAAATGTACCAGCCACCCTACTGTTCGAGCAAATACGTTCTGGCTGGCGCCACCGTCGGCATCACCCTCGCCGGCTTCACCCACGTTCCGGACGAGACGTTCTGCGTGGTCGCCGAAAGGATGGCCAGCCTGGTGTGGCCCCGCGATCTGGAGATGCGGAATGTTCTGCCGCCGTTGCGAAAGCTGCAGTGCATCAGCCTGAAGGTGGCTGACGCTGTGTTCACCTACGCCTACCGCAAGGGCTTGGCCACTCGATGGCCCCAGCCAGAAAACTCCATGGAGTACATCAAGAAGGTCCTTTACGACGATGAGTATCGCGACTACATGTACAACGTCTATTGCATGCAAGAGCGACGCATTGCCACCATGGAGTCCCACAAGTACTACCAGCTCGGTATTTAGGACCTACCAATGGGACACTGGCGGTCTTGTACTGTTTGGCCTACAGGTATTATTAAATCGAGGCAACCACTGAGTGTGCTTTGAAGAGGGGGTCCTTGGTGGCTGGAAACTAGGGGGAAAATTGCATAGCATATCATGTCTAATAACAGTTGTTTGCCCAGTCTGCATATTGATTTCGGTTCGAACCAAAGTCGGAGTACAAGTACGCCAGCGGGCAATTAATTGCATGCAATTTTCATGTGTCAACTCATGCTGTGTGTTGTGTGCGTGAGTCACTTCTGTGGGGGTGCGTGCACTGAGCGAAGAACTGCCCCAACTTTTAAGACAACAAATGCTTAGACTTTTAAGCAAATAAATCCCCCTAGTCATTCCTCATTCATTGTCAAAAAAACACCTTAAAAAGATCCCTTGATGTATAAGATGAAGTTGTGTTCGATTGGAAGCCCCTCGGCTTTTTGCGACTTTTTCGATATTTTGTTCAGTGCATTTTTTGTGCCGTCGGGTGGCTGGGAACTCTCCAGTGACTGCTGCAGTCGAAACTATCGCCGTACGACAATAAAATAATTGAAACAACCACCATAAAATGGTAGGAACAACAGCCACAACAAAAATGCAGACAAATTAAATTGCATGAGTGTTTGATTGTGTGTGAATGTACCCATATATGTATATAGTAGGTGCATATGTATGTACCTGGCGTATACATATGTATCTGGCTTTGACAGGTGTGCGTCTGAGCGAAAGCATGATATTCCATTCCATTTATCAATGCGGCAAATGAAATGCAACCCGGCATCTCGTGTCGGTTTTCTCTTTGTCACATTGAATTATTTGCTTAGTTGTTTTTTGCTGCATTTTCCGGCCATCGTTTATCGGCTGGATTTTTGGTTATGCGAGTGGATTGGGGCGAAGAATCACAGTTGGAATTTTCATTAGGCACATATTTTGCGGGAGAAGGCAACAATACCCGGCTGCACCAACGGCATTCGACTTTGGCCACTCACTTAAGCCTAGATATTTTCCCCCTTAAATTTCCTTTTTGGCAGGCGGTACACCTGATTTTATTGGATTACAACTGGAAAGGACAATATCACACACGGGCTACGCTGGACCCCAGGACAGGACTTCAAAGCCAATGGTTTTCAGGTCCTGAGAATTTATGGCATGGCCGGACAGCTCTCGTATCACGCTCTGTACATTCGTTGTATTCTGAAAACGAGAAATCAATTTTTATGGACACATCTCAATCGGCAACAAATTGAACATCATTTTGCTATTATTGCATGGGAAAAATATAGATGTCCTTTGTTTGGTTCCTTACCCAGGCAGCCTCCACTTTGGTCTTGAATTCTGTACTCTTGATGGCTTCGTAGAACTTTGCGAATATGGGACTGCTTTGGCGTTTCTGTTTGATCAAGGCCACGAACCGATCGCGGGGCAGATGGGTAAGCACTTGCTGCACAAAGCTGGTGAAAGAACTCAACTGCCCAAAGTCCAACAGCACTACAAACACCACTTCCCGGGGCTCATTCTCCAA
>JAJJHQ010012310.1:1671355-1843925 GCA_021223825.1 Drosophila ironensis
ACACCTGATTTTATTGGATTACAACTGGAAAGGACAATCTCACACACGGGCTACGCTGGACCCCAGGACAGGACTTCAAAGCCAATGGTTTTCAGGTCCTGAGAATTTATGGCATGGCCGGACAGCTCTCGTATCACGCTCTGTACATTCGTTGTATTCTGAAAACGAGAAATCAATTTTTATGGACACATCTCAATCGGCAACAAATTGAACATCATTTTGCTATTATTGCATGGGAAAAATATAGATGTCCTTTGTTTGGCTCCTTACCCAGGCAGCCTCCACTTTGGTCTTGAATTCTGTACTCTTGATGGCTTCGTAGAACTTGGCGAATATGGGGCTGCTTTGGCGTTTCTGTTTGATCAAGGCCACGAACCGATCGCGGGGCAGATGGGTAAGCACTTGCTGCACAAAGCTGGTGAAAGAACTCAACTGCCCAAAGTCCAACAGCACTACAAACACCACTTCCCGAGGCTCATTCTCCAACTCGCGGCGGAGGCGGTTGTGTCGGTGGTGATGCCAATGGTGGTGCCGGTGTTGATGCCGGTGTTGGTACCGGTGGTGGTACCGGTGGTGATGCAAATGGTGGTACCTTTCGCTTTGTGCGGCAGCCGTGTCATTGAGATGCACAAAGTTAATTAGCTCCACAACCTCGGGCAGCGACTCTGTGCGCTGTTTCAACCTCTTGAAATCTGAGCCCTCCAAAAACTCAATAGCTTTACGAAAGCCGGAATCCGTAAGCATGTGCGCGGCCACAAGCTCTCCGATGGTGGCACTTGGGATCAGCTTACCGAACTCCCGCAGATCACTGATCAGTTCTGGGGAGTAGCCCAAATGCCTGTGGTATCGGAATTGTCCCTGAACGAGCACAACGCCAAACAGGAAAGTAAGCAATACAATCCAAGAATTTAGCATCGCAGAGAATTTACAGAAATACAATTTATAGCGATACAAGCTGCTTGTCGGTCAGCGGCTTGTTTAGTACTAACTGCAGTCATACATATTCTGGGGCAATATTAAAATTGAGGCCTACCCTAAGACTAAGGGTATGTTGGTTCAGCGTCAAGTTATAAATATTAAAAATAATTTAAAATATTTGTATTGTTTTTTACATGTAGTGCAATCTACGTGTTCCTTACTTACTGGAGAAAATGTTGTATACTTACTTTTAATTACAGGGTATACCAATCGTTGCTGCGGAATAAATTTCTACCCCGGTGTTATCGCTCATTTTCAAGCTCATTGCTCTGTTTGAAATTTTAATCAAGCTTCAACCACAGCAAAAGCTTCTAATACATAGTATTCGACTTCGAATTCCACTGAAAATATGTTTTATTTCGTATACCCACACACTCGCCTCCCAAAAAAATGCGCACACTTGGCAGTTTTGCTTATTAAAGAATCTTATCACATTTATTTACTGCATTTTACTTTTAATGTGTTTACACCTAATTTGTTTTCTTAATTTCTTTCCGTTTTTGTATTTGTTTTTTTTTACGAATTTGTTGATTTTCCAGAAATATTTAGATAGCTCTTGATCCAATTTGCATTTCAAATCTCCGAATAGAACCGTCGATTGGATATATCCGATTTTATGTAAGCGCAAATTTTGTTTTATTGTATGAATACTTTGTAAAAGTCGTTTATCTATTAATGTATGTATATATATTTACGGGCGAATATTTATGTGTACTTTTATTAATAATTTTTACAATGAATTGTTCGTTAAGTACTCAATTAATATTAATTTTCATCTTTAATTGCCGCCATGGCAATTTGATTCACTTTTTCTGCATGGATCTCTTTGTTTGGTTTTATTTGTTTATTTTTTACTCAACATCATGTGATTGTCATACAAAACATTTCACATAATCTTTAAATTATTTACAATAATTTCACGAACAAAAAACTCTACTAAAGGCAACGCAAAAACATTTCGTTCATTAAAGTTAGAAGCTCAGAGCAGTAGTAGCTTTTAAATATTTTTGTTCATTTTGTATTTTTTTCTTGTTTTTATTTAATAGTTCTTCCTTTGTGGTTTCGGTTTAGTTCATGTACAATGGCAGTGCCAATATGCGCAATGCTAAAATGTTTATTTTGTCTGTTTTTGTTCTTCTTGTTGGGTAAATCCTAAGATGGAAACATTAAAAATTTTGCTGAGAAAATCTTTTAGAAAAATATCTGATAGTGCGTAGGTTTGGGCCAAATCGAATATTCATTTATTCACCTCCTCATTGTCTCTATGGAATTATATTTTCTGCATCGTTTCCCTGCGGCAAACACACTTGATTTAGTATTTTCGTTAAGAGTTCTTTGAAGCGTTTAGTTTTTCCATGATTTCCACCATAGAATGGCGGCTCTAATGGGTTCTTCTGCGTCGATTTTGTGGATATTTAATATGTTCACTAAATGCAACGTGGCGACGTATCTATGTTTGGATATTCGATTGGAATTTCTGTAATATTTCTAAAAACGTATGCACTTTTGCCACACAAACTTACCGACCTACGCTATGTTCTCGTATGTGGGTAAGCAAACATGAGCATGTTGGTCTCAATGCAGTAACTTCATGTATCTATATATACGCTATTATATATATATCTATATATATTTGTTTTATATGTACGCATATGTATATAACTATGTATTGCTTATCGTAAACATTAGGCCAACGCACAATCTATACAAGAGCGAGTTAATGCCAAATAGATAATCCAAATCAAAACCGGATACGGGTACAAAAACTAAATTAATGCTGCTTTGCTTATCCCCTAAAGCCCTCCTATGTACAAATAAACCCTAAACTATACTCCCAATTTCCACATCCATCTGTGCGTCGTTTGTATTTATCTGATTTCTGATCGGGTTTTGGCTATTTTGTTAAGTTGGTTCCATACGAGTCTATGACCTAAACAAGGGCAGCTATTCGTTTATATGTATATATACCTTATGCTAGTTTAGTTGAACAAATATTGCTAAGTAATATACAAATTCGTTTAAGACCTTCCCCATCCCCCCCACAAAAACCAAAAGTGGCCAAGCGACGAGAGTTCACCGGAAACTAAACTAAGTACATATGCATGTATAAATCGAAATGAAATCGTTGCCTTTCTGAACTGTGAGCTACATTTGTTAATACTTTTCGCATTAGGTCAGATTCTCACTTAGGTGGTTGCAGTTCCATCTGTATCCGTATCTATTAGATTACCTTAATCCTCTTATAGCTCGAAATAGAAATAGTGTATGTTTTTTAATGCTTGAGTATGTGGTGAGAGTTTCTCTGTATTGTGTAAAACCGTAATTTCCATTTGACTTATGGCAGGATCCTTTTGTTAGTAACTTTTTGCGTTTACTCCATCGTTTGTATATCAGTTAGTTTATGACGAAAATCAATCAGTTTGACGCTGACAACATCTCAAAACGAAACGAAACGTAACGAAAGCATGACCAAAAAACGCATCGAAATTATTGGAAATATTGTCGATTTTAAAAGCTTAAAAATTTCAGTCTTTGTAGTGGTTTTTCCTTCCTTTTTTTTCCATCTTTTCTCAGCTCGGCCTTGTCGCATTCTCGCAGATGTTTTCGGGTTGCTTACTCTGTTTGGTTTTGCTTCTCAGCGCCTGCAAACAAAATAATCCAAAATAAAGCAAATATGTTTCGTAGGGCGAAAGTTTGTCACTTTTTGAGATATAGAACAAGGAGACAAAGGGGCGGGGCTAGTGTGGGCTGTCTTACATGGGCACTCAACTTACATTTACATTTTAACTAGAAACTTTAGAAGCGGCCGAATATGGTAAGCACGAACACGAAAATGTACAATTTGCGGTAGGCGCTGGCCACGCCCTCCGACGACGACGACGACAAAAACTCAAAGCTGTACAAGTACTCTGTGGACATCGGCAGCAGCAGCAGCAAAAGGGTTTTCGGGGGGGAAGGACAAAGGACATTTTTGGTTAGATTTAGTCAGGGTCTACAAACTACTAGAACTATGTATGTACATCTACTGGTTATGGCGAGGGGCTGATGATGATTGAGCCGGTTGCACCGGCAAAAAAAGTCTTGAACCAGTCATTATAAAAGTCAAGAATTTTCCGCCGATGCTCTGCTTATGAAGGGTCTAAAGATAGCATGAACCTTGGTTGTGTCTTGGTTCGACTTCAAGGATATACTTACTTCTGGGTCAGACCAGGGCATCGTTGCTGAACACGTCGTTCACGTGCTTGCCATTGCTGTTGATTGGTCCTGTTTTATCCTTGAGGCCGCATTGCTAATAATAGATGGGGAAGAAAAAAAGCACACAAAATGAATGAGATTGAGGGGGATGAAAACACTTAGATCTCAGCCAGCAAATTACAAAATAATTAAAACTCAAACAGCAACCGCCCGACCCCCACACCTGACTCTGAAAAATTAATTAAAACAATTAACGGCAGCTGGCGCCCAACCCCAAAAATTATATAAAATTTCCGCAGGATACACACCTCCTGCTTGGCCTGCCACTGCTTCATGGCCGATTTGTATTTCTCAAACTCGTTGCACCAGTGGGAGTAGATTTTCTGGTAGTCCTGCTTCTGCGACGGCGGCGAGCATCTAATGGCGAAAAATGAACAATAAGTTATTGACGTTTTCGCGGAAATGATGCCAGTGGGTGGGTCTCACTGAAAATACTGCTGGCAGTTTGGCTTTTCTCCAAGAAAGAAAAGAAAAGGAGGGTAAATTCTGGGGGTTTCCCCTATCAAAGCCATAAAAATTTGAATATTTCCAATAAATTAATAAAGAATATATAAAATTAATAGTTTTTATTGCCCAAACTTTCNCTATAGGTAGTTTTTATTGACCAAACTATCTTTGAAACTGAGTTTTGAATTTCAAATTGTTAATAACTGGGATGGATTCAAGGTACCTCTTCTTTTTCCCTTTAAATTTTCCCATTTTCCTCCTGACTCAGCCACTTTCCGGCAGCACTGAGACGCTTAGTGTCTAATTTCGGGGCTGACTCACCTGTGGGCATCCACGATGACGTTGTAGCTGCAGAGCAGGGTGCCATCCAAGTAGCTATCGTAGCGCCCGCCGTCGCCCTCGTTCACCGCCAACAGGACCAGGCCGCCCTCGTTCGTCTCGATGTATTTGGTGGGCGTGTAGCGCACCTCGTAGCTGCCAGACAGAGAGATGGGACACAATGAGTCGGAGATGGAGAGATATGTTACAGGCAACACAGATGGCTGCTGCGATAGCGCCACGGATTTTCATTCCATTTTCTATTCGCATTGGAAACGCACAATAAAAATCAATATAAACGCACAGAGACTCTGCCGCGGCACCGCGACTTTTGTCGCTGCCGAAAGTTGAAAGTTTTCCCATTTTCCATTACTTGAATAGAGCATCAGCAGCAGCAGCAGCAGCAACGGCGGCGGCAGCGGCTGTGGCGTAAACGCCAAAAACCAGACTTGGAGCACATTTTAAAGTGTCAATTTACCGCAGCACTGGCACGGCTAAGTGAGATGAAGCGGCATTTCGCTTACACATTTTCCCTTTTCCATTATTCGCTTTCAATTTTCCTAGAGATTCGCGATACAGATACAAATGAAACGGATATTTTTTTGGGGGTTTTCCCAGGAGCAAGGACACTTTTATGCGAATCCGAACATGAGCAATGGAATCGGTTTCCTAAATGTAGTTTTTCTATGAAACTTTAGGGGTCTCTACCAGAACTCAAAGAATCTGAGGAAATATCTCCTTCCATAATACTCACCGTCCCTTTTCGGTGGAGTGATGGTACCAGCGGGTCTGCTTCTTTCTGAGCACATCCGGCATCTTGACGAAGCAGGACAAGTGCAGGGTCTGGCCGTACGAGGAGGTGACCCGCTTGCGCAGGATGCTCGTGTCGCAGATGCCCGACGTCTCGTTGGCCACGTCCTGGAGCAGTCCCAGCTGATACGGACGGCAGGCTTTGACATCATCATCCCAGCCGCAGTACGGATCGGAGACACAGCGTAGGCAGCTGTCGTAGCGACGGGCACACATGGCGATGTCGATCTGCTTCACCTGGTGATCGGTGGCCACGTACAGGGAGCCGGTCTTCTGGCTGATGGTCATCTCGCGAATGGGCTCGTTGTGCGGTGAGGCCTCGAAAATGTCCACCAGATTCGAGTGCCGCTGGCCGTAGTGCATGAACTGCACTATCTTGTAGATGTGGCCCGATGTGGTGGCCACAAAGTACACGAGGAACTCCTGGTTCAGCTTGTCGATCCGTATCCTGGGGGAAAGGGCGACAAAGAAAAAGAGCAGGGAACAGAGCCAAGAAGGCCGGAGTCAGTGGCAAGCGCTTAACTGAAAACATATCCTGCGGCACTTTGTTCACAAGTTCCGGCCAAGACAAAACATTTTTCGCTGCCAGAACAACTGTCAGCACAGGAGTCCCTGTCGCGGAGTCTGTGCAGTCGACAAAAAAAAAGGACACTCAAGAGAACACACTAAAATAATAATTTTATTTCTATTGGAGTAATTTGTAATACTGGTAAAAAAAGGACCTCTACAAGTGAGATCTTTAAAAAAAATTAAACTATTAAATTGAGGGGAAGACATACCGTCAAATAAACAAACAGAGTTTCCTTGAAATTGCTAAAGTTATAGATCCAACACTTGTTTCATTTAGGGTACCTGTCTTTTGACAGTGTACTCATATATAAACTCAACAAATGTCAACAAGGATACTCCCATGCGACTGGCTCCGGGCCAAACCGAGACCCGGAGGACTACAGACAGAGGCGGACAACCGACCGCCTGGCAGCGCTAATGAATACAGTTCTCACTTACTTGTCCACCACCAGCTTGGTGAGGATGACGTCCCGCTTGAAGAAGACCGGATTGCCAAATTCATGATCGACCGCCTTGTCCATTAGCGGATGTTTGCGAATGAAATTCAACACGGAGTCGGGCAGCGTGGCGGTGTCGTTGTGGCAAGTTCCCGGACGTGGCTCCGGCACTTTCGAGTTCAGAACGGGCAGCCAGGCGCTGTTCGAGGTGGCCTGCTCCTTGAATTTGCCTGGAAAAACCAAAAATAGAGCAATGAAGTTGGGGGCATGGTGTCTGAAAGCATCATCAGCACGGAGTTGAGTGCCGAGTGGGGAATGCAGCACTTAATTTATGTGTGCCAGTGCGGTGCGAGAGGTGATTTGTGAGGCACTCACACTTGCCACAGGGAATAGTAGACCATTTAAAAAATTTAATATGTTTGCTTGATTTTTGCAGATAATTTAGTAGGGCTTGTGGCAAAAGAAACATCTTTGGCCCCTACGATTAAAATTGAAACAAAAGGCAATTCCACTTTAATTGCAGGGATTGTACTTTAATTTTCAATACACTTCCTGGGCTTGCAGTGCAGCGGCATAATCGTTTGTTGCCATAATTAATTGCTGTGGCTTTCCACATTTTATTTTATTTAATTTTTGTATCACACTCTCGGCTGTCTGTGCAACATGCCCGCAAACTTTTCGTAATGAATTTTAAGTGTATGCCAGATTTTTTGCTCCTTTCAGCCTGCGGCTCTGTCTGTCCGAAAGTGAGTGTGCTGTGTGCTGTGTGTGTGTGGAGTTGTCTGCCCGATTGTCTGCCTGTCAGTCTTGGCACCGCTCCACACACAGGCACACACCAGCTCTCTGCTCAACTTTATGGTGTTAATGAACTTTTCAGGCCAACTTGGGTTAAAAAAGTGCTTCCAGTACTCATTACTTGGGGCAGCTCTCCAGCAAGAAATTCAAGTTGAAAGGGATGACCCGACCTCGAGACCGAGACACACACTCGCTAGGAGCAGGTGGTGGCTGGCGGTGCCACCATCAATTCAATGCGCACCATTTAACGCTCAAATTCCAGCATGAAGCCAAAAGGGACACGGCCTCCACCTGTGCGCGTAATTTCATCCGCCGTCGGTGGAGCAAAGAAATCCCCCCAAAGAATTATGGACAGTGCAATAAATCACAAAAGCAGCACAATCGCACATACCCACACCCACTCCCTGTAGCCGTACATCTTTTCCACAGTAAATACTCACCATCGAAGGCCGCATTAATGTCCCGAATGTCGTAGCTGCACACAGCCGATCCAATTAGACCGTTAGTATTCGTGGTAAACGTGGCATAGAACTTGGTATCGTCCGTGGGCATTTTGTAAACAGATTGGATTTCGTTGAAGTAGAAGGGGAACTCGCTGGAGATGCTGCAGTTCATGCGGGCCTTCAGGTAGGTGGCCCAGTTCTGGCTGATCATGTACTTGCCGCCCCGATCGTTCTTGCAAACCCGGGCCACCCGCGAATAGACGGCCTTGCCACAATTGATGTACTCCACGGCATGTTCGCGGAAGAAGAAGTAAACGAATTCACCAATCTCAAAGGAGCCAACAAAGTTGGGTTCTGAAATAGAGAAAAAATTTGGAATATTTTCTATAACTAATTCTTAAACCACCTTAAAGTAGTACATCTCTCAATTTGTTACATATCTTAAGAGCTGTTTGCATTTTCTTGACTTATAGCCAATAATTGAATTCTTAAACAGTTCGTGTAATATTTATAATACTTACTGTCCAGCAGCTTGGAGTCGTATTTGACGGTTCTCTTGAAGTTGGCCTCCTTGCGGCCATTGGTGAGGTTGTAGAGGTCCGAGCGGAAAATGACCGAATCGGCTTTGGTAAACTCTGCATTCGTGCCGGCATACTGCATTTTTTCGGGGAGAAACAACACACAAAATCTTAGTTGGCAAACTGTTTGAGGGAAAACCGTTGATAAGACCCCGAACATCACGCATACGCCCCGCAAGCCGAGGCACGCAGGCACACAATTACGCATAAAGTGTACGCGCGTGCCTCTCGCTCAGTGGGTGCGTGTGTAGTCCTTGCTCTAATTTAATTTCGGCTGCTTTATTGCTGGCTCTGTTCACAATTTTCGCAATGTCTTTAAAAAGTCCCGAAAAAAAAAACGATGAAAGAAGAAAACACAACTTTGCCAACTTCCTTCATCCCGGAGACCCGGCCCGCTTTACTTTTGTAATTTTATTACAATTGACATTTTTCTTTTTATTTGCGCCTTCCTTTGGCCTTTCCTTATTCCCGTATTTTCATTCCACTTCCGCTCTCGGGCTGGAACTTACCAGGGCGGGCAAACCGAAGGGATTTCCGTTCTCCACATAGACGGCGGTTGAGTTGTCGGCGGGATCGTAGGGACACTTGCCAATCCCCAGGCCGATGCCGGGCACGTACTGGGATCTGGGTAAATGTGTTAAGTTTGCCTAAGGGTTGATGGGGGTTCGGGGTTGCGGATGGGATTGCCGGGTTAAGGCGGCGCAGGGGGTGGGGTGGAGCAGAACGAAAAGAGCATTAGTTGACTTTAATTTCGACCGCCCGCTGGCTGAAATGAACTTCAAAAACTTGACTGACATTCACAATTAGGCGCATTGATGAAGTCTCTCAATTTGTTAAAGTTCGGGATTTAAACACAAGTTTGTACCGAACATTATAGCAATAAATTACTCTTCAAATACAAGCAAACAAAAAAAAAGGATATCAATTATAGAATATGAAATAATAAATACTTTTCAAGTGAATTGATACATCAAATCGTAAATCAAATAAGTTTTTAAAGCAATTAAAAGTGCTTAACCTTTTCAGTTCGATTAAACTCCATGCATTCCAGTATACTTACATTTATTACATAATCCTTAGGATTGTGGGCGTTGGTACCGCAAACATACAGCTTCTGGCCATTGAAATTCATGGGCTGGATGACACGTATGTGATTGCGGCATTCCACCTTCTTGTCCGGCGCCCAAACAAGTTGTGGTTGCATTCACATATTTGGTGTTTTATTTTTTTGTGTAATTGTAATACAGGTTAGAAAATCATATTTTAAGGAAATAAACGGGTGGTGGTTGTTTTTGTGGATGGTTTGAAATGCAAATGGGAAATGGGAAACGGCACGGCATAAGTTGAGTTCGCAAATTCATCGATCAAGTATTTTCATTCAAAATTTAGCACATGCTTTGACAAGGTTGAAATACTAGACTACAAATTATTGCCGACACACTCACCTCTCGCTTGCCCTTGGACACACAATTGAGGATATCCGATCCGGTCGGTTCCAATATGAGGACATCGCGCTGTGGGAATGAAAAATGGCATCGGGCTTAAATTTATGTTCACCAAGTTTATTGAAAGCGTGCCGGAATGCCACTGGGGCGGGGATGTTCAACCGAAAGCACGCGCCAAACATTTTTGGTATACTCGCATGTCCTTGCTCGCCGTACATTGCGAGTGTTTCACTATATATTTTTTGTACTTTTTACTCAATATGTGGCTCACGTTGGACATTTGTTTATTTAATTTGATTTTGTTTTTGGCGGTACTTGAATTGTCAATGAATCTCCTCTTTAGAGTCTGTCTTTTGCCTAAGTAACAGCCACAAATCAATGAACGGGGCGATGGAGAAAAAGCCATCGAATGACAATTTTTATGCCTGACATATAGACACAATATCCGGTGACTCTGTGGATGCACTTTCCACTTTTATTTCCACTTGCCCAAAGTGTCAGCGTCCTTTGGCAAGAAGTCTAAGTGCTGGGACTCGACTGGAAATGGAATTCCCTTTTCCCGCTCAGAAGTCAGCACAAATAATTGCTGTTAAAAGCATTTGCTACGTCTCAGGAGGTGGCGATAGTGCACTGGGTTGCCAGGACGACACAAAAAATCGAATTGGAAAAATATAGAAAAAAGGAATGCAAGCGGAAAATGGTTGAACGGTCCGAGGCGGATATTGATAGTTGAAGATGGAATCATTAAAGTGCAATTGCGCGCTGTCACTGACAAGTTGGTCACTCACAAATGCAGAGGCGTCTATTTCTTATGCTTCCGACATTATGAATTCAGTGGCCAGATGAATGCAAATTTAGTCCAAAACGAATCCAGCCGAGTATTCCATTAGCAGAGTGAAAGTTCTATTGAATTATTTAGACCGAAAACTATTCTATTGATTTAACACATTCTACTTTTAGGTATGAAGCAGCGTAAGCCTTCCAGCTATAATTATTCTTAAATATCACACTTTATATGTGCAGATTTGAAATTTGGTGAGCTCCTGGCTTACCAGTAACAAAACAATTTATCATCTAATCCATTTTCTCACCTCACAAACCGATTGGCTGATGTTGCGCAGATTGAGCTTAAATATGCGATCCCTGGAAGCGAGAAAAGACAAAAAAGAAAAAAATGAATTAGCATGGTAAAGAGGAAAACTTTGTCACCCCCTGACACTCGAGGGTTAATCCCCAACCCGTGCCGCCCCGCGTGCGATAAGTTAATGCCACACCAGTTGCCAGCTGTCTGGCCCCGGCGAACTTCAGCTCATTGACATTATTTGTATATAAGTATAAATCCTCCTCCCGATTTTTTTGCGTTGAAAAATTGTTGTCAGGCGCACACACCTGCTGTGTGGGCCTGCTGGGTGATGGGCGAGCTGTCAGGACAGGCAGGCAGGCAGGCAGGCAGGCAGCGTACTTATTGCAGTCAGTGTGCCCTGATTGATTGATATGTCGAATGCGGCAATATTGCCAACCAGACACAACTTTAAGCGCTGCCCATTCCGTCGCACTCGCTCGCTATTTTCCGGCCACTCGAAACTTTTGCGGCGCCAGCGAAAAACAAAAGGAAAATTGCAGAGGCCAGTGGCAGGGTCTAAAGTGTGTTTTATGTAGTTGGCGGCAGAGTTTTTCGGTAGCTTTCCCTCGACAACTGCGAGAGGAGAGACCATTAATCTTCATTTCCCTGCCGGCGGCTCTACTAGGAGACCGGCAATCGCTGACGAGAGCCGCCAGCTGTGGTTGCGTGGATCCCCAAAACCAGGACCGCCGGCAAGGAGGCGTCTCCCTCCGAGTCAAGTGGTAATTTTGGTTACTCCTTGCCGTTCCCCAACGAACCGCAAACTGTGAAAATGCGGCCGTGTTCAACTTGCCGCAGACAAATGAGCAGACGGGTGCGCTGGTTGTCAAATTGCAGGAGCCCCTTATCCCCGGTCGGTGGCATTAATTCATAATTATGTATGCCGACAGTGTGGCCGAGAGCTAGACCCCTGGAAAAATGAAATATGCAGCCCAAATGCGTTCGGGTTTGCCAAGTAGGGAGCCACCCGCTGTCTCGAGCGGAACTTTCTAATTGCTTCACGCCCGGAAAGGAAAATTTCCGCCTAAAAACGCTATTGTGGCCTAAAGTATGGGGCAGGATAAGATCCGAAAAATCACATAAAAATACATTAAAAATCCACTTACATTGCACCGACATAAAGAGCATTGTTGCGCTCATCCATGTAGAAGGTCTTGTAGTGCAGCGGGCCGCAACTGAAGTCCTTGACGTGTTCTGCAAAATAGAGAGAGGGCGGGGAAAAAAATTGAGTATACGCACTGGGTACATTGATTAACGAAAGTTCAGGCAGTTAATTAAAGCCTAATGAAACTGTCAGCAGCAGTTAGGCAGCCACACTGACCGGCAAAAAGTAACAGCATCAGGAAAAGAACGAAATGAACTAATTAAACTATTATAATTTCGGGGCAACAAACACAAAGTTAATTTATGAGGGGGTCCATGGCAAAAACGTAAACGTAAATACAAAACAGCCAAGGGACAGGGCTGGCATCCTGAACCATGTCCTTGCACATTTGACACTGACAGTGTCACGTATTCCTACCAGCGATGTCACGTGCTCCGGGGGCCCTCCGAAAACCCAAGTCCAACCCAAAGGCAAGTAGCAAAAAGTTGCACCGCTGTCAATGTCATTAACAAAAGATTGAGGCATTTAGCTGAAATTTTTACGACATTAAGTTGTCAACTAATTTGGCACAATTAGTGAAACAACAACAAGAGTGCACAAACAAACCCAAAGCACACATATACTTGGGTATATATAAAAAAAAAAAGAAACAAAAATAGGGACAAAGGACAAAGGGGACACAGTGGACAACTTTTTATTTTCGGTCGAAAGCCTGAACAAATCCTTTGATGGCCGCGCTAAGAGTCATTTCAGCTGACTTGCCTCGCTTTTGTCCTGGACGACCCCTAATGGTTTAGCGAAACAGAAACAACAATGGCAGTTGGAAAAGTGATTTCCATAATAACGCATAATGAGTGGATACATAGATACCGAACCATTTTGGGCCCTTATGCAAATTAGCCCGCGCTTACACTTTGACTTTGACGAAATTAGAAAAAGTTACCCCAAATTTCCTTGTTTTCTTTCACACCCAACTTATCTTTTCCATTGACTTACCCCTCTATTTTCCCTGTCCTTCCTAATTGTAATGTTGCCATTACATTAATGATGTAATGGAAAAGCGTGTGTTCAGAAAACACTTACACTCCAGACTGGCTACGATTTCTGTATCAGACATAACATTTGTGTATATATATAAAAGGTTTATTATTAAACAAAAAACATAGTTTTTCTAAATTTTAGCAACATTTTCCCTTCACACCATGAACTTTCTAAAGCTTTTGTGTATCCCAAGACTAACTCGACTCAGGAGCGAGACCAATCCGAATTCCCAAGATAAATCGTTGGAGCTTCATCATCGGCGACGCATGAGCTGTGATCATGATGCGATCAAGTACCCAAAAGACGCTGTGCTTAGCAGCAGGTTAAACAAGGTTAGACGTATTGTACGAGTATTGCTTTCGCTTAGTGTTTAAAAAGCATTTAAATATTATCCATTAGGGCATGTGTTTTACTTTGGAAGAACGCCAGCGGCTGAATGTTCATGGCCTCTTTCCCATCTGTCAGCGCACCATAGAGGAGCAATTGCATGTGCTGTGGACAAACTTTCAAGCCATTCAGTCTAACCTCGGCAGGTATCAGTATTTACGGCTATTGCGTCAGGGATACGAGAGGCTCTACTTTCGTTTTGTTTACGAGCATGTTGCTGAAGTGTTGCCCATTATTTACACTCCCACCGTGGGCACGGCTTGCATGGTTTATGGATTGATGTGCCGCGGACTTAGTGGAATTTATCTAACCAAATATGATAAGGGTCACATGGTGGATGTCCTGAAGAACTGGCCCTATTTTGATAGCGTCAAGGCCGTCTGTATAACCGATGGTCAACGTATCCTGGGCTTGGGTGATCTGGGTGCCAATGGCATGGGCATTTCTGTTGGCAAAATGGAACTATACACGGCCTTGGCTGGGATTCCCCCCGAACAGTGTCTGCCCATGTGCCTCGACGTCGGCATTAACAACGCTCAGCTCCGGGATGATTCCATATACATTGGCCTTCGGGAGGCTCGATTGACCGGTAGCGAGTACGAGGCTTTTGTGGGTGAGGTCGTCGATTCGGTGATCAAGGCCTTTGGTTGCAAGACATTGATTCACTTTGAGGACTTTGCAACCCCCAATGCGTTCATGTTTTTGGAAAAATACCAGGACAAGTGTTGTTTCTTCAACGATGACATCCAGGGAACGGCCGCTGTGGGCTTGGCTGGACTACTGGGCATGCAACGGATATCCGGAAAAGATCTGCAGGATCACGTTATCCTCTTTGTGGGGGCAGGCAGTGCCATCATGGGCTTGTCGTATCTGCTAAAAAAAGAACTCCTCTCAAGGGGCCTCAGTGAAGAGGAAGCGGTCAAGAATATTTATGTGGCCGATGAAAATGGGTTAATTACCAATGCAAACGAAAATATCCCTGGTTTTATTGGAGACTTTGCCAAGAACATGCCCCCCATAAGCTCCTTGGAAGATATCGTTGAGGCAATCAAGCCCTCTATCATTTTGGGTGCTACCTCTGCTCCGGGCATATTCACGGAGAAAATCTTGAGTTCAATGGCCAAGAACCATGAGCGTCCCGGTGTGTTTGCCTTTTCGAATCCAACCAACAAAGCAGAGTGCACTGCCGAGCAGGCCTACCAAGCCACCGAGGTAACATACGGATTTAAATACTGATTTCGAGAGTGTTTTTAATACATTTTACGAATTTCCAGGGTCGTGCCATTTACTCGGCCGGATCACCCTTTCCCCCGGTTGAATACAATGGCAAACGCCTCACACCCGGACAGGCCAACAATTGTTTTGCTTTTCCTGGCATAGTTCTGGGTGTACTGACGGCCCAGGGCATCCGAATTCCTGACGATGTTTACCTAATCGCTTCCCACACACTCTCAAATTTTCCCACACAAAAAGATATAGACAGCGGAAAGATCTATCCGGATATTATAAAGGCCAAGGAAGTGGCCATAGATATTGGCGTGAATGTGGCTCAGTGGTTTTTCGACAATGGTAAGCAATTATTTATAAATTACACTTACTATAATGCCAAAACCCCTGCTAGGTCTGGCAACTTTGAGTCCTGTGCCCAAGGATATCCGCCAGTATATTCATATGCACGAATACCAATTGGTATTCGGTAGCTCACTTTCAAAAACTTGGACATATCCGAAAATGCCACCTAATCCTAAACCCAAGGGCTGTGACCAAAATAAAAATAAGTAGTAGGCTATAGTTAGTTTCAAGATTCAGTCGAAATTTATTGTTCTCATAGGCATCTTTAAATTCGAGACAAAATTATTTATGTAAAATTTCATGATCAAAATTGCAAGTTAAGTCAGCAATGAAACTGCCCCTATTTGGGACAATGAGGCAACGCCTTCTGCCTCCATGGATGGGTCCACTACGTATTTGCCTCCGTTCAAAAAGTCGTGTGGATGAGGACCGATTTCAAAGGTCACGACCGGATTGGCAGGTCATCTTCTCCGGAAAGATCAACAAGGTGAGAAGTTGTGAAAAATCGACCCTTATTAGTTTACTATGTGATTGAATGTGATTGCGGAACATCCTCCCAAATTCAGGGTCTTGCTTTTAGCATTGAAGAGCGCCAACGTTTGGGCATTCTGGGCTTGTTTCCGGGCTCGGTGCGCTCCATGGAGGAACAGATATACGCCTCCAGGATAAACTTAGGCGCCCGAGATAACAACCTTACCAAGGCGTACTATTTAAATGGCCTGCACAGTCGCCACCAACGACTCTACTTTCGATATGTGAGAGATTACATTACAGAGGTGTTGCCGATCATATACACACCCACCGTTGGAGATCTGGTAACAACCTATAGCCTGAACTTCCAGTTTGCAACATCAATGTTTGTGAACATCTATGATCGTGGGCATATTCGTGATATCTTACACAATTGGGTAGAGGAATCGGTGCGTGCCATTTGTGTGACGGACGGTGGTCGAATCTTGGGACTTGGCGATATGGGTGCCAATGGCATGGGCATTAGTATCGGCAAGATAAGGCTCTACACGGCTCTGGCCGGAGTACAGCCACAAATTTTAATGCCAGTCTGCTTGGATGTCGGCACTGACAACAAGGACCTTCTCAATGATCCCCTGTATGTAGGCATACGAAGAGAACGGGTGAAGGGTAAGGAGTATGAAGATTTTGTGCAAGAGTTCGTAGATTCCGTGGTTGATTGCTATGGTCGCGATACCCTTATCCACTTCGAAGATTTTGCCACGCCGAATGCGTTTAAGTTTTTGGACAGGTACAGGGAATCCCACTGTGCTTTTAATGATGACATCCAGGGAACGGGTTGCACTGGTCTGGCCGGGTTCCTAAACGTGGAACGCATCACCGGAAAGAAGCTAGAGGAAACGACGTTCCTGTTTGTAGGTGCTGGTAGTGCAGCCGTTGGCATAATTATGATGCTTGTAGCCGAGCTAAAGCGTCGGCGTGTGCCCGAAGACGAGGTGGGAAAGAATATCTATATTTATGAGCATACAGGCCTGTGGACCTGTGACTCGAAGAATGTTCCGGAAATGATGAGACAATTTTTGAAGCCAATGGATGCAATAAAAGAGTTGGACAAGACGGTGGATGTAGTGAAGCCCTCAATAATGTTGGGTGCCACCGGCAAGGGAGGCATATTCACGGAAGCTGTTCTCAAGAATATGGCCAAACATAATGACCTGCCCGCGATATTTGCACTCTCAAATCCAACTGTCTTGTCAGAATGCAGTGCAGAACAAGCATATACCCATACAGAGGTTGTATCTTTAGGGTAATCCAATTGTAATCCTAATCGTTTTCCATTTCCACAGGGAAAGGTGCTTTTCTGCTCTGGTTCGCCCTTTCCACCGGTGACGGTCAATGGAAAACGCTACGAGCCCTCGCAGGCCAACAATTGCCTTGTGTTCCCGGGCATTGCCCTGGGAGCTATTTGTTCGCGCGCCCGCTATCTGCCGGATGAGGTGTACACCCTGGTTTCCCATGAGTTGGCCAACCGCACCAGCAAGAAGCGATTGGATGCAGGAGCTCTGTATCCAACCATTCAAGAAGCTGCCGACATTGCCTTTCACGTTGGCGTGGTAGTCGCCAAATATGTTTATAAAAAACGTAAGGCTTAAGATATTTAAGACAATTTTGTGATATATGTTTTGACTATCCCCAGAACTATCATTTAATACGAGAACGCCGGAGGATATTACTGAATACGTCAAAAGTCAGCAATATAAAATGGAGTATCGAGGCGCCTTGGCCCCGATATGGGAATATCCCCCGGAGCCGCCTTTGCCGCCTGCGCCGAAGGATTCCAAGCCATAAAGATTTGAACTTGGCCCGAATCGGGGGCAATGCCACAAAAACGCACAGGGTAGGCAGAGAAGAAGAAACTACGATAAATGCCCGACGGACACTTGCTAGTGTGTCGTATCGTATCCTGTGTCTGTGTGGCATGCTGATTTGCATATAAAAAATTTTAATCAATTGACTTACCCCTCTATTTTCCCTGTCCTTCCTAATGTAATGTTGCCATTACATTAATGATTCAAAAAACACTTACACTCCAGACCGGCTACGCTTTCTGTATTAGACATAACATTTGTGTATATATATAAAAGGTTTATTATTAAACAAAAAACATAGTTTTTCTAAATTTTAGCAACATTTTCCCTTCACACCATGAACTTTCTAAAGCTTTTGTGTATCCCAAGACTAACTCGACTCAGGAGCGAGACCAATCCGAATTCCGAAGATAAATCGTTGGAGCTTCATCATCGGCGACGCATGAGCTGTGATCATGATCGCTTCCCACACACTCTCCAATTTTCCCAAAACCGCTGCTAGGTCTGGCTACTTTGAGTCCTGTGCCCAAGGATATCCGCCAGTATATTCATATGCACGAATACCAATTGGTGTTCGGTAGCTCACTTTCAAAAACTTGGACATATCCGAAAATGCCACCTAATCCTAAACCCAAGGGCTGTGACCAAAATAGAAATAAATAGTAGGCTATAGTTAGTTTCAAGATTCAGTCGAAATTTATTGTTCTCATAGGCATCTTTAAATTTGAGTAAAAATTATTTGTGTAAAATTTTATGATCAAAATTGCAAGTTAAGTCAGCAATGAAACTGCCCCTATTTGGGACAATGAGGCAACGCCTTCTGCCTCCATGGATGGGTCCACTACGTATTTGCCTCCGTTCAAAAAGTCGGGCGGATGAGGACCGATTTCAAAGGTCACGACCGGATTGGCAGGTCATCTTCTCCGGAAAGATCAACAAGGTGAGAAGTTGTGAAAAATCGACCCTTATTAGTTTACTATGTGATTGAATGTGATTGCGGAACATCCTCCCAAATTCAGGGTCTTGCTTTTTCCATTGAAGAGCGCCAACGTTTGGGCATTCTGGGCTTGTTTCCGGGCTCAGTGCGCACCATGGAGGAACAAATATACGCCTCCAGGATAAGCTTAAACGCCCGAGATAACAACCTTAGCAAGGCGCACTATTTAAATGGCCTGCACAGTCGCCACCAACGACTCTACTTTCGATATGTGAGAGATTACATTACAGAGGTGTTGCCGATCATATACACACCCACCGTTGGAGATCTGGTAACAACCTATAGTCTGAACTTTCAGTTTGCAACATCAATGTTTGTGAACATCTATGATCGTGGGCATATTCGTGATATCTTACACAATTGGGTAGAGGAATCGGTGCGTGCCATTTGTGTGACAGACGGTGGTCGAATCTTGGGACTTGGCGATATGGGTGCCAATGGCATGGGCATTAGTATCGGCAAGATAAGGCTCTACACGGCTCTGGCCGGAGTACAGCCAAAAGTTTTAATGCCAGTCTGCTTGGATGTGGGAACAGACAACGAGGACCTTCTCAATGATCCCCTGTATGTAGGCATACGAAGGAAACGGGTGAAGGGTAAGGAGTATGAAGATTTTGTGCAAGAGTTCATAGAATCCGTGGTTGATTGCTATGGTCGCGATACCCTTATCCACTTCGAAGACTTTGCCACGCCGAATGCGTTTAAGTTTTTGGACAAGTACAGGAAATCACACTGTGCTTTTAATGACGACATCCAGGGAACCGGTTGCACTGGTCTGGCCGGGTTCCTAAACGTGGAACGCATCACCGGAAAGAAGCTAGAGGAAACGACGTTCCTGTTTGTAGGTGCTGGTAGTGCAGCCGTTGGCATAATTATGATGCTTGCAGCCGAGCTCAAGCGGCGGGGTGTGCCCGAAGACGAGGTGGGAAAGAATATCTATATTTATGAGCATACAGGCCTGTGGACCTGTGACTCGAAGAATGTTCCGGAAATGATGACACCATTTTTGAAGCCAATGGATGCAATAAAAGAGTTGGACAAGACGGTGGATGTAGTGAAGCCCTCAATAATGTTGGGTGCCACCGGCAAGGGAGGCATATTCACGGAAGCTGTTCTCAAGAATATGGCCAAACATAATGACCTGCCCGCGATATTTGCACTCTCAAATCCAACTGTCTTGTCAGAATGCAGTGCAGAACAAGCATATACCCATACAGAGGTTGTATCTTTAGGGTAATCCAATTGTAATCCTAATCATTTTCCATTTCCACAGGGAAAGGTGCTTTTCTGCTCTGGTTCGCCCTTTCCACCGGTGACGGTCAATGGAAAACGCTACGAGCCCTCGCAGGCCAACAATTGCCTTGTGTTCCCGGGCATTGCCCTGGGAGCTATTTGTTCGCGCGCCCGCTATCTGCCGGATGAGGTGTACACCCTGGTTTCCCATGAGTTGGCCAACCGCACCAGCAAGAAGCGATTGGATGCAGGAGCTCTGTATCCAACCATTCAAGAAGCTGGCGACATTGCCATTCACGTTGGCGTGGTAGTCGCCAAATATGTTTTTGAAAAAAGTAAGGCTTAAGGATTTTTAAGACAATTTTGTGATATATGTATTGACTATCCCCAGAACTATCATATAATACGAGAACGCCGGAGGATATTCCTGAATACGTCAAAAGTCAGCAATATAAAATGGAGTATCGAGGCGCCTTGGCCCCGATATGGGAATATCCCCCGGAGCCGCCTGCGCCGCGTGCGCCGCCTGCGCCGAAGGATTCCAAGCCATAAAGATTTGAACTTGGCCCGAATTGGGGCAATGCCACAAGAAGAAACTACGATAAATGCCCGACATTTTAACGTTATTATTGTCCTGTCAACGGAAAGCCAGTTGACGCACACTTGCTAGTGTGTCGTATCGTATCGACACCGGCGCAGTGTGATTCCCTGTACTTGTCCAAAAACTTAAACGCATTTGGCGTGGTAGTCGCCAAATTTGTTTATGAAAAACGTAAGGCTTAAGGATATTTAATACAATTTTATGATATATGTATTGACTATCCCCAGAACTATCATATAATACGAGTACGCCGCCGGATATTAGTGAATACGTCAAAGATCAGCAATATAAAATGGAGTATCGAGGCTCCTTGGCCCCGATATGGGAATATCCCCCGGAGCCGTCTTTGCCGAAGGAATCCAAGCCATAAAGATTTGAACTTGGCCCGAATTGGGGCCAATGCCACAAAAACGCACAGGGTAGGCAGAGGAGAAGAAACTACGATAAATGCCCGACATTTTAACGTTATTATTGTCCTGTCAACGGAAAGCCAGTTGACGGACACTTGCTAGTGTGTCGTATCGTATCCTGTGTCTGTGTGGCATGCTGATTTGCATATAAAATAGGACGAAATGTCTGCTCACCAAAAATGTCAATCAATTTCCCTGTCTTCTTTTTTTATTTTTCCCTTTTTTTCTTTTTGTATTTTCAGAGAGAGTCGAACTGAGAGACGAGGACGTGCATGCATTAAAAAGCAATTGGTGTTAAAAGAGCAGTCAGGCGGCAGTCGCACGTTGTCTGCCTGTCTATCAGTTTGGCATTGGCATGTGCCACTCCTCCTGCACCTCCAGCTCCTCCGGCAGCCCTAGCTGCCTGTTCCACCGCAGAGCAGGGAGCTGCGGAGCTGCGGAGATGCAGAGCTTTTGCCATCGCTTTTCCCGCCAAAGAAGCCCCAGCAAAAATGGAAGCAACAGAAATGCGAAATCATTTCCCTCGACTGACAGCTGTCAAAATATTTGCTCTCCATCGATGGCTGCGTGGCGGCAGCTCTTGTTCCTACTCCTGCGTGTGTCCTTGCCCTGCTCTGTAAATTTCATTTTAATATTCATTACTTCACACTTAACATACACAGGCCGGGCGGGAGCGGGCGACAAGACACACATTCCTTGGTGACCGCAGTCGTCGGTTCCCTCCTCAATCGATTTTCGGGCGGAAAAATAGGCGAAACTTGCTGCCCGAGAGCTGAAAGCAGATCTTTCGTTACGGCTAGCCGGGCTTATGGAATTTAATTGGCCATAAAAATGTATGCGGCTTGTTGAACGTGGCAAGCTGGGGCCGTAAATCGTAAATTTCCCCGGCTGGCAGGCAAAGTGTGGCGGAGCAGTTGCCTTTCCGCATCGATTTACGCCCCACGATAAGGCTCTAAATTTAAATGGCAACGCCAAAGGTTAAGGGTTTCTTCTGTGTCTCGGGATAAAGATTATATGATGCGTCAGCATATAAATTATGGGCCAGATAAACCAGATAAACGAGAGCTAAACAAAGTCAGCTTAAGGGGATACTTGTGTTTTTATTTGCTTTAAATTAAGTTGCCAGGAAGCCTGGCCAACTACTCTAATAGCCAAGTAAACAGTCCGTTTTTTTGTTGGTTAATTGTTTTCGTTTTTTTCGCTTGGCTGTTTGGATATTTTATCAATTTTTTGGGGCAATACTAAGCCCCAAATGGGTCAAAGCCGAGGGCCAAAGCTCACTTGACTGTGCTCAGTCGATAAGTAGCCCCAATAAACACAAAAGTCTACTCAGCTTTTGGCCTCAGTTGCTGTTCGCCGCCGACCGCTACTTCATCTTTTTGAAGATTTTCATTTATCTGCCGGTCGAGATAAAACAGGCAGGCAGGCAGCAGGCAGGAAGGCCAAAAAGCAGCGTTTTTTTATATAGAAAGCAGAAAGCAAAACGAAGGAAGCGGCACTTAAATCCATTTAAGCGAATTTTTCAAGCATTAAATTTGCGTTTACGTTACGTATACTTAACTTCCAATGGCAACGGCTGGGGTGGGGCTGGCGCGCAGGGAAAATGTGAAAACGGGAGGCTGGATGCGGGAGCAGGAGCTGGAAAGTCTGAGGCTGGCAGCAGGTAAATGAAAAATTTGCCTCCCGCTTTCGCAGCGCCACGCCGTGGCCAAATGTATTTTGCATCATTTGTCTTAGCCAGGCCAAGGATATCTCGATCTCCCCGGCTCCTTTTTCCACCAGGACCTCTGCCTATTCTCCTATTGTATGCCCTGCCAGCTGCCTATCGCCAGCGAGCACACACAACACCTGCCCTCGCATATGGTCACAGTTTTTGGTCCGACTTTTGTTTCACACTCCCCCGCACGGCGGAGTGGTGTACTTTTTTTCCCCCACAGTCAACAGTTTTGTTTTGCTGCGTCTTCCATTGTTGTGTGTTTGCGGTCATGTAAATGCCCTGCCACGCCCCCGCCTCCCATTTGGGTGCTGCTGCTGCTACTGCTGCTGCTGCTGCTGTTGCTGTTGTTATGGTGGAGCATTTTTTCTTATCTCCACTTTGCATGCCGCACACAGTGTTTTCCTCCTTCGGTTCGGTTTGGTTTTCTTTTTTCCGCTTTCCTTGGGTTTTTTTTTCCAGACGAACTGAATCAGCACTTAATTTTTATTTGATTCTGTCTCAGTTGCGTTGCGGTTGCTTGACTTGACGCCGCTCCACTCCACTTCACTCCAGCAAGAGTGCGTAATTTTTTATGGCGTTAATTTAACAATGATTGGCTTTTCAAAAGGAAACTTCACTTGGCCTGTGACAGACGAAATAAAGTCTGAGGTGGTCCCAGCACTTAGACATTAACTTTAAGGCTAATTAGAGCTCTAACTGGGGCAGAGTTCACAATACTTTTGACGAAAACCATATCCTTCCTACAAGATTTCAAGCGTCAAACAATAATTTGGCTTTTCAAAAAACTGTATTGTCTACTGCAGATTGGTCTATATGATCGAAATGGTTAGACCAAGAGATACAAAGATTTTGGCTTACAGCTAAAAATTGTAATATCTAAAAATGTGCAAAGTTTTAGAAAGATCGGAGAACAAACAATGAAGATACGGCCAATAAAAACGTGCACCGTTCTTAGTGTGAATGGTGGATGACGTCATATAAGTCTCTAATATACAGAGTTTCTACAAGTTAAGCAAAAGCTAATATTAACCAGAAATAAGTAGGTATCTTAATCTACGAATCTAGAAAAGGAATTTCCCAAAATCTTCAAAGACATTCCCCAAAACTTCGCTTCTCATGCATTAGCTTACGCTGTGCCTCCGGAAACATAAAGTCCGGGTTTTGGCCATGCATCAAGCTTATCTCGGTCCTGCAGCAGTAACTGTCGCACAAATCTCGAAGCCATTTGCCAATGTCCTGGGCCACCTGCATGCCCGTTACATATAAATATGTGTTCGATATTTAACAGCTTCCAGTCGAATGCGCCTGGCAAGAGGACAAGTGTGCCAGGGACTCGGCTGGCAAAGGATACGGAGACGGATGCGGAGATGGAAGCGGAGATGCCGCTGCAGACGGGACATATGTATGCAAAGTGAGCTGCGGCTGTGATGTTGGCCGGGCTTAAATTTGGCTCTGGCTTTCGGGCAAGTTTGCTCAGGGACTGCGCTTATGGGCCAAGTACAAATAACAAGGACACAGGGAAAAAAGACCTATTGGAATCATATTGTTTATTAAGTAGGGTTAAAAAATATTACTTTTATGTATTGAATATAAAACTCTGCTTCAATAAAGAGAGATATTGATGAACATTTGTTGCATTTATTTCCCGATGGGGCTTCGAACAATTTTGTCCATAAGCCAAATGTTTTACGGACACATTTTGCTACGGGACATAGAACATAAAAGAGTTTTTCCCGTGTTTTCGCAGTGTTCACAGTAAAAATCCAATAAGGTAAACTGCAAACAGCCTGTGTACCCTGCTGGCTCTGAGTGTGTATCTGTGTATAAGCACCTGGCATTTGTGTTGAGCACGTTCGTACCTTATGTGGGATTTAGTTTAGACTTCATTTTACTGCGCTGCGCTTTTGGTTTCATTCCGGGAGTACCGCCCTTCGCCCACCGCCCACCGCCCACCCAGCGCCTGCCCTTTTCACGGGTCTCTCTTCGCCCTTCTTTATGCCAGTTTATGATGGCAGCGCCGTAAAAAAGCGTAAAAGAAATTGGGGGGCCGGCGGAGCCAGGCGACACAGAAATGTATAGTAAAAATAAAGCCATAGACATGGCTGGCACCGGCCCTTGAGTTCTCCGCAGGCAGCGGCAAAAAAAAATGGTAGCAAAAAACGAGAAAACCTAGACAATGCTGTAATCTAGAAACACAAACGTGCAATTCTCTGTTCACTGTAAATGCGGGATGCACTCCCATTCCACACAAGCTCGTGTGTTTACTGGCGCACACACTCTCGACACGAAATGGCGTGGGAATATATTACAAGTTGGTTTACAAGGGAACTATGTCAGTGGCTGCCAACAGAGATATAAAAAAAGAACTCGGGCGCAAGCTCAGGAAAGACTTCAACTTAAAGCACTCGGCGGCGGGCAGCAAGGCTTTAAATCCCGCAGGAAATGTATAGATCCCGAAGCTGGTCAAAAATTGAGGCAACATAATTCAGCGGATGGATTTTACGACTTCATCGGAAGCCGAAAGCTGCATGCAGCAGGCTGCTGCAGCAAAAGGAAACATTAGCAAGTCTAGACACCTACGTCATGCGTCAGCAACAGTAGCAGAAGCATCAGTAGCAGCAGCAGCAGCAGCAGGAAAAGCCGAAAAAAACGTGCAGCTCCCCGAAAAGAAGGCGAAAGAAGCCGGGAAAACTGGGAAAAAATGAGACGTCAAGCAGACGATGAAGTCGACGTGGTCTGACAGCCAGACAGCCAGCGAACTCTTTCGGCCAAAAGGAGCAAAGGCAGCCAGCCAAAGGAGCAAACGTAGCACGAGGAGCTGCTGAAACAGGAACATTTGAACCTCTTGGCTTGTTTAATATGCTGAAAAATACGCGCCCCGTCTTCCTCCTGCTGCCTCTCTGTCGCTTTGACTGCACTTCCCGAGTTTTACATTTCCATTTCCATGTAAGGACACATGTACTATGTTAGTGGTGAAGAGATTAAAGGGAAATTCGAACTGGAAGTTCCGGAAGGAAAATATTGAAATATATGTAGTTCCCAAAATGCACACCGGAATTCATCGGACGATCTGCACTTCGAAGCGATTTTAATTACATCGCATAATTGGAATTCGATATCTAACCGCGTTTTTGGGGTCACCACCTGAAATTACAGCAGATTCTGGTTCTGGTCCGGGNAAGGAAAATATTGAAATATATGTGTCAGTTCCCAAAATGCACACCGGAATTCATCGGACGATCTGCACTTCGAAGCGATTTTAATTACATCGCATAATTGGAATTCGATATCTAACCGCGTTTTTGGGGTCACCACCTGAAATTACAGCAGATTCTGGTTCTGGTCCGGGTTCCCGAACCCGCAGCTTGTGGCTGAAGCGTGTGTGTGCGCAGAATTTTCGGAATTTTCCAGCAGTATGATAAAAATTTTCCAATTACCAATTTTACATATTTCGAAGCGCCAGCATAAATATTTATGGCGAAAATTTATGAAAACTAAACGTGAGCGCCGAGCGTGGGTCGTGCATTCGAATGGGTCATGTTAGTGTAACTACATATAGCGAAAAAACTACCAAAAAGACTCATATACCACATAGATTTTATATAAAATATCAAGCAAAAGATTACATTTTTAGATGCTTAGTTTTTGCAGAACCTAATTTATTTCCTACTTAATTAATATTTAATTCTTTTCAAGTTAAATTACGCTCAGTGTCCCATATATGTTGCCATTTTTATATGCATCTGCGAGTGCAGCAGATAAGCTGGAACTTTTCTGTGGGTCGAGAGGGCCAGGCATGACATCCTTTGCATATTTTTTAGGTGATTTGAATTTTTAAGAGCACACTAAATTCTTTGCAGCTTATCCCCGGGGCTGTGTGTCACCGAGCCAAGGAATATCTCTCTGGCCAAGGATGCGGGGGCACTTTCCCTGCGATTCAGCACTGTTCTGCCCAAGGATTCTCCTGGCTCCCTGCGGCGGTGTGACATTGGAAAAGCGTTTCTCCGTTTGCATATCCAACGCAGCGCATGTGTTTTGTTGTGGGTGTGTATGCGGAAAAACAAGGGAAAAAAACACAAAACCAGAGTGGCGGCACTTTACCTTGATTTCCCCAAAGCTCAACCACGCGGCCCCGCCCCCTGGCCCCGCCCATCAGTCACTTACTCACCATCTCTCAGCCCTGTTCACTGCGCAATTGGCCGCAATTTGTTTTCAGCTGCTAAACAACTCGGGAGCCGGGTGCCGGGTGCCGGGAGCCAGGTCCCTTCGAGCCGTCGGTGCGTTGCAAGTGCTAATTAATCTTAGGCCCAGGTATGTATATAGAGTATGCCTGAGCGATATGAAGTGACTACGGCTCACACCCCAAAAGGAACTCGAACTGAACCCCTTGCCCTCTGCGCCATTAATTAAATTACGCAAAAGGAAAAAGTTCAAAAGCCCATAAATCAGTCGAAATCATTGGGGTGGCCAGATGGCTTTTTAGTGCCCTTCCGAGACCCAACATAAATATTTGTACTTGCAGACACCGCACACTCTTGCCCTTGCTCTATGTCCCTAGCGCACGCACAGATAAACTCATTTAAATGTTAATGCAGCGTCAAAAGTTGCTAGAAAGGCAAGGAAATTGCATGCATTTTATTGGCCATTATGTGTCCGTATATTGAGGCGTTACTTTCCAAGGGGTGGCTCTTCGATTCGGGTGGGTTGTGCAGCCCTTCGCCGGCTGAACTATTTCCCATCTCAGTTTAATAACTGCAACATTGTTGTCTTAACCCCCTGGTGTGCCAAAAACCAGGGTAAATTTCGGTAATGGGTAATGGGGGGCACGTGGAACTGGCGGTGTGCCTGTCTGCATGTTAATTATGTGGCAAAAACGTAAACTATACAAAAACACACGTAAGTCGAGTTTTTCGGGGTGGCACATCGATTGAGATGTGCATTGCTGACAGCACATGCAATAGAAACATTTACAATTTTAAAACCAACAAGTATGTTAAGAACGTTATAGTCTCGACTTGAAATACCCGGTCCTCAGGGTATATGTTTCTATGGATAAGCTTGTCATTAGCGCGGGAGGCAGTGGGCGTAACCAATTGATATTCGTAACAAAGATAGATATTAGATCTACCAATATACTTACCAAATGTAGTGCCTTTAGAGTTAAACGGAGTTTCTGGGTTTGCGGGGGTTGACCTGGTATCACACTATTCTGAATATGTAATTACTTCTTCTCTGTCTATTATAGTCCCCAAAATATAGAAGTTTTTAAGGATTGACGGACGAACGGACAGACAGACATGGCTAGATCTCGGCTGCTAATGCTGATCAAAAATATATATACTTTATGGAGTCGGAAAAGCTCCCTTACCCTTCATACTTACATTCGTGCGAATTCAATATACCCTTGACCTTTTTAAGAACCGGGTACAAAAAGCAAATATATAAATTTTAGAGTAATTGAGTTGTTAAGGGACTTAAACTACTTAGAATATGTGATATGCATGGGCTTAAATAATAAATAAAGTCCTGACTGCTGCCCGGAAAAGCGCATGTGAAAGTTTTACTTTTTAGTTAAACTAATGCAATTGCAGTTGAAACTTTAGGGTCTGCCGGTGAAAATCCCTACTCGTTTTCACCCATGCCAGCACTCCACTTCTGGCCCACTTCATGTTATTGTTTATAACACATTTGCTCATCATAATAAGCAACATTTTCGTAAAAACATGCCAAGACAGTGGCGGCGCCATTAACCCTGTTAATGCTGCAATTATGCGGCAAGAATTATGTTCGAGGGGAGCAGGTGAAGCAGGTGGAGCCGGTGGAGCCGGTGAAGCAGGCCCACTGTTACAGTAGGTAGCTGCCATAAATCCAGGACGCCTTACCGAAACTTTCCGGGGGCTTGTGTGTGCCGGCATAATGATAGCAAGGAAATTTCAAAGGAACGAGCTCCTCTCGAGTTGCTGGCAAGACAAATACAAAGTGAAGAATATACATACAATGGCACTAAGTTGTAAGTTTAATTACCCACATAACAGGGACATGAAAGAGGTTCGGGGCCAGTGCCAACATAGCAACTCTCGTCTAATTAGACAGACAGCTGGCACGGTTAATATATAGGAGCTTGATTCCCCTTTACGATCGTTTTATTGTGTTCGGTGTCCGTGCGTGCACTATAATTGCATTCGACTCACCTCGCCACCCACTCCCTGCCCTTTCATTTCGTTTTTCCAAACTACTATGGCCACTGCCACCAGTGCTCGCTCTGCCATCATATAAATCGTAAAAATGTTGAAAAATAATCATCATAAAAAGACAAACAAGAAGCCATGCAGCACGCAAGGTGAGCGAGCTGGCTCCAGTTCTGGCTCTGGCGCTGGCGCTGGCCCTGCCACCTATATCCCAGATATTATTTAAGTTTTTATGTCCTTTCTTCGGTGTCGTGTCCTTTGCCATCGCTGCACATAAATCATTTGACTTGTTTGCCCTGCCCAGCCAGCCAGCCACCCAGCCAGCCAGCCGGCTTCTCTCTTCATTTACTCATTAGATTTGGGCCATTCGGCCCAGTGTCTCTGTTTATGCTCAGGTTTTTGTCGCTTTCATAACACAAAGGACATAATAATATGCTTATTTCCAGAATACACCTTTTGTGTCAACACAGCCAGCTCACTGGCATTCTCCTCTGGTTTTTCTCGCTTGTGTCTCCCCTTGTGCCTGTGTCAGCAGAAAATGGAAGCAACAGCAACTGGCCCCGACGTTGATTGGCAGCGGCTTTCGGCTTTCGGGTTTCGGTTTTAGGGGGCTTTTTTCGGCTGGTTGCCTGCTATTTTCTTAATTTTCAACACGTTTGCCACCGCTTCTGGGCATTTGTGGCACGCCCTGAGAACGGGACAAAGGAGTTGCGGAGTATCTCTTTCGTGACAAAAGGCAACTTTAACTTCGGTCCCCTCCGACCAACACAAAGTTTGCTTTGAGAAACCGGCTAAGACGGCTGCCTACACCTGACGAAAAGTATGCTAACGCTTTGCAGCACGCACATGTCGTCCTGGAGAGCATCGAGCGTGTGCGTGGGGGTGTCCTTTGAGCTTTTTGCGTTTCGTATGCGCATAACTTTGCACCTCGACCAGACACCACCAAGGTGCGTGCGACACAAATTCATACACAGCAACAAAATGGCCCCTGCTATTGGTAAGCAATTCGAATTGCCCAACCTACTACAAAACGGCTCTATAAATTATATATTAAAGAAGAAACTTTTCTTATAATAAACATTTCCGAGCTGCAACCATATGCTTCACAATATTCTTGTAAAACGGAAGGTACATAAAATTGAATTAAAGTTTATACCATCCATAAATTCAATCACCATGGGTTGCTAACATATTTTTCCAGCCGTGCGGGACAGCAGCTTTAAGACCTTACTTTAAGCCCACGTGCCCACAGCTTCCTTGCCGGCTTCCCTTGTTCTTTGCCGAAAGGAAAACGTTGGATGGATGGTGGGGATTGCTGGACGCATCGCTTTGACGACGCGTGGCCTAAATTGTTTCAAATTACAGGACAGCACCTTGCCGCTGCCCTAATCCTGAACCATGGCCTGTACGCTATGTATGAATCTCTGTGTGTTTGCCATTTCCGGCAGCTCATTTCCGTTTCACCTCAATTGGGTAAACCAGAAAAAAATAAAAGCTTCTTCGTATAAAACTCGTGTAGTACTAAAAAATCGTATAAAGGCAACTCCAAGGGGAGTTGCGCATGCAACGCAACAGCAGGTTGTGTGTCAGACCGGTCGAAGGGTGCATAAATTAGCATTCTAGACGAGCGAGGGGGTGGCTGGCTTCTTTGGGGGTCGGTTGAAAGTGGCAAGGTTGCAGTTGACCGTAGACAGCTGGCGGGCAGAAGACACAGCCGGTGTAAACCACCCTCCCCTGCTGGGCAACACCTCAGCACTTATTTATGGAGGAAAAATTTTAAATTCTACCACACAGGGCCGTGTGCCGCGACCCCCCTCGCCACATCGAAAGTGTGGCAAATTGCACTGTGCACCCCCCCGCTCGAAAAACCAAACTCCCCCCGAAGGAAATTTGGCCCAAAAATTGCACGGTAATTGTAGCCGCTAAATTTCACTTTTGCTCGGGCTTTGCGCCAAAAGGTAGAAAGCAGCAATTGAGCGGTTACAACAGCAGCAGCGGCGGCGGCAGCGGCAGCAGCAGCAACAAGAACAACAAAAAAAGTGAATTATGCGGCAGACTGAAGTTCCACATGCCCGCCCCTGTTCGTGGAAAAAGCCCCGCAATGGTACCTCATCTCATGACAGCCTGGCCGGCAGTTTTCATTTTTAAATTGGCGGTTTTATGTGCAATTCGAAATGGCTGTGTAGGTGTATGACTGTGTGGCCGCGTGTATGTGTGTGTGTGTGTGGAGGGGAGAGCATTGTGTGCCTGTGTGTGTATTCTGGCATGACTAATATTTGCACACACCCACAAAAACACACCGACGCTGGCAGTCTGCTTGTTGTACGCATTAGCCAAATTTTATTGCATACTTTTGTGCGCTATTGCAATTTAATATGGCCCCCACTTGGTCCTGCGAGTCCTTGCCATATGCGCTCCGTGTGCGGTTTTATGCTTTACGCATAATTTTTGCGTTACAATTGAAATACTCACCATACGAATGCAAAATTTCCACGGTCTGGGTTGAGATTTATATTTTGCTATTAAGCCACATTTTCCCTGGGCAAACAAGGCGCGTCACCACCACCACCACCACAACCGCCCCTCGTCCCGCCTCCCCCCAACCGCTCGTACACCTTCTCAACCGGCAAAGGGAAAGTTCATTTTTCATGGAAATGACTTTATATGATTATATGTGTCGGGAACAGTGCGTGACGCTACATTAGGACGCCTCTTGAATGCCATTCGATGAGGGCTTTCATTTTAAGATGGCTAAGAGATATTTTGGGACCATTTTGTAAATTAATTTGATTGCAGGAACACTCTCTTAGAATTTATATTTATCTTTTGGTTCCTTGTTATTCAATATTGGTATTTTGTGTATTCGAATCCCCGCTGTCTGCCCATGAATATTAATTCCCGCCGTAAAGTTATGCCAGGCACTGTACGCACATGGCCGCATATCCATATCCCTGATATACTCGTACATATGCATGCCGCCCCGCTGTCATTGCGGTTACCATTTACGTTTCCAGCCGAGTCAAAAGAAAAGTGAAAAGTATTTGTTTATCATAAATACTTTGTCTTTCCCTTTCTTTTCCCCTCAGTTCCCGGTCATTCGTTCTCTTCCGCTTTCGTATACATTTTTCGGTATACAAATGAAGTGAATATTTTCTCGCATTGATTTCGTTCGGTTAGCGTGACTGCCGCATGCCACACACGGCGTATGCGTAATAAATATTGAATATCCATATGAAGAAGTTGTTTGGCCATAACTTTCTTTTGTCCGCCACTGTCTACCACTGCCAGTGCCACTGCCACTGCGTGTGTGTGATCGGAGTGTGCGAGTCTTTTGTTTTCGGGTTTATTATTTATTATAAATGACTGCACACACGAAGAACACAGGAGAATCATGCTTAAATACTGTTATTGAGTGGCCCGGATCCAACTCCGGCTCCAACTCCGATTTCGATTCCGATTCCGAAGTATCTGTAGCTATCCGGGCAGCGGAAACAGGTCAATCGATTCTTTATTTTGTGTGTTTCTCCCCTTTTTGTCGGCTCTATCTCATCGTCTGGCACTTGGTAGGCGTTTCATTGTCTGCACAATTTTCAAAGGCAAACACACAGAGACAGGCCAAGCAAACTGTGTGATATCGGGGCATTAATTAGAAATAGGGGTTTCCACTTTTTCCCTTTCGGAATGGAACTTTTCCCGTCTGATTGCTTTGTTATCGCCTTCCATTGTGCGTCGATTAAATGATGTGTTAATTTCGTTCACCCCTCTCGGTCGGGCAGTCGTCTCGGCGGGAATATTGATGCCACAGATAGAAATATTCGAATTCAAATCGGACAATTCCCATGCATCACCAGTCTGCACTTAATGCAATTATTTGGCCCGGCACAAACTTTTTCTGTGTCATAAAAATGGACAATAAACCAATTTAACTTTTGCAATATGCTGCCCAGCAACCCCTGCCCAGCCGCGGGCAACCCCAAAAGTCTGCCTTATGCTTTCGGTCAAAATAGTTTGGTGTCCACTCTCAAAAATCCAGCACATTCGTCCCCCAATTTCACGCTGTTCCGCATAGAAATACCCCGAAAAGAAGTCCATCCACCACCACCAGAGGCAGGCACATGTGTGTAGGGTTTTGGGGTGAAGGGTCAGGCCATAACTTTAATATATTTCATTTCGAATTATTCCTGACTTCCCTGCACACAACACACACACCCCCTGTACTCTGTTAATGAATGAACATATTTGGGTTGTTCATATTGCTCCTTGACCGCTGTGGCTGGTGTGTCCAAATATGAGCAGATAATTGAAATCGAGTGTAAATAAGTGCACTAAGAGGTGTCTGGCATAAGGACGGAAAGGAAACCCGGAACCATTGTCCGGGAGATCAAAGATTGTCATTTATTGCAAGTAAGGGAATGCCTGCGATGGACAGAACCAAAGGACTTTCTTAAAGCCCCATAAATTAAATCATGTTTAAGTTTGCTCTGGCCTTTTTGCATTGTTTGAAGTGTTTAATTAAAAACACACGCCTGACAACAATGGCCGCGTAATATTGTCAGGTCGGCTGCTATAGCCTTCGGGGTTTCGCCATCATGTGTCAGTTGCAGTTGCAACTGCAACGGCCACGGGAGCAATGCAGCAGCAACATGCAACATAAGCCGCAACGGTCATGTAAAGTTAATTAAATCAAGCGACATGTGTTTTAAATAAATTGAATAAACTCGGCATTAACATAAAATTAAATTAATTTTAATAGGCTTGCCGTAAGTTGTTAAGCCAAAACTATAAACATGTTGCCATTGTCAATGCGACGACGGTTGTCCCCCCGACGAAAAGAAAAGTTAAAAGACCAAAGTTTTAATGCCATGTTTTTTGGGGTTAATGTGTATAAGTAAAGCATCATTATGTTAACGAATTTATGGCAAAAGCCACACACTCACCCAGTTGGGTGTGGCAAAATTGGAATGGAAAACGTAAACTTTTATAATCAAATTTAGTGGCGCAGACATTTCTGGTTTAATTAATTTGTCGTCATTAACTTGAGCCAAAATGTGAGTGGCTTTGAAACGTGATGAGATGAGATGTTGCGCGAGCAGCAAGGACCTCAAGGAGGAGCCGGCAAGGCTCTTCTGCTCAGCTTTGCGGTTGCCGCTCGTCCTTGCTCTCGTTCTTATTCTCGCTTTATTTTCTTGTAGGTGTCGATGCCCATACACACACGCGCACCAGTCGGCCTTTGTTTAAGGCAACAAGAAGCCGCAGCTCGCAACGGCATTAGTATCTATATCCGCATCTACACCTCCCTTGTATTCCCTGTATCCCCGTACCCGTATCTGTATCTCTGGCGGGTAGAAATGTATTACAGCGTCTGTGGTGCACCGCATCAGATCCTTCTTTTGCATTAAGATATATTACACACTCGGTGTGTCAAACAAGCATTTGTACTCGCAGCTCCGAAATGGGTTGAGTTATGGCACTTGTCGGCCCCGCCAGCCGCTGCAGTTACAGCATGCAGATGCCGTTGCACAGCGGTGTAATGAGCGCCTGGCTGGGCCAAGGAAATCAGGTCAATGCGATTGTGAAATATGGCTTAGCCGGGCCCGAATTCGGATTACGTTTCGACCCAAATCCACACACAGCACAGGTGAATCTGGCCGGGTGGCTATTTATAGCAGGCTACTGCCTGGTTTCCGAAGACTCTATTGATTTTCTTAAATTCCGGCATAAGCCAATGTTACTCCCACCGAACATTGCGTATACGCCCTGTCAGTCACACATTGATTGTGCTTGCGTGTGTGCTTTTGCCTCGAATTTCGGGCAATTGTAGTCCCGTCGTCGGCTTCGGGGCATTTCAATTGTGTGAATTTGCTGATGGACTTATGAAATGCCTGAGAAGAAATGCTGCCACAGTGCTAGGTCCACCCGCTGTGCTCTTTTCGGGGTTCCCGGCGTTTACAGCTGAAAATTGCTGCTTAATTGCTGAGCTGGGTTGGCTAATTTAGCCGACGATGGCTGCCCACACGGCTTACAGATCCACCTGCTGGTCGAACGTAAACGTAAAACTTTCCTCGTTTTCTACCCCCCAAAAAAAGAAAAAAAAACCTGGCGAAACAACAAACTTTTGTTGGCTGCCAGCGCTAAATGCTCGAAATTCTTTAAGTTTACGAGAGGAATGAACATTTGTGAGCAGTTTTCATTTTCCTGCTTTACTGCTCCCCCAGCCGTTTTCCTCCCGGGTTTTCCGCTTTCCCACTTTCCCGCTTTACTGTTTTGGTTGTTCAGTGCTGGTTTTTTTTTTGTCGGCTTTGCGTGCGTGCGGGAAATAAGGAGCCAAAGTGTAGCCAAGTTTCCTTTTTGTAGGTTTGCACCCCTTTCTGGTCTCTGTTTTTCTGCTGCTGTTTCTATTTACGCAATGTCCGCAACTTTGGACCAAAGCCAGGTGGATATTGAGGTCGTTTTTGGGTTCGGGCACTTTTTTGGGGGTCACCCGCCAGGCTCTCGCTAATATTCGCCATTAAACTTTTGCTTGTTTTTCTTTAATTAACAACGCAAACATCTGATATGCTGCTATCCCATCGCTTTTCGCCTCGTACTTTGCTGCTCCTTCCCTCACTCTTTTCCTTTTTTTTTTATTTGGGAATTTTGTTGCTTACTTTGGCGTCTCGCGAAACCTTTATGAAGTTGAAAATTTCTTCTTTTCCTCGGTGATTTTTTTTTTGGCCGTGTTTTGGGGTCTCGGGAAAGTTTGAGCGCTTAAAATTCGTTTCTGTTTACATTTCTGCGGCTGGCGAATCCCTCCCCAGATTGCAGTAATTGTAAAAGGGAGAATCTTTTGCGTAAACCGAAATTGTTTATGTAAATAAAAATAGCAAACAAAGGCGAATTTTCACACATAATGGGAACGGGAACGGGGGGTCCGGTCCCGGTTTGTCATAATTCCTCATGAGCATTGAAAAGTTTTGGCTACACTTTTGTTCGCCAAAGCGGATTACTTATACATATTCATCCGATATGCGAAATGAGTTTTAATTATTCAGGCAAAATGAGCGTAACAAAAAAAACCCCTGGTGAATCTGTGTGCAGCTTAGCTCGGATTTCAGTCTATAAAAACTCCACTTGAAAACTAATTAAACGCTAATAGTTGGGCACAACAGCGAAGGGGGGAAAAAATAGTAAATAAACGAAGCTTGGCAAAATAAAACACATCTTAAGTGGCGGAAGTGACGGTCAAGACGAGGGTGTTAGCAGTTCCCGAAGGGTTAGCGTGGGCTGAGAGGTCCTGCAANTAATAGTTGGGCACAACAGCGAAGGGGGGAAAAAAATAGTAAATAAACGAAGCTTGGCAAAATAAAACACATCTTAAGTGGCGGAAGTGACGGTCAAGACGAGGGTGTTAGCAGTTCCCGAAGGGTTAGCGTGGGCTGAGAGGTCCTGCAATTGAACAAACAACGAAACGAAGACCGTGCAGAAAGGCAAAGTTTTTAATTTCACTCCGAGCACTGCAGGAAAAGTACAGCAGACGGAAGCACAGGCTGCTGCGCGCGAATGAGTCTATAAGTTGCGAACGAGCCCCCCAACTTTTGTTGAAACCCTATCTGCACTTTCCTATATATATATTTCTATATATATTCACACAATGCGGAAGAGAAATGTCTTGCCGATGAAATAAAACAATGGCAAAACAATAGCAATGCGAACGAGTTCTGGGTGCCAAATGGCCGTAGCGCCAGGATGCGGCGGGGACGGAGCTCTCGGACGGAGAAAAGGATAACAGACGTCGCCGACGGAAGTGGAGCGAAATGGCAAATCAAGAAATGTGGAAGGAGGATGCAGGATAAGGAGATGGCGTTGGCGATGTCGATGGCGATGGAGCAGCCTCAGACGTGGGCGGCAACAACAGCAAATCCGCTTAAAGTGAAAATTATTCCTTTTGGCCATAAAAAGGGAAACCCTTACCCTCACTCACTCACTCCCACTCACTTCTTGGCATCCGCGGCTGTGTAAGCTGTTGACTTATTTCCCAAAGTTCGATTCTAACCCTGAGCCCCAGAGGCTGGGAGCATTGTTGTGAATAGTTTTGTATGCCGGAGCTTAGCTGGCCAAAAATGCGAGGCCGAACAAAGCGAGGAAAACGTTTAAGCCATTTTATTTGTATTTCACATTTGGGCCTTTTCGGGCACTAGGAAAAACTTCAAATTTCCATGGAACTTTTATGAGTCAAAGTTTTGTATGCAGATATTTCAAAAACACACATGTATTTCCCCGAATTTTATAATAATTATTACCACAAGCAATAAAATAAGCTCAAAATGGTTGGCTCTTTAATTTTTTGCCTCAAATATTTCCCCGAATAATCAAACCAAAACACAATTGTAAACCTAATTTAGTTTGGCAAAAAGCTAGAACCTTTTTGGTCTTGAAAGCATTTTTTCCTCAGTGCCGTCTGGCGAAAGTGAATTTAGGGACTGCCTAAGCCCCAACTAATCCGGCCACAAATTAGTCGGGAGTCGGGACTCGTTCGCCCACTCACTCACTTACCTTCGCCCTCGAAATGGCGAGATGAAATATGCAGGCTGTGGTGGTTGGCTAGCTTGATATGGCTACGCTACGAATGAGGCCGTGGGTCGACTTGACTTACCTTTGTGATGGCGCAGATGATGGCCGACGGAGGAGCCCGTGCAGCATGGCGGTTCATAGTAAAGATTCCAGGTATTCTCGTAATCCGCCCGGGCGTATTCTACGTGAATTAATTGTGCGCCCAGCATAAGCAGTAGCGCACTGAGGCTGCCGAGGCAGTTGAGGAGCCGGTGGTTCCCCGTGGCACACATGTTGCCTCTTGGCCTGGCCGGGCTAAAATCCAAATCCAAGCTGGAGTGTTTATTGTTGGTTTTTGTGCTTCGGGAGCAGTTTGTGGCACGTCTTTATTGGTGCAATATTACTTCACTAGTTGAGCAAACTTTCGAGTGACATTCAACGGCTGCGATCGTTGTCATTACAACTACACAAATACATTTCTGTGCTCGTCTTCGTTTCCGGTTCCGTTTGAGCTTCCGATCGCTTTCCGCTTTCCGCTTTTCACGCTCTTCCTTCCACACACTCACTTCGCACTTTCGCACTTCGCGAGCGGCTGGCACGAACTGAAGGACTTCGCCACGAGGATGTGTGTTAAATAAACACTCGTTTCCAGTTCCGACCTCACTTCGGCTCGGCTTCGGCTCTGGCTAACCTGCAAGAGCATGGAAAATATTGAGAGGATTATTAGTTGGGAAATTGGCGCAGGCGCAGTGGGAAAATTCCCTCGCGTTGAGTAGATTTCCCAGTAATGTTTGTGTTTATGCCAAGTGTATTGAACTCATTTGCAACGAGGCAATGTGCAACGTGCAGCAAGCTGCCAGCAACTTGCAACGGAGTCTGCAGCGGCTACATTTTCAAGGGTAAATGCAACGCAGACACAATGTAGCTGAAGTGCATACAAACCCTCGCCCCCTAAGCCACCCGGGCAGCCAGCGTTTTCCGCATCCTGGAAAACCGGACCAGGCAAAGCGACAGCAGACGGCTAGACGAGTGAAGGGTTTTTGCTGGCAGCAGCAGGGGATGGGACCTTTCGGGGGCTTTGGGCCTAGCAGACGCTTGCACTTAAAGTATGCTCGTGCATTATTATTTATGCATATGCCTGTAGTTGTGTCTGTGTCTGGGAAATTCTCTTTTGCTCTGCGTTTTTCTTTTTTTTTCTTTTTTTTTCAATTCTCTGCATCGCGTAGCGTCGCGTGTTTCAATTTGCAATGCAACATTGTATGCTGCAAAAAGTTCTCTAAAGCCCAGACATAAGTCACTCAGACAGGCCCTGCGGGGGCCGCACAAAAAAAGGGGGTCGCCCGGGGGGCGGGCATGGGGGGCCGCAGACACAGTCGAGCCCTAAAGACAATTAGGCGGCTGAGCGAGTGTGTGCGGTAACCTTCAGACAGTCAGACAGAGTGGATGTGAATGTCTTCAGCTTACTTTTCCTGTCCAGGCTGTTCGTTCGACTTTTGAGACCAAGTCCTAGACTTCTAGCCAGGCACGAAATCAGAGGAGCCCGACGGTTGACAGAAAGAGCCGAGAATCAGGAGTCGGCAGCCAAAGTTCTGGTCAGTTTTGGGGAGAGCGGAAAAGTTTGCTGGCATTCTGCGAATTTGGCTGGTCAGAATGCACTGAAAGCATATTGAAACTAACTTCAGGAGTTTCTAGGAAAGGTTATACTCATTTAAACAAAGTTTACTTGATTAATACAATAAATTCCTTATTCAAAGAGTTTCAAGTTAAATTCGATTGATTTTATGTTTGTTTCTTGGGGGTATCAAGATCTTTAAGAGCAAAATACCAATCAAAAGTAAAAATATTAAAAATGTTATTGCTAAAAACCATTTGTTAGGTAAATTCCAACAATTTAAGGAACTGTCTTGGCAGCAATTCAATTCTATGGCTATCAAAATATATTTAAGCACTTAAACGACATTTACTTCTCATGTATTCTAGCAAATGCCATATGGCTTGAATGTCCAATGCAGCAGTCTAGGCCACAGACCCACACACACACCTGTCTTGGCCAAGAAACGAGCTCCACAATTGCCTTATAAATGCCCTCAAACTTCGACTAAGCCAAACGAAAAACTTTGATTAATGTGCGCTTAAAGAGGAACCAAATACGTGGAAAAACCTCAACAAAAAGGCGACTGAAGAAAACAGAAGCAGCAACGGCAGCAGCAGCAGCAGCAGCGGGCGGGCGGGACAGGAAAAACAACGACAAAACTTTTCATAACTTAAAGCCAGAAAGGAGCGGGCTCCGGGAAAAAAGGAGAAAAGCTAAGGGCAGGAGGTCTAAACGGCGTGCAGCCAGCGGCTTCTTAGCCAAAGCGCAGCACAAAAACTTGTGCAATCAAGACGGGTTAGCATGGCAGAGGCGGCGGCGGCAACGGCGGTGGCGGCTGGTAAGATGCGAGGGGGGCAGTTTCTGGAACTGAGACTGCAAAAAGGTTCAAGGCGCCGCACAACAATGTCAGGGACCCGCTGGCAGGACGAAGGAATCACAGCGCAAAAGCGTTAAAAAAGCGAATTGTAAAACAAGCACCAAACAAACGAGCAACATTTGCTCAAGGCACCCGAGCACGCCCCCAGGACTCCCAGCCAAACACTCGACCGACCACCCCTTGGCCCCCCAACCATGCAGCACACAAAGTAGCCACACAATCCGAGCCCCCCCGTTGGCTAAATCCCACCCCACGATGCCTCCGTTAAACTTAGCTCTTCTTTGGTTAATAGAAAATGTAATTCGATGCATTTAATGTTGGCAACGGTTGCTGAATGGAAATGAGCCGTCTATGGCAACCATTCCTGGTGGAATCCCCAGACCATTCGCTAAAACAACTATAGTACTCCCCTGCAGAATTTCGAACTTGGAAATTGGCAGGCTCCCGCTCTTTGTCTATTTTTATGAGTTCGCATTGCATCCTGACAGCGAGTGTCCCGGGTCCGGGTGCTCTGTTTGAGTTGCTTACCTAATCCTTGCAAACAAGTTAAAAACGTTGTAAAACAAACAACAGTGCTATACAAAGTGGGTAGGTTGATGGGTGGGTGCGGCATGGTTTTTCGGGGGTTTAAAAACAGGGGATGCACAATATAGCGAATTTTTTGGGGCTCAAATAACGGGTATATTAAAATGGAAAATAGAGTCTTCTTTTACAGCTAAAAATTCCACATTTTAATTGCTTTTTGGTGCGGGGGGTGTGAAGATTCCTTTGGGCCTGAACTCCATTTCGGTTCGATTTATGGAAGCTCAACTGTATAAAGTTACCGTATGGCAGTTGGAAACGAAACGATTTTGACTGACATCGAGTGCCATGAGAAATACAAACAATCAAGCCGAGCAGACAGTTGCATTCCCTCAGCCACTGAACCACTGAACCACCCCCCAGGAATTCCCGGCCCACCCTGCTGCTGGGTAACCTCAGCAACCTGCGGAGCGTGCCGCAGCAATGAAAACGAAGCGACAGCAATGCTAATAGAAATTAAGCGAAAGTTGACATCGGCGGGCGGCCAGGACGAGTGCCCGGCAACCCGTTGCAACCACCTGCACCACCCTCCGTGAAATGAAGGTCGCCTGTGCAACGCTTGCTTTCATTTCGTTTAGCTGCCGTTTTATTTGCGACTATTTACATTTGCTTTTATTAATCATAAAAAAACGGCAATGGGAAGCCGAACAGAAGCCAACACGGGGCGGGGGAGGAATATTTCGCTGAAATTGCCAAAAACGTTGGCCCGCCTCGTGGCCCACCCCTGCCCCTGTCCCTGCTCCTGTCCCTGCCGCTGCCACGACTCCTGCTAACCCACCCAATTTTTCGCTTCCTTGTGATTTTAGCTTAGTATCCTCGCCGGTGCTGCACGAAAGTGCAATTTGATTTTAATGGCGGCAAAATGTTGAATTCTAGTCGCATAGCCAGACACAGACGGGAAAGCGTCCTGCCAGCCTTCCTGCCTGCAGTCCCCTTAGCTGTTGCTTCCTGCCTGCAATCAGGAACCATTTGTGTTTGTCGTTGATCCTCCTGGTGCAAGGCTCACGCACAGGCACTGCGAGAAAACTAGCCTCAAAACTATCAGAGGTTTTTGCAGTTTCATTTACACTTATTATATTATTTTTAACAGCAGTTTGCAGAATTTATGGGAACATGGAACCCTTTTTGTCTGTCCGCGTTCTCCGAGATGGCAAGACCTAGAGACGTAATTCTTGTTGTTTTAGATGCGTTAAGTACCTATGCAGAATATGTTAATATTTAATTTCAGCCACGCCCCCCTCCACCTCTAAAATTTTTAATTTACTATATATTTTCCTGCATATTTGTATTTATTTCCAAAATTGTTAAAACAAAAGATATAAATTCGTCTGCTAAATACCTAGCCATGTGGCAAACTTTATAAAGATCGGGAATGAATAATGTCAATGCCTTCTGAATGTCTGGTGAATGCCTGGCGTTTCTACTCGTTAAAGCTTGTTTTTTTTGCAGTGTACCCATGCACATAGACACACTCCCTCTGGAGTGTCGTCTGCCTGGTTCCGTTTTGCATTTTGATTGTTTTTTATGAGTGCCAGTGTGTGTGTCGCCCGGAGTACGTGCGTGCATTTGTTTGTTTGTTTGCGCCGAATGTTTGGTCGAGAGCTGAGGCAAACAACCGCTCGTCACTGTCATTAACGTCATTGTGGCTCCGGTCAGGAGCAGTGTGGATGCCACATCCCCAACGGGCAACAACGAGGCGGCCCCTGAAGTCCGGCCCGATGTTTGGTTTGGCCCAATCGAACGTAGGCCGACGGACGCGTCTAACAATTTAAATTATTCAAATGACATTCTTCCGCATGTTGATTCCTTCTTCGCCCCGCTCTCACCCTAATTACATTTGACCAAGGTTGAGTTCAAGGAAAAGAGAGCCATGAAAACTATCAATTATTCATTTATTTTCATTTAATTGACTGAAATTTCGGGCCGACACACGCACAAATGCCATTTGCATTTCCTCCTCGTTTTTTGTGGCCACGCCTTCAAAGTGAATTTATTGCCAAGCATTGACCTTTCGATAGGGAAATACAGGCTGTACCTCCTTCGAAAGGGGTTGGCCTATAACTACAACTTAATTGAGTGGCAAGAGTTTCAACTTTTTAAAACCTAAAAATAAAGGATATTTTCTAAGATATCCCTAAATAAAATGCTTATTTATAATTCTACAATAAGTTCAATGCAAGCAAAGTTTCACTGTGCCTGGGAAAATGTTGAAGAGTGAGGTTCCGGTGCCGGCCTTCCGCTTTTGTTTGCTGATGTTTGCAGAAAGTCAAGTCGGGGTTGAACCTGCCACCGGACTGTTGGTGAGTCCTTGATAAGGGTTTCCCTGCGGCACGCACACGCCCCACAGCCCACAGCCCACGCACCCAACTCCCAACTCTCTGCTCTGCCAATGCAGTGGGCTCTGTGCACGGGCTTAACTCTAGTTTATTTGTTAATGGTTTATTTATTAATTCCTGCGGATTATCACATCAGACAGACATTGCCAATGGCAATGAGATAAGGCACGGGAATGGACAACGGAAATCCATATGCCATTTAGCCGCCGTCGCGCCGGAGGGGGTGGAAAATGGGCAGCAGGGAAATGCTTATCGGGCCGCAGCTAATTCACGCCCCGTCAGAGTCTTGAGCAAATTGCAAATTTGTGTTGAACACACTTTCCAATCGTGTATTAATAATGGATAAGCAGCCGGCTCACACGGTGTACGAAATCTAGTAGTTTCCCGCACACTTGCTTCAACTTTATATCCTCTTAAAAGTGCCAGAAACATGCGTAGACAATTTCCTCGGCAGGAGCGGGCCACGAGGGGCGTGGCGGGGCGGGGCCGGAAATTTGAAAATTTTCCAGCAAGCTCGAAAGGGAAAACTGCAAGGATGCCGAATGAGGAGTGCGTTTGACAGGCTGTGAGTGTTCAGGCGTGTGTGAACTTCCGCACATGCCCACACACGGGAAAAATCAGTCATTGAAGGAGAAGCAAATTTTCCAAAAATATAGCCAAGCAATTAGTAAATAAAATGTTTCAACTAAAAGCTTGCAACCCCCGAAATGCCCGAAAATTCAAACAAATAAAAGGCTGGAACAGGGAGTGTAAATTGAGCAAGATTCCCGGATTCGAGGGCGGGCAGGCAGGCAGGCAGCTGAAAAACCTTTTAAAGTATTCAATAACATGAAAATGCCAACCCTGCTCCAACAAAGCAACACCTCTCTGCCGTTGTTTTTTTGTATTTTAACTAACCTGATGGACGTGACAACAAATTGAATTTCTCACGCCTTCGGATACGGTTGCTACAATTTTCGTATATATTTTTAAACTCGATATGAACAGCCGAACCCCAGCACCAGCACCAGTCCCAGCCCCAGGACTCCACCCATTGCGCATAAATGTCATCAAGTTCATTTTGGGGCAAAGGTTATCTGAAGAATGTCATAAAAAATAAGGGAAAGGTCCGCGGGAAGGGAAGGATATCCTAGAACTCAGTTAAGGCAAGCGCATCGAATTACCAGAACTTCGTTTTTAATCTTGAAATGGCCTGGAATTTTGATTATTTAAACTCAGCATCACGGCCATAATCGTGAAAATAAAGCCACTTAACCGGGATGACAAAAAAATACAAAATACACAAAATTGAATGTCAAATTCATACTCGAATTCAAATTCAAATTCAGACTGCGCGGCCTGGCGCTGACATTGAAATTTGCATATGCCATGGCGGGGCTTACGTGTTTTGTTTGCTTTTTGTTTCGGTTTTGCCCTCCCAGGGACACCCACAAATACATTCCCGAGGGCTGGGGATCGGGTGGCGGTCGGTGGAAGCGTGGCGGTCTTTGAAGTGTGCCAGCATGGCGCTTAGCTGCTGATAATCCTTTTTAAATAAATTTGTTGGCACAAATCGTTATGCCCGGTCGCCCCCCTCGGCAAACGCACCTTTTCTGGCCGCTTTTTATGTATTATTTTGTGTGTGCAACCCCTTTGGCTGGCAGCTCTCCCGCCGAGCCGGGCTTGGTGGGAGTATCTGTTTTGCTAAGCATGTTAATACACAGGAAATTAAACACTTATGCGGAAGTCATTGAAAAGGCAACTGCCGACATGTACTCGTATGCACAAGGGCATATGGATGTGGTGTGGAATTTTGAAAAGCGTCTGAGCATTCAATTATCCCGCAGGACAATGGGGCCAAGGTAACACAGTTCAACTAATGACGATCAGGACGACAACAACGATGATGATGATGAAGGGGCTGATGTACATGTAGCACCCTTAATAGACACCACCCGAACGCATAACACATTAAGAGGCAGCGGAAAGGAAGGCGGGAAAACAAAAACCCACAATGCTCGGAGCATGAAGAAAATTTCATTTAGTTTTCCACTAACACGCTGTCAACAAAAGGGGCAGGGAAAATGAGCGGAAAGCTGCTGCTGCCGCTGTCGAGATGGGCGGGGAAATCTGTTTTCCCTTGTCGGGGCAAACTTAAGCGATTTTGCATTTCATTACGGCTTCCGTTTTTTTTTTTTTGTGCTTTTCATTTGCGGTAAGCCCTCTCCTTCTCTGGCTGGCTGTTTCGCTGCAAAGCGGACAAAAACTGAAGATAAACACAAATACATAATCCAGGAGAGCTCACAAAAAGGGTTAACCCCCAGAACCACCACCGATGCCGGCAAATCCCAATCCCAGGACCACTATCCGCTCTCCTTCAGCCAAATCTGTTTTGTTGGTAACGGCTTGAGTTACTTAAATACTTTGTGCGGCGCATTCGAGCGCAAAATGAGGCACGGATTGACCCCCACAGGATTGTGTTATAAGATAATTGCTTAAAAGGATAAAATCCCGAAGGGGGGCTGGAATAGCCCCCCACGCTTCCCCCATAAAGACGGACGAACGGACGGACAAGCAGCGTACGTCCGGGTGTACGTGTTTTCTGATTGCCAGCGGAGTAAAGTTTCATTAAATCGTAAATTGCCATAATTCAACGATTTACATTAGCCGCTCTTTAAAATCAGCGAATAATGGGCAAGGGTAGACGTGAAGTGGATCGGAGCGAGGCGAACCGGAGACCAGCAAGCCAGACATCGATTAAATTGCGCAACAGAATGAAGCAATAAACATTTAGAGGGCTCAGGACTCGGGAAAGTCGAGCCAGGACCAAAGCCAGAGCACACGACAAAGCAGAAAAATTATCGGAGTATGTGAGCTTCGGTTAGGCACTCAGAAAAAATATCAAACTTCCAAGTTTCATAATTATAAATGTTTCATCAAATGTGCCTAAGGTTATTGTTGCTCTTTTAATACAGCTTTCTTAAAAAATTTCTAATCAAAAGAACATACAAAAATCCATACAAAAAGCAGTTTACTACATCTTTTTTGGCAGCTTTACCTAGTGTAAAAGCTTATCTTTCAAGGATACTAACTTGATTTATGTTAAACCAACTTTCTATATAATTGTTCTCCAAAATGGTAGCTTATTGTGGCGCAACTTTTCTCTCAGTGGATGTGTGTGTGGCTGTTTGCCAGTGGGTTAAACGTGTGCACATCGACATCCGCATCAAATGGCCAAGCGACGTTTAGCAGTCGATAAAGTCATTCAGTGCAGCACGTGAATGCCGGCCAAGTTATGCATGTGCGTCTGTGTGTCCTGCCCTTCCTGCCACCCCTCTGACCACCCGTGACCCCTGGGCCTCCCACCTCTATGGCTCATTTTACGCTTTTGTGATAAAGTAATCAGCTGATGCTGTCGGACAAAGTCCCCGGCCCTGTGATAGCCATCGACGGATGTCAACCGAGAGGGCCACGACACTGACCAACGTTAACCGCAAAATGTTTATTGATTTTGTCCGGCAAGGCATACAATCACACAGACTGACGTAATTCCCTGATAGAATTTATTGATATGAAATGCATTTTATGCGGTTAAATATTGACAAAAATTGTATGTAAACTGTTTGATTTTATTTGCCAAACAAATAGCTGGTTTGCACAAAAAACCGAAAGCAAAAACAAGCCGCCCCAAAAGAATCGAAAATAATTTGTAAAATAAATCAAACCACATTCAGTCATGCCGAATTGGCCAAAACAAAACAACTTTCGGCCAGACACACACAAAATCGAAATAGTTCGGTCAAAAACAAAAAAACCTGAAAAAAGGAAAAAAACAAACACCGAAAATCGGACACAAAATGAGGGGGCTTTGTGGGATGGACGGGGAGATGCCCTCGAAAAGCCTCTGGACGGCCAAGCGTCTAGACAGGATTGCATTTCGGCCATGGCCAATAAAGCAAATGCGAAAAGCACTCGACGACGGGTCCTACACTAAAAATTAACAACAGCGACGACACGTTTTGGCCAAAGCGCACAAGCCAAACAAAAACCAAAAAACGCAGAAAAAAGGGGAGAGAGAGGGGGAGAGGTGGTAGCGAAAAGCATAAACCAAAAGACAGACAACTGACAGACTGCCAAATGGAATAAGAAATGCCAATGAAAATAATAAAAGTCCCGGGACTGAAACACGGAAAGCGAAAGAGCAAAAAGCGAAAAAGGTGAGCGAGCGAGCAAACGAAATGGGAAATGGTGTGTGGCTATGAATGAAAATCGGAAAATGCTAAGCAAACACAGAGGCGAAAAGCCGCAAAAAAACAGGCGAAAAATCCTGGAAACATAACTCCTGTTCGCTGGGTGTGTGTGCGCGACTGCTGTGTGTGTGTGCAGTGAAATAAAAACGCAACAATGCGCAATCATCATTATCGTTAAAAGAGGCGCTTACAGAACTAGACAAATTGCCACTTTAGAGAGCCAGGGTCCATGGAGGAGGCCAAAAGCCAAAAGGCTTTCGCAACAGCAACAGTGGCAATAACAACATCAGCAACACTAGAAAAGGCAACAGCGGCGCCGCCAGTTGAAACAGCAGCAACATCCCGAGCATCCCGAGCAGCACCGAAACGGCGGAAGTTGGCGGCCACAACGTGCCAAGCGGGCCAAGCGTCTATAATGACCTCTGGGCAAATGGGGCAACACGCACACACACACACACTCACTGCCCGCATAAAACCAAAATGGCGCACATTAGAGACCCTCGACGCACAAAAGTATGCTATGTTGGCCATGTCGGCTAACCCAAAACGACCAAAGAGCAAAAAAGCAACAAGCCAGCCAGTTTAACCAACAGAGAATAGCAAAAAAATAACACTCATAATCAACTGCCGCCGCCGAGCTCACAATGAATGGGAATCAAACAAAACCAGAATAGAAGCAGCCGCAGCAGCAGTAGCAGCAGAAATCTGGCGGGGGCAAGTTCAAGGTTCAGCGTCTCATTGCTGGCTTTTGTTTCAGCCAAAATGGCATAGGCCAGCTCTTTTTTCGGCCTTAATTATAGACACGCACACACACACATGGCAGAGCGTGGCAAACATCAAGAGGAACAATTATGTTGGGGCTCGCACGACGGCAACCGGCAACCAGCAACCTCCAAGCGTAGCAGCAATGTGAACTTCAAGCCCCAACACTTGAAGAAAACACGGGTTTTATACCCTAATTTAAGATACATTTTGCATAAGGAATATTGAAAAAATTGCTCTTAAACTTATGGTTTACACGATAGGTAGCTAATACCTTAGAAATAAGTGCTAAATTCTTGCTCTAGTTTGAAAGCAATTTTAGATTGTTAATACATTTGGTATTGCCATTGTTTCGCTGCCACTTTGGTCTATGAAAATATAAAGAATACCACAATTAACTCATTGCAGTGTACTTGGTAATTTGCCGGCATCTAAACGCTTTCCAAGAGCTCTCATTAATAGGAGGGTTAGGACCCCCTTTTTTTTGCCCTTCTTAACAGCTCTGATTGCTGCTCTTGCTGCTGCCATGGCCGTTGCCACGGCTCATGCTGGCCCTGCAATGGCGACAGCAATTATTGTTACAATTAAAAAACCATTAGCCGTAATTTGGTTACTTCTTGTGGCCGGTGGGTCCGTGTTTTATTGTGTATTTGTTTGATTGGGTCGCACGACACTTCCGCTGTTTGGGGCGCCAAAAGGAAAACGCAATGAAAACATTAATTTGCCGCCTAAGAATCAATAAGCAGCTAGGAAAAAATACGCGCTAAGAAAACGAACAGAAGTTGAACTAATCCCCTGGCTTTGGTATTTACCCTCGATTTCAAATATTCATGGTAATAACGAAGAAATTGCTTAATTCCATTTAATAAGCTGAAAATGTCTCTCTCTTATGCATTCCGCCTACAATTGATTGTGTACACACGGCAATTTACTGGCCCGCGGCAAATGTTACCAACTTTGAACTTAACTATTTATGAAAATGAACTTTGGCTCCCATTATCGCATAATTTCCCGCACAGCCCGCAGGACTCAAAGGAAAACTGAAAACATTTTCCCGTCTTTTTTCTCTTTCCCCTTGCTTTTATTTCATTTCTATTATTTTTTCTTCGTTTTTCGGTGGTTTTTTGTGTTATAACACACATGCAACATGCCACCGAGCAGAATGGCCACAAAAGTGATGGGCCTAGGCTGCCATTGATTGGCAGCTGTCTGACATGGCACTCCGCCCCGCCCCGCCCCGCCTTGCCCCTCTAATCCTGGCCCGCACTGCCACCAGCTGAGTGTCAAAGGCGCTTAAACGCTTTGAGCCTGCCGCCGCCGTCGCCTTCCCTTCCTTCCACCATTTTTTTAGCCCGTTTCTCTTGGTCTTTTTTGGCTCTGGCCAATCTTCTCCGTTTCTTTTGTGAAGCGCGGAGCAAAAGGTTTTTTGTGTGCCCCTTGCGTTTAATACTCTTCCCGGGAGCGGGTGAAATACCATCGGGTTTCCCTCAATTTGGTGCAACCACAATTATGGGGATAAAGAAACTATAACATGGAAATATATCTTTTTGCTTCATGGATTTTCTAAACTCCTTGGCCTTATCTATTATTTCAAATTCAAAAGAACTAGAACGGCTTCCTCCAACAAGTTGTTTTGTAAAAGAACTTGGCAACAATGATTAACACAACTCTGTGGAATTTCAATCATAATTGCTTGCAACAGGTTCATATCATCCTAATCTTCTTATGGTTATTTGAAAATATTTAACAATTTTTAACGCTAAATCTTCGATAACTAAGAGCATTAAACCCGAGGCTTTCGGGCATATGTTAGCCCTCTATCGCGGCGGTTCTCCGCTCATAATCACCAAAAAACAGACGGGGCAAGCAGTTTCTGCTGGGTCGGAGTGCTTTTGAAGTTCTTTCTGTTCCGTTCCGTTGTTGCTTTTGGCCCCAAAAAAAAAGGTGGCTAAGGGGCCAAGAAGGGGTGTTTGGGGGGGGGCAAGGGCATGCGAAACAACCTCGACATGCGATGCATTCGCGAGCGCTTTTTTTCCACGAGCAGCTTTTGTGTCTTGCCAGCAGTTTTTCTTATTTTGCATTTTTTGGAGTCGCGACCAGGTGGCTACTGTTACGGCTATTGCCGCTGCAGTGCAGTGGGCCAAGATATTGCACACACCAACGAAGCATAAAAACGGCAAGAGAATTCAGCTTAGAGCGCTTCTAAGTGGCAATAACAATTTGGCCCGTTTGCATTTGCAATTTATGTGTGTGTACTACGAATGAATGCTGCACAAATGCAAATGGCAACTGATGACCAAAAATAACTTCTTTTCTTTGTCTCCGCTTGGGTTTTTTTAGTTTTTTTTTTTTTTATATGCTCAAGGAGGCAACGGAACGAGTTGCAAACAAGTTGGAATCAACTGGTCAGCGCACACTCAGGGGCAGGGTTTGGGCAATGCAAAGTGAAACAAGCTTGGCAGGTAACGTTCTGATTGAAACACTCACACATCGGGAAGGAGTCTGCAAGATCTCGGCCTGTATATATTCACCTCACTGAGTCACTGGCATTTGCTTGATAAGCCACAAATGTTTATAGGTTTTTTGTTTGTTGGCTTTCAATTTCACAAGCCCAAACGTTTGGTTTTTCTATTGGCACTGCTCACAAAATAACCACGAGATTGTCGTTTGTTGTCAGTTGATACCAGCTTTTCCGATTCGCAGCTTTCCCGCTAACAATCCGCAATAAAGAACCGCTCGAGACGCGCTTGCAATTCAGACTGAAACTGGCTTTCAATCCGAAGCCGTTTCTGCGGGCCAACAACTGAAAGGTGGCCAAAACCGAAGTTGCCCTCGTGCCGGTCGCTCGTACACGATTTCTCTTCGTGACTCGCACGACAGCAGAGGAGTCACTGAAAGAAACTTTGGGGTTTTTGAAGTGACTTGCTGGAAGGAATTGGAAAACAAAGTGAGTTTCTTGTGCTTCTTGAAGCTTATTGTTCTACTTTTTATGTGTTAGTCCATAAAACCTTTTGAAATATGTCTAAAACCAATGCATATTTAAATCTTTTTAGTCAACAGGTGGACAGGTTTCCAAAAAGCTTTTGTACAGATGCAAATCCTGAAGAAGGCCTTAAGTTGAAGAGCACAATCTTCAAACTTTAGAAGAAAATCTTTGGAAATCTAGGAATTCATTTCAAGCATACAAATTTATTGCAACTGTGTAAGCTTTTTTTTAAATTTATATGCATTATTTATTTATTTTTATTATAAGAAAATCCTGTTTAAGGGAAAAATATCATCTACAAAATAGTTACCAAATCAAAACACCAAATTTTATAAGTTAAGCTCCTAATGAATCACCAAAAAACGAAAGCAAGTCAAAATCAAAGCAGCCAATCCTTTGATTTCAATTCTCTCATTTGTTGCCTCAAACCCGAAGGACATCGAACCGACACGAAGGACCTTTGGTTCGACTGCCGGCATTTTTAACAGTTTGTTTACGCCGGTAAGTCTGTAAAGTTAACAGAGGTAGACTCAAATACTTATAAACTTTACATTTAATATCTTAAAATGCTTCAAAGTATTTATTTATAAACTTATAATATTTCATAAGCATACTGGCCATAGAATTTTGCATATTCAACAAAATAAAAATCTCTTAATTACAAACTTTGTGTTACAACTTAATTCGCATTTCATGTTTGCCTGTAAAGAACAATTTCTATTCAAAGAAACTACATTTATCATTTTATATCTCGAAATTCCTACAATTAATGCATCTCAGGGATCAAAGTTCATAAGACAATGACCAAGATAGAAGGGTAAATAGCCTCGATTCCAAATACTCGATGGCAACTGTCAAGCACCTTTAATTAATCCCCATCAATGGGCCCCATTTAGGCCAGAGAACAACCTTTGCATATCACTTTCGTTGCCAAATATAGAACTTTCATTTAATTGCCATAAATTCAAAGTGCGAATACGTGTTGCATTAAAATTTCAGATCAATTCTCTAAGCAGCCAATCATGTGATTGACCACAGATTGTGCGACGCCGGCGAGGAGGGGGAAATCGGGAAATCACAGGCAGAAGCAGTTGCAGAAGGCGAAATCACTTGGAATTAGGGCCACATGGAATAATTTATGCTCGAATTAATAATGGCACGTAGCCAATCATTTGAATGCGATTTAATTAATTTCACCTGAAAGCGGGCCAACAACGTGGGGGAGCTCAGTAATGACAGGGCCTAAGCCACTCGTTGGCCGGGATAGATATGCACTACTTACGTTACGGCCGCTTGTATATCAATAAAATCAAATAAATATATCGTTTGAGGCCCCGGGACCCACCATCCATCCACCTGAGATCCGCACGCGTATAAATAACCAATGATGCGGCATTTATCTGACTGCCATCATTTTTTTTTTTGTCTTTTTTTGGCCTTTTTCCCACCGCACCCCCACCCATCATCAACGCTCATCCCGGTGCCGACCATCAGTCTCAGCTTACGTTCCATTTAAAATGGTTTTGGGCCGTCCTGGGGGCCATTGAAACTAAAGACGAAGGAATTGTTCTTGCTCCTCGACACTCGGAGAAATAATTTATTATTCATTAAAGGTAAAGGTGTTCCCACTTACTTATTCTTACAAAAAGAGTCCTGTAAACAGTAGGCTGTTAAAAACAAATTTGTAGTTGAATTCAGATGCATTCAGATGCATTGTTGTTTAATATTTTATTTTCCTTGCAATAACATTGGCAATTCGAACATGTAAATGGATTTTCCTTCAGTGTCTCCTTGTTGCTGGGCCATTGTTCTGCTGGGAAGCCGGCAGGATTGCTCCTCCCGATTCCCGAGCCGAACCGCTGGGGCTAAAAGGGATAAACGTTTTTAGCATGGCCTGCACGATTTTTATGCCGGGTACGTGTTGTTGTTGCCCCCACCACGGACTCTTGCCAGCCCTGTTTTTGGCTCAGAGGCTCTTGGCCATGTCCGTGCGACTGTTTCGCGTCATTTGCTCTCTGCTGGATCGTAATTTTATGGCTGCCAGAGCAGCTTCTTGGGCGGGTTCTCCGATTGCAGGGGGAGCATAGCAGGCAGTCAAAGCAAACGGAAGTAAACTGAAGCCAAAAATGCTCGTTTTTATTTGACGAAATGCTGGGTGTGCCCGTGCCCGTGCCCATGTCCGTGCCAGCGTTTGGGTCTGCGCCGTTTGCGTCTCAGATCCCAGAGCACATTCCTCCAGAAGTTGTCAAAACAAAGCGAGCGAAACTAACAATAAGTGAGTGGAAAAGTGGAAGTGGAAAGTGTAGATGGAAGTGGGGGGCGCTTGGGAAGGACAACTGCATCACCTGGCATCAGACCAAGTGGCAGGCGGATCCAAGAATATCGCTTACCAACTCGTTTGGCAATTTTTCTCAATTTTCACATTGAAAACTAAGCGCCGCCCGGGCATCAAAAGAGCCTTCAGCAGGCACTACCCCTTCGTTGCCTCAACCCCCCCTTGGCAGTCCTGTTTTTGACTTGATGTTTGGGCATCCAATTTGAGTCGCCAACAGGGGAGGGCAGGAGGATTTTGCAGATGGGAGGTGTCAGCGGCACAAAGCCAACTGGATTTCCGCAGGCCAAGCCAAACGGTCTGGTCACGGAAAGAAAATTGTATATAAAAGGTCAACAAATTGCAATAATGTATGGTATCTTTTTCTGAAATTCTCTAAAACTTGAAAACCAAAGCAAAAGTGTCAGAAAATAAGGCAATAAAGCCAAGTCTTAATCCTACGCTAACTTTCCTTAAGCTTTGGTTAGTTAACAATCAGAAAATATCTTGAAACTTTAATATAACTCCCAGAGTGCTTTTCTGCGAGTGCAGCATTGGTCCTCCTCCATCTTGGTTCCGTGCTGGCCATGTTGCTGCTGCACGATTGCTCTTTGGTGATTTGGATTCCCCTAGCACACCTACACTGCCTTCCGGCCCCTTCCAAGGCATCACACAGACCCCGACACAGCGAAACAAAGCACAAATTGTTGTTTGTAATTGTGAGTTGGCGCTGAATCATATACGCATACGCAAAACCCATACAGGCGCATTAACACACCTGAAGCTGCCACACGAGCGCTCACCTGCTGCTGCGTGCGCCGAATTCCATTGCATACTTGGCGGCGCCTGCTCCAGCATTCCTACAACCCGCCCCCCCGTTCGCCCACTCGCAGGAAGAAGGCCCCATATGGAAGGACCCTTGAACCCTGTGCAAATAAAAAGTGATATACGCGCGACACTGAATGAATATTAATCGCTTTCTTTGCCACCGCTGCCCAGATGCCGGGACTACCTTGCCACCATGCCCCGGTCTTTTGTTTGTGGCCTCGGACCTCGGCGAACCATCTGGCCGGCTGATTTGGCAGCTTAAATGATTTCCGCTTCGGCTTGACTGCGTGCGGAATGCGAGGAAATTTATTAGTTAAGTCTAGCTGATTGTTCCTGCTGCTACTGCTCAGCTCCGCCAGATTTTTCCTGTTGGTTTTCATTTCCTTTTTTGTTTTTTTACTTTCTCATGGTTTTTTTTTGGGAGCAAAGGGTGTGGTTCTGGCACTTAAACCAAACAGTGAGAAAACAAAGCCTCTAATCTCATCAGCAAATTAATTATAAGATCTTAAAAGGCAATTAAAACGTTATATTTTGTTTATTATATGTTGTCATTTATCCAATCCCCCAGTTCCGAACTTCTCGAGGGGTTAACACTCTTGTTTTTTGTCACTCTCCCTTGTACTTAGCACCTTTGAAAGGCTTCGCCGTAGCCGAAAAATAAAAATAAAAACATTTCACAAATTTTGGGCAATACAATTTGGCCTCTCTGCGGATTCGAAGTTTGTTTGCCCTTTTTCCCCCCGTTTGGCATTTTATTTTTAATGAATTTTTCGCATTAAATTTCGCAACAATGAATCGCTTTGTGCCGAGGGGTGTTCGATGTCATCAAGGTGTTTGCCACGCTTGACACCTCGTCTGGGCGGCCCCTGTCCCATCCCTGGCCCATCCCCCTCGGCAGCTCCCTGGGCTCCGGAGCCTGTCAGGTATTTCCGCAAACATGTTTGCATGTTTTGCCACAGAGAATTTATAGTTAATTTTCAATTTTGTTGAACAAGCTGCACAGACACTAGCACTCGCTCTCTGGCTCACATAGATTTGAATGAATGGATTCCATTTTGCCGGGAAACCAGGTGCCGGGGCTCTGGGATCAAAAAGGGGCGGGCCCGGCACCCTGTGTCAAAGGCAAACTTTGCAGACAACAAAAGCTCATCGCAGACTGAGAAGGAGAAGCCGATTCGATGGAAAAGATTGCCGGGGGGAGGGGCGGAGGTGCTACCGGCAGGGCCAACTTTCCGCTCCCCATTCTAATTGCCAGCGCTGGAACCCCTTTTTGGTAGGTGTCACAGGCTACGCCCATGCGGCTCTTGATTCTCTGTGGTTGTGCGTCTAAAAAAAGGCAACTAAATAATACGAAAAAAAAACACAACAACCACTACAGACTCACTTGCAACGAAACTAATCTGCAAGTGAACCCAAACATGACACACACACTGCAAACAATCGCATAATGAGAAAAATCATTATTCATTCCGGGTTATTCATAGGACTTCAGTATGTCTGTGGAACGTCTTAATTTCTATTACTTACTTTCTTTTGAATATTAACAAATTTCCCTGATTTTCTCACCGTGCACATACTCTATGTAGACATAGAAAAGCAATTTGTTTGCGGCTCTCACTATTGTTGCATGATTATTGTTTGTTTGGATGCGTCTGCTGCTTCCCCAACAGAATCGCGGCTCGAGTCGCAGTCTGTGTGCCCTTGTTCCTCCATTTTCCGGGGTTTTCCCCCATATCTTTGTCACACTTTTTTTCCAGCAGCCTTTTGTGTGTGCACAGGGTGTGTGTTTGAGTCTGTCCTTGCGGTGTATTTAACCTGTCTGCTTGTTGGATTACGACAACCAACCCAGAGACAGCCAGCTTTGAGGGGGGGCAGAGACTAACAAAACAGGCAACAAAACATGTATCTATTCATATGCCACTTTGTGCCACGGGCCGGGGCTTTGGGATCGGATGAGGGGTAGCTGTGGCTCGGGTAATGCAATACGCATGCAACGATACCACAGAGCCCCAGTTGAGAGACCCAGATCCCCCGTTCATTGTTGTCTCTGTGTTGGCAGACATTTTAACGCTTATTTTACTTTTGGCTACGCATCCCCCCTAAACTCGCAAAAGTGTTCACCCTCAAGCGCACAGACCGCAATGTTCACACTTATTTGCCTTTACACTCAGCTCAATTGCATTTCCCATGCACACAAAAAACGTCACTTTTAATCCGCCAAAACGCTAGCCCCTGAGATTAGAGACCCTTCCGAACATCAGGGAGTCTTTTGACACCATTTCATAAATAATTTGACTAATAAAAATTAAATTAAAATCTTATTTAATATATTTTTGTAATCACATTTATAATAAACAAGTAAGAACAATTATACTCAAGTGTCTCGACTATAAATACCCGGTTCTCAGTTTTCACCAGGGGCAAAACTTTTTTGTCATTTGAGCGGACGGGGTGGCCGTAACCGGCTGATTTTTACAACACAGATAGATATTGTCTCCACCAATGTACTATCCAGATTTAGTACCTCTAGAGTTAAAAATATGGAGGCCACAGAATTTCGTAGTTTGTGGGGGTTCAGAGGGTGGTAGCCGATTTTAAAACGAACTTGTGCTGAACTGGTATCTGGTATTTCTCTATATATTATAGTCTTCAAAATCTAGGCGTTCATACAGACAGACGGATGGACAAACGGACATGGCTAGATCGACTCGGCTGTTGATGGTGATCAAGAACATATATACATACTTAATGGGGGTTCGGAAAGCTTCGTTCTCCCTGGCTTCCTGTTAAAGAACCAGGTAGAAAAATAGAGCCTAACTGAGAGCTACAACACTTCCAGTTTTTTTAGATTCTTTGGTTAAACTCTGCAACTTAGAATCGGAGTACATTTTTAGAAAGTCACTGAAGACGTCGTAGATGAAATAGCACCAAAAGCCTTGAAAAATCGGAGGCATTTCAATTAATACATATTTCATACATATTTCTTCATATTTTCCCACCTGCAATGCTGTCACACATCAGTACCAGTACCAATGTTTTGCCTTCCATGAAGGCAAAGTAGCTGAGCGTTTTGTAGATAAGAGTGTAGGTAAATATTATAGTGGCCACCAACCAAGGTAAATAAAGCCAATGGTTACCCTGAAGTAGCAAATACAAATTTTAGTTAAGTAAAGTTTGATATGTTTGAACCGACTGCCTACCTTAATGGATCCCGCGAGCAGGAATACTCCTCCGGTTATCTGCAGCAGGCATACGTGTATCCAAACACTGATCTCCCAGCATTGAAGTGATCTTTCAATCAGCGGCATTACCACCATTAATAACATGGCAACAACGAGTGTGGACACGGCAATGGCCAAGTGAACATATTTGGCCCTAAGAAGTTCCATCATTTTAACTTTTGCGAGAGACCGACACGAGCTCGCCACGGACTCGATACAACTGAACGAAACTTCGGATTCGCACTGAATAAACTGCATGACTCTTATCTTGAAATGGATTGAAAAAAAAATGTTTATATATGTTTACATAATAAATAAAATACAATATTTACCATAGGCAGGGGAGTCGTGATACCGTGGCTCCCATAAAGCATGGCACTTCGTGATAAATATTATAATATATATCGGTTTAATGAATTCGAGTGAAAACACTTCGTACTGTAGTCTAAATGTTTATATATATATAAATATAGTGTGCAACAAATACCTGTACAATTTTATGATTCAAATTGGGGATAAGAGTATAATAAATGTTTCATACGAACATATTTACCATTCATTAAATATGTATCCCAATCATTCGATCATTTACTTTTGCTGCGTAACTATCTGATTATTTTAAAGGGAAACTTTAATGACAAAGGAGTGGCCGTGGGTTGCGATGGATGTTCGTTTTAAGTAGCTAAAGCATTTCGCGTAAATTAGCCAAGTGTAGACTTCATTAAGTTGGGCCAGTAAATTAAGTGCTAATGTCGAAAGTTTTGACCGACAAAGTGCGCAATGAAATGTTGTAGTTGTTGCCAGCCCCTTCGAGCGGTTCTTGTTGTTCTGCCTGATATTTTTGCGCCACTCTGGCGGCGGAAACAGCCAGCGGCCAAAAGCAAAAGCGGCAGCACTGCCCTCATCCTGCGTCCATCCGCAGCAGGAAAAGCAACACCAACCGCAACAACAAGGCCAGAAATGAGGGATTACGTTCAAGGAACGAATACGAAAATACTCTTGCGCGGGAAAATGTCATGGAATTATATAACTAGCGTTTGGTGATAGTAAATTTAAAGATTTCCAGTTGATATTTCGGCAATTTCCCAGTTGATAAACGTATTGACTTAGCCTGCTTCAGCTTGTCGCCTTTTAAATTGAAATTTTATTCTAATTACATTTATTGTTCTTACTTACAATAGCAACTGCCTTAAAAATCGGAAAATACGATTTGAAATCGTNGAAACCACTGTTTCACATTTTACCGAACTACAACTGCCATAAAAATTCGAAAATACGGTTTGAAATCGTTTGTTTAGGATATTTCCCTTCATTACCAAAGCAAAAGCTGCAAGAGTAAAAGTGGAAAATACGTTAAATTGATGATGTAGACCAGCGGAACGAAAATTGCACTCACTTTCTCCATTAACCGCAGGCCCTGCCCCTTGGCCAAGAAATTACCTTTCTCACCCTCGAGGGGCGACTGTACCTTCGCTTTTGCCCTTAATGCCTGCGTAAGGGGCAAAAACAGTCTGCAAATTTTTAATGCTTTAATCTTGATGCTAATAAATCTTGAAGTTGCCGCCTGGCTCTTTCAACTTTCAGAGCGAAAACTCTTTCCCCGGAGACAGGGGTAGCGGTGGCAGATACAATTAGACAGCTGCACGCTTAACGTTCTTAGCTTAAGCCAATTTAAATGCACTTTGCCCCTTTGGCCTCCGACTCCTTCCAGAGCCATTGAATGCTTAACCCCACAACTGCCTCGGGGTAATTGCAAGTGACACTCGAGGCGAACGCTTGGCTAACATCGCCTCTAATCGAATTTCGAGCTGTTCGGTGCGTGCGGCCTGGCCATTGATTAACCCTACCAGAATCCTGGATTACACTCGCAAAATAATCTGCAAATTTTATATAATCTTCACTTTGTGTTAATAAACTAAAACCAGAAAGATTGCGATTTAAGTTCTGAATCTAAAAGGAATTTTGCAAATTCTAAACTCACTCAAAATTAACTTCAGGATTTAAAATTTTGATGGTGCACGAATATCCATCAAATGGCAACGCTGTAGCCGGAAAGAGGAAACCCAGCTAGCATAATTTCCCTGAGAAAAGTTGGCCACAATGTCATCAGCGGCACTTGCCAGTTGACAGTTTTGCGGTTGCAGGAGCAGAAGAGGGAAAAGTGGTAAAAGCGGTGGTGGCAAGAGAAAAGTGGTTGTGACACACAACTGTCAAAATGGCGTGTGACAAATTTTTGTTATTAGAAGCCGACTAACCAAGCGACTTCCTGCCAGTCCAGGCCATGCCACGCACCCACCCAATTCCAGTTTTATTAACTCGCAATTTATGGCCAGCCATTAGGCAAGACAAATTAATCAAAAGTATGCCAGGCCGTCGTTTCGTTAGCTTCTTTTTTTTTTTGCTCCATTGTTTATTTCCATGTACATAAATTTGTATTTAAAAATGAGTTAGAAACGGAGCTTACGACGCGCAACTTTGGCTCAATTTCACGCCATCTCAGCTTTCCCAGCTTTCTCAGCTTTCTTCCACCTGCCAAATGCCAAATGGATGCCATTTCTCTTCACCGCCCGAGACTTTTCTTATTATGTAAGAATTTGTCATTTCCTCAAGCACGAGCTGAGCCCCGCTGGAAATGCAATTTAACTGCTGCCGTGGTAGCACGGAAAAGGAAAAGGAATTTTAATGTTCTCGTTTTTAATGGGCAAACATTAAAGCGCCAGCCAGTAAAACAAACTTGATGTCTTCGGAGCGTCATCTAGGCAGCCGGGACCCGGGACCCGGGACCAGTGGCCACAGAAATTCATCCCATTCAATTTGTGCGCGCCTCCCCGGGTGTCGCAGCATATGTTGACCACTCACTTGGCGAGGGGGCAAACTGCCTCTTTTAGTGGCAAGCAAACCAACAAAAAAAATGAGCAAAAAAGTGCAAAAATATGTTGCACATAAATTTGTATTAAGTTTGGCCCGCTGTCACTTTTTCTTCGGCCGCCTAAGCAATGCGGGCAGACAGCATAACGACATAATCATAAATTTAAATATGCAACCCAGAGCTCCTGCCCTTCGCACTTTACATCTTTGCCAAAAAAAAGCGGAAGAAAAGCGGCAGAATAGGAAAAGCACAAAAAAAAAAGAGAAGAAAAGTAGCAAAGAAAACCTTGGCAGTGACAGTTTCACTTTGCCTGGCATAAGGAATTTCCCCGGTTTGCCAGGCACACATGCTGCCCAGCTTTATGCGTCTTAAATGGAGTTGTTTTCCAAGCAGCCGGTCCTATAGAGGGAGACTGGGAAAAATATCTTTACAAAGCTAATGTTTGAACTTAGAGTGCGGCCGAGGGTTAAAATGCAAGCAACCCCCGTGATATAAATTCCTTTTCAATGATTTTCAAAACATTAACTTTCTAACACAGAATTCCAAAAAGGAATTACAATCTGTTGTCCAGGAAACTTTAGGAAACATTCAAATTAGAAGGAAATTCTAGCTTTTTCTAGAGAAAAACCTAGCTAATTCCCTTAGTTAAATTTTCAATCAGCTTTCCAGCCCGAAAAGCTTAAATTATGGGCACCATTGGCACTATTACTATGCCTGGTACGAGTATATTCCCAGTTCAATCAAGTAATTTCTAGCGATTTACCAAAGAAAACTGCCCGTAGAACTTTTTTTTTTGGGAAACGGACACCTGGGCACCCCGTTTTACCCCGTTACCCGTAACATTCCCCAAAGAAAAGCCCCCCATCATCGCACCCCCGTGGCCCCAAAAAAATCTGATGCAAACATTTTCGAGTAATCCGAGATGGGAGGAGCGACACCGAAAGGACAAATAAAATGTTTCGCCAGGCAAACTATGGGGCAACAATGGATTTGGGAAAACTCGGAGAAGGGGATGGATGGTAGCCCCCAAAGGAGAGACATTAGTTTATTAGAGTGTGTGAGAAGCTTTAATGCCCAGAAACCCTAACAGGAGATATACGAGATGGTAAACAGGGCAGAAGAAGCCCCAGCCCGAAAACAGGTCTGAAGTGACATGGTAAATGCGTGTTATTGTGTGTATGTTTAAAAATAAGAGAAAGAAATCTATTTAAATGGTGAAAAGTTGCGGACCCCTCTTGTCCGGACATGGAAGGTGCTTCCGGATCAAGGATATAGGCAAATAATGTTTGTAAACAATTTTTATTGCTTTCTGGTTGAGATGGGCCTGCCCCCGCATTTGTGCTAACAAAAGTAAAAGTTGTTGATAGAAATCACAGAACATAAACACTGGAGAAATAGAAATAGATGCCAGCCAGAGACATACTCAGAGATGGAACGACGATATCTGTGTACACAATAACATAAATTGCAAAATGTGACAAAGGGTTGCAAACCCCCTTTCCCATGTTGAGTGGGTCAGCAGCCCGAGGAATATAAATAACAAAGGCTGAAACAGCGACAGTGAAATTTACCAAAAACCCCGAACTTCTGTCGATGACATCAGCAAACAGTCGAAGAAATTGAAAAACCAATCGCATACACACACGACTGGCAGCCACAAAGATGGTCAAAAGACCAAAGACAGCGACTGAAACCAGCCAACCGATGCGCCGGCAAGTTAAGACTTTAAACTTTAAGCAGGGGGGCTCAAAGGATCGGAGCACACACGCACTTCTACCTTCTACCAAAAACGTAGACGAGGAGGAAATTGCTTGCCTTTCCCAACTAAAACTTGGGGAAATTATGAAATTCATACAGGAAGACAATTTTCTCCAGCATCTAATTCGGTTGCAGCAGATTCAGCTAAAATTACAGTTCACCATCGCTAACAAAGGCGACTTGTAATACCTATTTATTTCCACAAGCATTTTTTCAACCACAATTATTAATTAACCCAACGAAGGTAAGGTTTGTATAGGCTCTCAAAGTTGGTGAAATTACTCTCATCGTAAGCAATCTTCACTGTAGCAGCTACATTGCAGCAGCCCGAAATTTGTTTGCGGTCTTAGCCATAAGTTTGTCCGTCGACAGGCAACTTGTGGCGGCTCCTGCCTGCTGCGTTCTGGCTCCTGGCTCCCGGCCGCTGGCTGCTGCTGCTCCTTGCCAGCTTTTGACTTCTGACAGGAGCTGCTATCCAATCCAATCCCGGCTGCCTTTCGTTTTCCTCGCCGCCCGGGGATTTCACTGCGCGAAATCTTTGGCAATCCCTTTGCCGGCGAAACGCACTTCAGGGACTCTGTTAGAGTGCTCAAGAGCTCAGCTCAGGCTATTTATATATTTCACATCCGTTTATAGTCGGGACTGTATGAGGAAAGCCCTCGATCCAGGAGTGAAACGAAATCCCAGCGAAAGGATAACCAAAGTTCGTTGTGCAGCCGACAGTGGCAGCAGCAGTTTTGTGGCAGTTTTGACGGAAATCCTTTACCGCTCGCCTTCCGCAATCCTGACCAATTCGTTTGGCTTTATTTAAGTTGCAATTTGCCAACAACTGATAGGTAGCCAACCGCCAGTTGGCCGAGCTCTGACATCTTGACTTTCATTAAGATTCTGCATATTTGGCAAATGTCTCGGCGTCGGTCTCGGTTGAAGTTTGCATTCACAGATTGTCATGGTCAGAGGCAACAGGTTTAATTCATTTTCCTGTGAAACATTTTCTAGTCTCCTTCTTTTTTTTTTTTGCTCTCTACAGCTGCAAAGGCATCTTCTCCTCTGCCAGCCAATGAAATCTAAAAATTACATAAGGGATCAGGGGATTTTTCGATGGCACGGCCTTGTCGCACACCAAAAGGAACACAGGAGCCACAAAGCTCCTCCACGGCTAGATTCATTTGTTATTGTGTTCGGGCTTCAGGTCCTGCGCCTCTGCTACGGCTACGGCTACGGCTCCTTTGGATTCTGGTGCTGCTCCTGTGTTTAGCTGCCTTCCGATTCCCAATGCAATAACTTAAAAAACACGAAGACAGCCTGACAGCTCCGCTACACTCCACTCCACTCCACTCTGGATTCGGTTCGGGATTCAGTGCTATCCAAGAACAACAATGGGCGACAGCCGGTGGACGCCTTTGGGCCCGGAAGTGCCGCCATGACGAGCATAATTTAACAAGGCCAACGCAGCGTTTGACCAACAACAAGGCCAACAACGGCGGCCACGAAGCCAAAAGAAATGGCCAATGGCCGGTGGCTGTGGACACAGTCCGGGCCCAGGTCGCAGAGCTGTACGAAAAAAATCATATTTCCCAGACTATTGACAGCGTAATCAGCAGAGTTGTAATAAAAATCCAAACACAATTTATTGTTGCACAGAAACAGGTAATTCATTACTTTAACGCAGCGAGTAGTTCACAATGCAGCTGCGACCAAAATGACACTGAAGGTAAAAACTTTGTACTTACTATATATTAATAAATAATATAAGGCAAACAATAGCCATAAGAAAGCTATATTGAGAGCTCCTTTAATATACATATGAGCGGAGATATTCAAGACAAAATATAGAGTTATACTAATAGTATATTCTGTGATGCTGTTACAAAAGTAAGTGCCTTTAAAGGTACTTATATCCCACGAATTTTAAAAGATATTTCCAAAAAAGGTATAGTATTTCAAGATCTTAATTTTAAAAGAGAAAACGTTTGCCAAAGCTAAGAAAACCTTTTGCTGAGTGCATCGACTTGCAGACTCCCACAAAAGCCGACAATTTATGGCCTCTAGCCGGACGCGTATATGAGATTCTAAGTCGGGAAACGGAACCAATGACCACCACCCAATGCAAATGGTGAGTGTTTTAATATTTTCCTTGGGCCTCGGCCGCAGACAAAGCAAATACAAACACTCAACAAGCCATCCAGTGGCCCGCTGGACACTGTCAACAATGTATTTGGACAAGATCAATAAACACCTCAGAACAAATAATAATAATGGAATTTCTGTGCACAAATTATTGGTGATATCGCCGTCCGCACCCACAAACAATGGCACGTACAAAGTTTCCTCATTTCGTTGCGTCCGCAAAAGTATGCTGCGGAAAATCGAGCGGGCGAGAATAAATAAGCATAAATGGTGGTCAGCCCAGCCAGGCAGCGGAATAACAATAATGTCGAGGCCGGCAATAACAAAGAGGCCTTCACCTCGCCTCGCCTCGCCTTGCCTCGCCTCTTATGCGACAAGAAAATCAAGTTAAAACACAAGCGGTCACAGCTGGTGCTGTGGAAGAGCCTAAGAGAGAGAATTCAGGCCGGTGAATATTTTAAAAATAATGTCGCCCGGCGGCAAATTGAAAATTAAACGAAAAACTTTAAAATAACTATAAAAACAAAAATACGGATTCGGGGCAATGGCAAAGTTCCACAGCTCGTTGCTGACCCCAAAAAATGGTGGTCGTCGGTAGGCACAGGCGGCACAGCCAGTTGGTTGTTCCGCAAGTGTTGCCAACTTAATAAAATGAGGCTCAAACATGAAAAGTTGACCGGGCCAGGAGCACGCGGACCAGCCAACAAAAGGCGGCGCAAGTGCATGGGGAAAAGTTGTGCCAAAAAAATACATTTCCTTTCCCGGTTTTGTATGTTTTTTTGAGATTTTTCTTTTGCTGTCACTTAGTTTTCCCGGCCCCTGTAAGAACATTATTGGGTAAACAACTATGTCCACGATTATAGTGATATTTATAAAATTCCAAAGGGGATTTCCCCTCAATTATTTGCCATACAAGACACATGATCTAATGGTTATCAGAAGGTTATGCATATTTTCCAAGCCGCAAAAATATTCAGTGGGGAAGTGTATACCACTTGACAATTTTTTATCTTATATTTTTTTAGTAGTTATTAATGTTGTGACTATTTTATCAGGCCCATCAGTGTCTGTACGTATCTGTACATAGAGCAGCTCATATTTTACAGTTGCTGCCCCCATTGTGGAGGCATGTGAATGTGTTTGTGTCTTTCTAGGGGTTTAGTGGCACAAGTCTCAGCGGAGTGCCTAAATTGAATATCATCAAGGCTCAAATTAATGTCTTCAACAGCCAAAAACTTTGCCACTTGGACCACGGGTCCACGGATCCAAGGACCGCAAGGAATCGGCGGCTACTCGCCCGAGAAGTTTTCCACTTTTTTTGCTTGTGCGGTTTTTCCTTCCTTTCCCTTTTTTTTCGTTGTGGCCTGCTCCTTGCTGTCCGCACATTTCTACGTTATTCCAAAGTTTTTGGGTGAAGCTGCTGGAGCTTGGTCTCCTGGATGCTTCCTGGTTCCTTCTTCCCGAAAAGTTTTATGCGCTTCAAATTGAAATATTTCCATAGAGCTTTACATACCCTAGCTGGACGGGTTCTTTGGACTTTTTAGAGGTTTATGAAAGGAAAATACTAGATAAAAGCAATACTTTTTATATTAATATTTTAAGTTGAGATCAAGTTAAGATATGAGATCTCAAAAGATCGATTTTAGATTGAAGCAAAAATAAAGAAACAATACATACTCGCAATGAAAAAACCATTTTCTATGAAGATCTACGACCTCTTGAATTATTCTAGAACATTTAATGAGATAAGTAAAATTATCCGTAATTAATTGGTTCCTAGGAAATTCAACTAAGATTCTCCTGTTCCCCAAGGGCTTGCCAGGGTATCCGAAACTCATCCTCCATTAGCCAGATTCCCTTCCATCACTCCTGGCTAATTGCACGCATTGCCACAGCCACCAACTCGTGATGGTCAGTGATTTGCCTCCGCCCTCCCGCCATCTGCATATTCACCGATTTTCTGGGGCACGCGTCGATGCGTAAACCGCGCAATGTGTTATGCATCCCTTGGGCCAACCGAGGAAACCAAAACTAAAACCAATACCTGCGGTCATCCCCCTGAAACCGTCTCCGGCTCCGTCTCCTGTTCCCAATCCTGATTCAATAGATACTCGTAGAGAAGCGGCTATATGGGTGAGTGAGTGCGTGTGTTATTAATCCCAGGCAATCTATTAAAAATGTAAAATGCATGAGGCCAGAGACAATTGCAGTGGCAAGCAGGCCAAGTCTTTGCGCTGGGGAAATGTCTGAATGTCTGGCACACCGCACGTAGTCACAAAACAGGAGGAAATGCTAGTCTCGGCACTGCAAAAAAAAATCATAGATTTTGGGATTTTCGAAGTATAATTTGAGTTGCTTAGCGTGGTTTTTATAATCGATAGATTTTGTATTTTTAAAGACTACGAAAAATTCTGTGAATATAAATAAATGGATAGGTAATACCTATTAGGCATTAGGAATATTATTCGATAAACTAAGAACGAAAACTGATCATTTCTAGATTTCTCCGTCTTTTAGAATGATCAGAAACAAATGGGAAATTTAAAAACCATTTCTCTATGTGACGAATCGTCTTCCCTCGGTTCTGGGTTGGGAATTCCGGAGACGAACCGTGCGTGCCGGTGAGTGCGCCGCCCTGTGCAGCGTCTGCGGGTGCTGCATTATTTACGCGACGGTTCTTGTTTATTGATGTTTGTCTGTCTCCGTCGGTGGTTGTCGGTCTGTCGTCTGCCTTTGCTCCACTGTACTATACTATACAGTTTGTATCCCCGCTGCAGGTTTCTGGTCTTGGTTGGCTGGGCAAAGCCCACCCCTTGCTAACGGGCTTACTATTCTTTTTATACCTTTCCTACCTTTAGCTTTGCCACCCAAAATACTTACATATTCATGAGGGTTGCGGCAACAAAGTAGCCAAAAAACATGGGGGAAAAAAAACTAAGGCGAAAAGGAAGAGGAAGCTAAAAAGGAAATGTCTTCGCATGTATTGCCAAATAAAAATTGCGGTTCAAGTTCGTTGGCTGCTAAGAATCCTGCATCCAGAGTCGTCTCGTTACCCTTGTTATCCCTTGATGATGCAGCCACTCTGGGGAATTGCGGGGCATCCTCTGCTTTGTTGGCGGCGTCCATCCGTGTACATATTTGCCAATTGCGATACAGCAATTTTCTGTTTAAATATGCTCACTTAATTGAGTTTAATTGCGTGAACTTCATTTGGGGAAGCCTCTTTAATTTCAAATCGCAATCAACGAATTTGCATTGCTGTGGGCACTCTTTTCTTCTCTCCTATATAATTTTCAATATCTTGGTTAATACGGCTCAGAATTTGGCAATCCGTATCTTACATTTACGTTGGTATCCCAACCTTCCATTCTGTTTAAAGTGCTATTACTTGCTTATTTTCAAATCGATTGAAATTACATGCTTACGTTCCAACGCTTTGTTGGCCAGTTGGCAAATAAAAGAGGCAAAAAAAAAGCTTATTAAAATTTATATATTTAAATAGCTTTTACCACCCATCCACCCACACAACCCCTGTTATCCGATCCCTTGCCATTTGTTGTGCCCCAAGGCGGCATAGATGAAAGTTTCCTAACTGCTCCTTCCCCCACAGCCACTCACTCGCACTTTTTGCACACACTTTGGCCACCACTCAGAGCTGAAATTGACAAAAAGGGGTAGTTGACAAACCCCATGCTCGGTCTGGGAGGTAGCTAGACAGAAAAAACAATTTCACGGTTATTCCTGGCAAATATGAAAAGTAAAATGTAATAGTCCCAACCACTGACAAACATGACAACAACTTCAACTTCCAACTTGCAACTTCAACGTTGGCGCAGTCACCCCCAAAGGGACGGCGGTTGCCAGCATCGTAGCTTGTCAAGCGGAAACGGAAGTCAGACACTTACATATGCGCGCGTAACTTTACGCCCATCGTCGATGAGTTGTTGTTGCTGATTTGCTATTTTTATACCATATACCTTAAGGTACAAGTGGTATATTCATTTCTGCCAAAAGAATGAGACATCTTCTTGATCAGCATCAATACCCGAGTTGATCTAGTATTTATAAACATATCTTTCTTAGAGATGGTAAGAGCTAGAGACTTAATTTATTTTGCTTAAAGCAAAATACGAATATCTATATAAAAAGTGGAAAGTTTTATAAAGATCAGTTTTAACTGCCCTTTGCCAGTGTCAATGCCGAATGACGTCGTATCGCCTATTCTTCTTTTGCTTTTGTCTCAAATTGATAGTAAGAAGAGGAACAAAGTATCTCGTTGTCGATAAATATCGATTACAGCGTGTCTTCTTGTTCGTCTTTTGTTAGAGATACTCTAATCTAAGGAAGTCTGGCCTAACAAGGAGGATCATACCAATAAGTTTTGGAAAGTTTTATATCAAGTTGAGTACCCTGAGAAAAAAAGTAGTATGTTCGGAAAAAAAAGAGTATTGTCAATGCGAGAAAAGCATAGATATATCAACAAACACTCTGTATTTTTTTTAGTAAGCAAGAATTAAGCTTACCAATAAACCTTTAAACTATTTAATATCGATAAATTACCTTTAAGCTAATATTTTTCCCAATAACTTGCACTCTTTTAAAGAGTATTTTCAAAAAGGCTTCGCTAAACTTTTTTTTCTCGGAAATTTTTTCGATTTCGTTTTCGGGCTTCGGTACTGAGTTCTTAGCCGGGGGCATATTTCAACAGTTGCCGGTTATGTAGCTGCTGTCATAATATTGGCATGCATATATCATTCTGACGGTCTATAAAAATTTCCACACCCACACCCCGGAGAAGGAAACCAGAGCCCGCCCCCGAGCCGATCCAAGGGTTGATTTCAGATGTCGTCGCACTGGTTGCACTTGTCATAGATACTCGCACAAGAGGAGAGTTCGAGTAAATGGGGGTTTCATTCTCGCTGTTTCAAATGTAATAAGCCTCGATGGGCTATCGCTTATTTTGATCCCAAGTGGTTTATAATAAATTGTTAGTGAAAAATGTGAACATAACTGTGTGTGGGTGGGGTGCAAAAAGGGGGATCCCATTGCCGCGTTTCACTGCCATTTGTGGGATTAAATATGAGCGAAAGGACGACGACAAATCACGACGCAATGTGTTAGCCAGCCCTTTATGAGGCACGTTCTCGAAAAAAGAGACATCTTCCGAAATCCACTACGCCCCGTGCATTTTCACCTGCAACTCCCGGAGGTAACATTTTTATTAATATTTAATACGAGTTTTGCAAACTTTCGCCGCCCCCGCTAATCCCTGCACATCAACCCTCGTAAAACGCAACTTTTCGCACAACTGACAACTCAATTCAGCATTACTTGAAGCGCAAAAGCCCCAGCATCCCACTTTCGTTCCCCCCCTTCCATGCACGTGCCAAATATTTTGTCCAATCTCTCAGATACATCCCCCTCCTTCCTTTCGTTTTTTTTTCGTGCCTTCATGCAAACTCTGGCGGACTCCATTTAATGTCACTCCTCGAGGACTCCAATTCGATGTCCTGCATAGCCGTGAAATACAGTAAAAAAATACTCTAGCACGCCCCCTTGGCCCAGCAGGACAGCGGCAGACTTTTTGGGGATGTTGCCTTAACTAAACATAAATCATAAATATTTTAAAGTTTCAAATTACCAGTGGCAAAAACAATCAATGCAGGCAAACCACCCATCGCCCAGTGTTAGGGCCTGAGGCGTTTTTGTGGTGCGTTCCCCAAGCTCTGTCACACAGCTGTCAGCATTTGGCAAGGGGTATGGTTTCTGAAAATTCGGAAAATGGGAGGGTGGAAGAGCCATCGCAATCAGCGCTAATCTAATGAGTGTCAGTGTTGCATTGCACAAGTGTAACCGGCAACAATATACGCCATTATGATATATAAGTCCATTGGATTAACAAAAAAAGAGGAATATCTCAAAGAAACACTATAAATTTCTTCACTCTTACCTATTGTTGATTTGTTGCAAATTAAAGAATTGACAAAGAACATTTTGAGGCTAAAATAAGAAAATATCGGTTGATTGAAGTCTAGAGCCTTAGAAACTACAAAGACCCCAAAAATATTTGAATAAGTTATTCAAAAAATAGTTTATTTCTTTGAATTTTTACCAGAAACTTAAAATTGTTATTTTTGACCTTGAAAATACATTTTTAAGAATTTCGAAACTTCATCTGCACGCGCTTTCTCTCACTCGCGTTGGCAGTTATGAATATTGCAGGATGCCGGAAGGAAATCTTGAAACATCTCAAGTGTGTAACGGGCGGGTGTCCTTTATGTGCAGTTACCGTTGGCAACAGAAGCGACAGCTACCATATAAAAATAATTGTTTGCCAGCGCATTCATTACCCATGACAGCTCACTCCGTTCGTTCGCGATCCTTGGATCCGCGGATATTAAAAATGCAATATCTGGGCCCAAAAAACGCAAAACGAAACGCGGGCCAGGAAAGTGCGGCACCGCAATACGCATTTGCAAATTGCATTGCCAGGACAAGCACAACAAGGACCCGACGTCGCTGGAGTTGCAATTTCATTTAACGTCTCATCATTGCCGCCAACTTGGACATGAACATCAAATTAAATGCTCGCAACGCAATAAACATTAATAAAAATAAGAATCAAGGTGCACTGCCAGCTGGGCCTGGGCCTCGGCCTGGGCAAGGACATGGAAATGGGAATGGAAATTGCTCATAAACAAGTCCATCAAATAAAGTTCACACAGACGGGAGGCATGGGGCAACATTTTTTGTCCATCTGACTTTCGGTGTAAAAACCACAATATTAACAATGACGCATGGAAATGTGCACACCCGCAGATACGCCGCACAGATACACTCGGGCTCCCGGCTCCCAGACAGAGCAGACTATCAAATTTTAATACGCCATCCTGGCTGTGCCTTTATTTCATAAATTTTTAATGAAATTAAGCGGCAAAGCTTTTTGGGTTTTCTGGGCTTCGGTTGCGCTGCGCTCTGTTTTCGAAATAAATCATAAAGAGTGAAATACATAAGTAAGCCAGACGACACACAGCCATCCACCCAAAGGGACGATGGACACCGGACGGACGGGCATTGTTTGCATACCTTTTTAAATGGTTTTCCAACTTTCAACTTCTGGTTTTCGTTTTTCATTTTTTCGTTAACCGCAACTAAAAGTGCGCCCTGGTAAATTATGAATTAAGCGGTTTTATGCGTCTATACATACCAAACACGTATGTGCACACGGCAAACAAGCATATTCAGGATTTGGACTTTTGTTTTTAATGAGTACGATTGCAATGGCTTGAATTTTTAAAAAGGTCAACTATGACACAATAAGAACTTCCGGGAAAAGTACAGCTAGCGATGGCCAGGGGTACATAAGCGAAAACAATTAAAAAATTCAAAAGGTAACCGACATAAACGTGCTACATTTTCAGTTTCACAAAGTTTTGTTCAACTTTATGTAATCCTTATTAATATATAATATTGTGGTTTATGCCAGCTTTCAAGACAATTTACCTTAATTATGCAAATGACTTGAACAAATTTGTATTAAGCTTAGAAGACATATTACTCCTATATGTTTTCCTAATATTACTAGGGGTAGTAGTTTTTAAGAAACAGAATTATATGTTTAAAATCACGCTGCCACTCACGACTCACATGCACTTCGCCAAAACCAATTCCCAAAAAGTACAAATATATAGAACAACAACAAATATATATAACAACAAGAACGATTGTAGTCGAGTGTCTCGACTATAAATACCCGGTTCTCAGTTTCCACCTGATTTATAGAGCATTGCGGATGGGAAGTCCATGATTCTATGAAGAGGCGCAACACATTTTTGTCGGGAGTGGGCGTAATCGGCTGATTTTCGTAACACAAATGTATATTGGCTCTATCAATGTTATATCCAAATTTTGTACCTCTAGAGTTAAAGTTATGGGCGCCACAGAATTTCGCAGTTTACGTGGGTGCGGGGGAATTCATTATACCATTGTTGTTTTTAAGAACCGGGTAAAAAATAATCAGAAATGTTGACATTTCTCAACAATTGTATACCATATACCTAATTTTCTTTAAATATTTCCACTCCAAAATAAAATTGACCCAGCTGCTGATGCTAATCAAGATTATACATATATACTTTACCTACCAATTACATATATTTGCACCAACTTAAAACACCCTTTGTACCTTAGGGTATCGGCTATAAAAAGGCAACGAAAAATTGAACAAAAATTGAGGCAGTAGCAGACACAACCCACTGCAAGCGGAGGACTTGGCTGCCATATGCGAAATCAAAAGTTGTTTATGACTCAATTTGTAGTTTTGAACATGAATTATTGCAGCCGAGTGAGGGGCGGCGAGTCGAAATATAAAAATGAAACACACAAAAAAAAACGAATCAAACACGAACGTACTACACACATGCATGTACGAGTATTTTGTGCACACAAATTTTTGGATGAGGAAAAACTAATTTCGCAAAGAGGAAATTAAATATGGCAAAGTTTGACATATGACAGATTTCTCGTTGCAGTTGCCGTTGCACATCTGCTCAAGCTCTTGGCTCTTGGTGCTTTGTTTCGATTTTATATTCATTTGTGCATGCGAATAATTGAAACATTTCTGGTGGCAAACATGCAAATTTCAATTTCAATTTGCAGCCAAACAAAGACTCAGCTGCTCAACAGGACAATCCAGGTGGCGAGCATAGAGGCCAAAATGAAATTATTTGAACCGATGGTATTCGATCTGATCTGATTTCGAAGTCGCCACGTAAATATCTCTCATACATTTCATTTGATTCCATTTCAATTCATTTCGTCTCGCTTACTATAGTTTGCTTTTGTGTTTCGTCTGGCGCTGGCCAATTTTGCAATCGCATATTTTTACAACTTTGCCTCCGCACTTAATTTAGTCAATAACATGCAAATGATTCGCCGAGTTCCGGAGTCTAATTGGAAACGCTAGTCAGCAGTCTGCGAAGTCAAAGTCGCCAGACTGCAACTTTTCAGCCCAGACTCCGGTCTGCCCGGCTTCTAGTTGCCGCTCTCCGCCGGAATCCGCATTAAAAGCTGCGGTGCGTCAAACTTATAATCAAGAGCGAATTTCCGTGGGGAGATCGTGTGGTTGGGCTGGGTCAGGAGTAAGTCAGGGGAAGACTGATGAGCTACAGCATTTCTGCATTTCATCTCCAGGAGACGCCAGGGACGGGGTAAACACACAATGGGAATACAGGTGACAAAAGTGGGTGCTACATATTCGGATTGATTTTAATAACAAACCTGCAGTTGGTATCTAGGTACTCCTTAAGAAAAATACATATTTTTAGCTGGTCCTGAGAAAAGCATAAAGGGCACAACAAGTCTCATTGAATTTCTTGCAGTGCTCGCAGTGCCAAGTGCAGGCTCAGCCAAGGATGGGCACATTCTTCATCATCAAGTGCTGCTCAGTTGCACGTGTGTAATATGACTCGGTTATTCGGATGTCTGTCAGTCTTGGGCTTTCCTCTTGGCCGTCTGGTTTTCGCTTTTTTCCCCGCAGGAGCAGCGGCAGCACACCCACACAGAATACAATGATACTGTTGACACATTCAACTGACAAATGTACATAAGTGTATAATTGGATGGGAACTGGGATGCGAGGCGGTGGCCTGCGAACTCTTTATGCCAAAAACGCATTCAACCCGTTCGGGTGGAGTCGTTCAATCCAATAAGCCCAGCAGAGAAATCATTGAATTGGGCAGGGAGGCCAAACTAATATTCGTGGCCCAAAAGCGCTTCATGGATGACTACTTATCGCTTAATCACATCAACGGGGCCCCCGATATCACGGGGCCATCTGCATAAAACATTTAGCAACATCAAATCATTACTCGTCCATCCACACACATCAAAGCCAATCAAAATGTCATTTCAATAATATCAGAGCCGTACAATCGCATCAACAGCAGGGAGTCCTGTATCCAGGATTGCGAGGAGAGAGAAGTTCGGTTGGGGGTGGTTGTAATGGAGCGTGCATATTTGAGCTCATGAATGCCACCGTGTGTGGGCCAAAATATCAAGCTGAAACCAGAAGCAACAGTAGCACAGACAGAAAAGAGAGCCTGGGCGGAAACTGTGTCACTTTTCAGCAAAATGTGTCCTTGTCCAAAATGTATTCTTATCTGCGGGCGGGCAGGGTTGGAGTCATAAAGATATTGACAGCCCCATAAAGATAACCATAGTGTAATGCGAACGGCAAGTCAGGGAAGAAATTAGGCGATGTTCACGCTCTCACTCCTCACTTTTTCTACCCTTTCCTCCGGGGAATAGGCCAATTGTGTAAGAATTCCCAGCTTATAGACTTAACGAAGATAAGACTAGGTTTCTGCATATGTATGTAACAGGCAGAAGAAGACATCCCGACCCCACAAAGTATACTGTATATTCTTGATCAACAACAACACACAAGTCGATGTAGACATGTCCGTCTGTCATTTGCAAAAAAATATTAAGTTTTGTCAGTTTTCCGATAAGGCTAGCGTTTAATTTTATTGCATCGATATACTGGGAATTTGTATTATAACATCGGAATCAATTTTCCAACAGGGTTTCCTCTTCCGAAATTCCGCGAGAATTTGGTTAGTAACAATTTATCTGCTTTTTCGGAATTTCCGTTCTTGAGGATCCTGAAGCAAGCACGGTTTGTTCTGCATTTGAGGCGTGTGGCAACCACTGCATTCGCCTCGAGTGCCGGAGGAAGGTGAAAAACTACAAGGAATTTATGTTTTGGGACGTTCGTTCAAAGTGCGTTTGGAGATTTATCCAGAATCCTCCAGCTCCTGAGTCGCGTTGCAATCGCGTGGTGGATTCGTCCGCGCCGGAAGCGCGCAGGTATCGCAGGCATCGCAGCAGGGCGAAGTTTCCGGCAGCGAAGGTCGATTGGTGCCGACAGTTTTTTTGGTACTGGGTTCCGCTTCGGGCTCGACTTCACCATCCTCTGAACCATCGTCCAGCGGTGCATAATGACCCACCCATTGCGCAAAATCTGTTATCTTATCCTCGTCATCGCTTTCCTCACAGGCACAGGAACTCGTTGGTGTTTCTGCTTGCGGTGACGTTTGTGTTGCTATTTCTAACGATTTCTGCGATTCGCTTTCGGAGCAAGAACAATCGGGATCATACTGGTTTGACTGTTGCATTGGAATTTCCGCCTTGCAAGGATCTTTCTTCTGTGGTGGTAGTGTCTTCGGTTGTGGCTCTTGGCGCTGCACCTCAACGGGACAACTACATTTGCGATTTTGCTGATTTGACTGTAGCAATAATTTTCTTGACTTACTAGGATCTTTGTTCTCGGGCGGTATTGTCCGTGGTTGTGTCCCTTGACCCTGCATCTCAACAGCGCAACCACATTTGGGATCCTGCTGGTTTGGCTGTTGCAATGATCTTCTCTGCCTAGAAGGATTTCGGTTCTCTGGCGGTAGTGTCCGTGGTTGTGTCCGTTGATCCTGCATCTCAACAGCGCAACCACATTTGGGATCCTGCTGGTTTGGCGGTTGTGTCTCTGGGTACTGCATCTCAACGGCGCAACCACATTTGGGATCCTGCTGGTTTGGCTGTTGCAATGATCTTCTCTGCCTTGGAGGATCTCGGTTCTCGGGGGGTAGTGTCCGTGGCTGTGTCCCTTGACCCTGCATCTCAACAGCGCAACCACATTTGCGATCCTGCTGGTTTGGCGGTTGTGTCTCTTGGTACTGCATCTCAACGGCGCAACCACATTTGGGATCCTGCTGGTTTGGCTGTTGCAATGATCTTCTCTGCCTTGAAGGATCTCGGTTCTCTGGGGGTAGTGTCCGTGGTTGTGTCCCTTGACCCTGCAACTCAACAGCGCAACCACATTTGGGATCCTGCTGGTTTGGCGGTTGTGTCTCTTGGTACTGCATCTCAACAGCGCAACCACATTTGGGATCCTGCTGGTTTGGCGGTTGTGTCTCTTGGTACTGCGTCTCAAAGGCGTAACCACATTTGCGATTTTGCTGGTTTGGCTGTTGCAATGGTCTTCTCGGATAAGGATCTCGGCTCTCTGTCGGTAGTGTGACTTGAGACTGTTTGGCAACAGAGCAAATACAATGAAGGTATGGCTTTTGCAATGAAGGATCTTGGTACTGTGGTGGTTGTGTCTCTTGGCGCTGATTCTCAATGGGACAACCACATTCGGGATTTTTCAGGTTTGGTTGTAGCGATGATCTCGGACTATAAGGATCTTTGTACTCGGGCGGTAGTGTCCGTGGTTGGGTCCCTTGACCCTGCATCTCAACGGCGCAACCACATTCGGGGCCCAGCTGGTTTGGCTGTTGCAATGATCTTGTCGGCCTAGAAGGTTCTCGGTTCTGTGGCGGTAGTGTCACTTGAGACTGTCTCGCAACAGAGCAAATACAATGAAGGTATGGCTGTTGCAATGGAGGATCTTGGTTCTGTGGTGGTTGTGTCTCTTGGCGCTGTATCTCAACGGGGCAATCACATTTGTGATTCTGCTGGTTTGGCGGTTGTGTCTCTTGGTACTGCGTCTCAATGGGGCAACCACAATCGCGATTTTGCAGGTTTGGCTGTTGCAATGATCTTCTCGGTTCACAAGGACCCCGGTTCTCTGGCGCTCTTGTACGTGGTTGTGTATCTTGACCCGGCATCTCAAAGGGGTATTTGGCTCGTGTTACTACTATATTATTTTTTTGCTGCTGATAATTAACGTTGCAACGACACTCGCTGTCGACCTTATTTGCACTTGGCACTTCAAAGGGGTAATCACCTTCGCAATCTTGCGGGTTTGGCTGTTGAAATGATCTTCTCGACCTACAAGGATCTCGGTTCTCTGGCGGTATTGTCCGCGGTTGTGTGTCCCGACATTTCATCTCAACGGGATAATCAGATTCGCAATCTTGCTGGTTTGGCTGTTGAAATGATCTTCTCGACCTACAAGGATCTCGGTTCTCTGGCGGTATTGTCCGCGGTTGCGTGTCCCGACATTTCATCTCAACGGGGTCATCACATTCGCAATCTCGCTGGTTTGGCTGTGGCAATGATCTTTTCGACTTACAAGGATCTCGGTTCTCTGGCGGCATTTTCCGCGGTTGTGTGTCCCGACATTTCATCTCAACGGGGTAATCACAGTCGGGATCTTGCTGGTTTGACTGTTGCAATGATCTTCTCGGCCTACAAGGATCTCGGTTCTCTGGCGGTATTGTTCGCGGTTGTGTGTCCCGACATTTCATCTCAACGGGGTAATCACAGTCGGGATCTTGCTGGTTTGGCTGTTGCAATGGTCTTTTCGACTTACAAGGACCTCGGTTCTCTGGCGATATTGTTCGCGGTTGTGTGTCCCGACATTTCATCTCAACGGGGTCATCACATTCGCAATCTTGCTGGTTTGGCTGTTGCAAGGATCTTCTCGGCTTACATGGATCTCGGATCTCTGGCGATATTGTTCGCGGTTGTGTGTCCCGACATTTCATCTTAACGGGGTAATCACAGTCGGTATCTTGCTGGTGGTATTCATAGTCGGAATCTTGCTGGTTTGGCTGTTGCAATGGTCTTTTCGACTTACAAGGACCTCGGTTCTCTGGTGATATTGTCCGCGGTTGAGTGTCCCGACATTTCATCTCAACGGGGTAATCACAGTCGAAATCTTGCTGGTTTGGCTGTTGCAATGGTCTTTTCGACTTACAAGGACCTCGGTTCTCTGGTGATATTGTCCGCGGTTGAGTGTCCCGACATTTCATCTCAACGGGGTAATCACAGTCGGAATCTTGCTGGTTTGGCTGTTGCAATTGTCTTTTTGACTTACAAGGACCTCGGTTCTCTGGTGATATTGTCCGCGGTTGTGTGTCCCGACATTTTATCTCAACGGGGTAATCACAGTCGGGATCTTGCTGGTTTGGCTGTTGCAATTGTCTTTTTGACTTACAAGGACCTCGGTTCTCTGGTGATATTGTCCGCGGTTGTGTGTCCCGACATTTCATCTCAACGTGGTCATCACATTTGCAATCTTGCTGGCTTGGCTGCTGCAATGATCTTTTCGACTTACAAGGACCTCCGATCTCTGGCGAGGCAGTTTTCTCACCGGGGCATTTTTCTCGTTTTACAAGAATATTTTCTAGCTGCTGAGGCTGCTTAAAATCAGAACATTCTTTTTCCACAATCTTTCGATCACTACTTTTGCAACGACAGTCGTCCTTGCTTACACTTTTTTTCTCAAGGGGGTAATTACAGTCGATTTTTTGCAGGCTTGGCTGATACACATCGGGATCGTATGTACGCGACTCATTGTCAATTTTGCTAGCAGTATCGGCATTACCTTTTTGTTTAGATTGGCCGTAATTATAAACGACTAACTTCGGGTCACCTTTTTCTTTGTTTGCATTGCTCCCCGTCCCTGTTTGCGATTCTTTTCCCATTTTCTTGTTTTTCTTGTCTTTCTTATAAGTGACATGGTCTTCTCCCTTTTCCAATTCTTGCTCCGGATCCTGCCAACGTTCAGAAAATTCTGCATCCTGAACCTTTTGAGCATTACCCTTGCAACAACACTCGCAGTTGTCCTTGTGTTCCTTGTTTTCACAATGCTCCAGTAGCAGTTTTTTTACCGATTCTTCCAACGTTGGTCTCCTCTGCCTTACCGGTTGCACAGATAGGCCCAGCTGGGGCTGCAAATTATCGCAGGTCGGTTGTCTCAACCAATCTGGGAACGGCATTTTGCCCTCTACACACTGTTGCATCACCGATGCAGACTGCTGCTGTAGCTGCTGCATAGTAAAACTTTTCCTCTCAGTGGGATCATTTTCGTTTGGCACCCCTGGCTGGGATTCCGATACAAACGGCTCCCTGCCACACTCACAGTCGCTAATACTTTTGGGACAGCGCTTGCTTGAACTTGACGGTTTCGAAGGATCTTGCGACGGTCGTCGCTGTTTTGAATGGTGTTGGCTCCGGTGCTGTGATTTCTCGCCACAATTTTGTTGCGATCGATCCTTTGATTGCCCGAGCATCTTTTTCCTGGCGGATCCAGTTAGCGGTGAAATTAAAAAGGCAGCGCAGGCACTCAGGGCACCCTGAATGGGTCTATCTTTTACCAAAGAGATACCTGAAACTTTAGGTTGTCGCTGCGGTAGCGTCGCCTTGCTGGCACTAGAGTTTTGTGGGCAATCAGCAGATTGTGGCTGATCCTGCCGGGCATTACTGGCAATCTTTATTGGCTTGAAGTAGGGGTCGGGCACCAGGTGCCAGGACCTTCCAGTTAAAGAAGTAGCCATCGAAATATTCATGTCGACAATTGACCCAGTGACTTGCTTGGGGCCATCGATTTGCATGGTAAGTTCCTTGCCATACTTGATCAAATATTCAATTATCACGGCATTGGTCCAGGCGTATGCTAATGGATTAGTATTGGTGAAAGGTCCTGCAGAGCCGCACGCATTGCAATTATACTAAACAGCGACACACGGGAGAAAAAGTGGATTACAAATCAGAAGTTAGAAATATTTCACAAATATAAATATTTAAATATACTGACACGTGACCTATGTAAGTGAAAAAAAGTATTATAATAATAATATTCAGATCTTCAATGTCCGATATATATGAAGGTTTTTCTTAATATAGAGTTGTCTTTACCTGCTCAAATGTGGACCCATAATTCGTATAAGCAGCATAGCACGACCTTAGCCAATTGTGCGCCAATGTTTTTGACATATCCTTCGACTGCGGAGTGCCCAGATTGTGTAGTCCCTCGATGATTAGATTCATCATTGGCGGAAAACAATTAGGATAGTCCCACTTCTCGTTCGCCTTCTTGTTCAGCGTGTGTGGCACTCCTCCGGGCATTGCGGCCAACTCATTTCTTGCAATGTAGTTCATCAGCGACGTGGACACCTTGGGCGTGTCAACCAAAGGATACGCTCTGGCCCACAAAGGAGCAAAGTTAGTAGAGCAGAAGTAGTTGCGTGAAGTATTATTGACAAGGTTGTAGTCCAACCAAATGCCAGCCTCATCGTTCCACAGAATATCCCGAATGGCTTTCACCAGGGAACAAGCCCGTTCCAGATGTTCGTCGGCCCTTCTAAAGTTGCCCGCCTTGCGATTAAATTCGGCCAAGATCTTGCAGCTACGGAAGATAATTGCATTCAACTCCACGGGCACAATGTCGCAGGGTCTTGTGTCCAGAATGGTGCCTCGATTGGTCCCGTCGGCGGTCACAAACCAGCGCGAGCTGAACTCCTGGCCCGACTCACTGGCCGAACTCAGTTCCGTAAACATAGCCTGTTTCATCGTCGTCGACTTGATGTGCTCCGTTAGCTTCAGATCGTCCATGTAGGCTTCCGGTCGCGGTCCCGTGGAGTTAGCCCGGTACTGATACATTATTGTGTTCTTCACCCTGACCTCGTGGTTCTTAAGGAAGTTTTTATGCTCCAGCTCCAGCATTGGGAGCGATGCGATAGCGAAGTCCTTGTCCTTAGTCACATCCACATAGTGCTTCATCATCATGGTCAGGAGCGGTGGATTGGTGCGACCCAAGCTGTAGATCCTTCCGCATCCAGGCACATAGCCAAACTGGCGCACCATCTCCACAAAGTTTCCGATCATGCCACGCGCCGTCTCCTGCATGTCGCTGTTCAGCAAGCCACGTACGATCCAATATGAGTCCCAGTAATGCAACTCCCGGCCATGTTCAAAAGGCACAATGAACACATTGGGAACGTAGATCAACGAGTATTGGTCGGGATCTTTCAGAACGTCCGCCTTACATTTTCTTGCCAGGTCCTTCCAGTGTTTGTTCAAAAGTATTGCCCATTTCCGCACATTTTTATCGGAGATTTTGTCCACAAACGGCGGTTTTTCCTTCCAATCCCGTGGTATGACGCATTCCACATCATAACCAGGTTCAATAAAGTATTTCTGCGGAAGAGGAAATATTTTGAGTAAATATTTGTAATATATAAAATTGTATTTATTCACCTCAACAAACATTTTCAAGAGCTTAACGGAATGATCGTTTTTTGGACAATTCATGAACAAATCAAATTCAGCCAATATTTCGGCCGGAGAGCAGGCACAGCACATGTCTACAAAATGCTTTCCGTCTTGAAATACGTACGATTTTTGAACAGTATCTAAAAGAGGCCCTGTGCAATAGATTTCCCTGCAAAGAGAAGCAAACAAAATGATGGATCCTAGAACTCCCGCTCAAAACTCACCTGTTTCGCCCCATCGATCCCTCGAGTTCACATCCACAACTGTTCGCCATTCTCCAAACAAATTTAGGGAACGTGGGATGTGAATTCGGATCTGAGACTGATCGCCCTGACAATCTGGTCGACAAATAACTCAAAGGCGACTGGTACAACCCAATCTTCGAGCAAAATAAATCAAAAACATGGTAGCTGGTAGAGCAACCTCTGTTATATTGACCATTAAAGCAAATTTGTCGACATTTGCCATTAAGAGTCAACAATGCTCGGCCATAAATCAGCGTAAATAGACAGGAAGCGCCTGCGAATCTTCGTCTCCTTCTTCCCTGGGCCGCACACATTTATTTTAAATTACCATAAATGCCCCTTGACCAGAAAACCGAAACCGAAAACGAAACACAGCAGTAAAATAGCAGGGCCGGGCGAACTTTGCCTAAAAGCTATTGGCCTCTGTGTCCATTTGTAATTTCCAGACAATTTATCAAACCAGGGTGGAAAAACTGGGGCTGAAAGAGGTGGAACGGGGGCCACAAGTCGGAATGGAAATGGCGCAGAAAATGCGCTTCAAGTGGCCATGGCCATGATGCTTGGATGGATGCTTTGGAAAAGTAAAAATTCTTCATCGATTTCAGGACAATCAATTGAAAGTGGAAGGCAATAAGCCGCGGGCACGGACACAGGCATGGCCACGGCACTTCATAAATTCCATAACCGAAGAGCTTCACTTGAATGCAACTTTTTGGCATCGTCTTTATGAAAAGTTCGGCAAAAGAAAATCGGGAAATCGGGAGGGAAAAATCACGGAAATTAGTCGTGTCGCATTCTCTGTCGTCTGCAAAGTTTCAATTGAATTTTCGTAGGGCAAGAAAAATGCAGCAAACTTAAACTTTCCGCCGACCCAACTCAAACAGAACCATTCGCCAAATAATTAATTTTGCATATGTGAAAATGCATCCAAAGGACCTCGTCGACACTTGTCCCGACACTTGATTAACTTAACAATCCGAAGGCACTCTGAAAATGTGATTTTTATAGTCTTTCAGAATTAATCTTGCTGGCCAATTTAATATCACAAACAGGAGATTCAAAACTAAATATACAAACAAAAGGTAAGAGGCTGAACTACACACTTTTGTTTAGCGAAGTCTTTGAAATGCACTACATGAATATTTTCCCCCAGTGTGTCTCTTTAGTGGCAGTTTCAGCGCCACTCTTCGTTGCAGTTGCAGACGCGGCTAATTGAGTATTCGCCGGCCAAGTGGACGCAGTCGCCTCCGGCGCCTTTCAGCCTCATTTGCAATCCCGCACATAAATCAATAAGTTGCATTCAGTCTTAAATTAATTAAAAGAATTTTCGCAAAGAGCTGGCTCGCTTTTAAAAACCATGGCAGTCTTTTTATGGCACAGACTCCAGTGCTTAAACATTCCCGCCAGCTGACAGCAATCAATCAAAAATTGCACTTGCCTTAGCGCAACGGGTGGTGGTGGGTGGTGTTGGGAGGGAGTTGTGGAGTTTCTGGTGCCGGATGAAGGGTGTATCACGTCGCACCACCCACGGCCAGCACCTAGCACCACCCACTCTCCCAAGAGCCCGGCAGGAGCATGATAAATTGTCAACACGCTGACGTTTGTCTGCAGCGATTTAAAAACTACTTAAAATGTAAATGTTGTTTCCCTGTTGCTGCTACTGCTGCTGCTGCTGGTGCTGTGTGTTGGGGTTTTATGCACACGTCGCGCAGCGTAGACTGCGAAAATCATGTTGTTGACTTTGAAAAAATATGTGTAAAAATGCGCTATTGTAAATAACAGAACATAAACCCCGGCGGGACCTCCTAGTTGACTGACTGTCTGAAGGGAGAGAGTGATGACACGGCAATGTCAACAGCAGCAGCAGCAGCAGCAACTGTGGCAGCAACAATATATAGTATGAAGATGCCGCGCCTCTGTGATTGCATTTTACACTTGTCAGTTGATGTTGTGCCACCTCTGTTTGTCTTCGCACTTTGTCGTCTAGTGCTCGAAAGTTAACACCAAGCCCCCGACAGAGGAGGCACAAGCTGTCGCCCCAACTCGCCAAATGAGTTATAAATTCAGCTGTCAAAATACTTGACAATTGATTAATTGAAATCGACTCGGAAAGTAAAGTTGATAAGCGGACGCACGCACTCGCAGGATGAGGAAATGGCAGTGGCTGTCAATCAACGAGACCACCCCCAAATGTAGCATCCAAAGATCATTTGTTGATGAGCTAAACTTTGACCGGGTCAGATCAAACAAAACAGAAACTAGAGGGCAAGCCGCAGACGCTCAAATTAAGCAAAAGTCTAGTTAAACAGAAAAGTTTCGTGCCCTTCCAGGCCACCCCCAACCGGCTTCCGTCGATAAATATCTTGGTCTGCCCTTCAAGTTGACAACTTAAATTGTTACTTGGCTGATAAGCTGGCTGGCTGGTTGTTGTTGTCTGTCGGTCGGTCGGCCGTTTGGATCAGGCAAAAAGGGGGCGTCTATAACATTTTTATTTATTTCACTATTTTTTATATATCGACTGCCATGGGTTGGAAGGCACACGCGCCACATGCCAGCGACAAACAAATAAATAAAATTCCTCTTTCGTTGCAGATACAACACCACCCATCGGGGCGGGGTCAGTTGAGCAGAGGAGAGTGTGTGTTTTACAAGTCTATTAACTTGCGGCGCTTATCTAATGCTGACAGCAAGTTTTTCACTTTGCCAAAGTTCGGGCCGGAAAACGCAACTTCCTTTGGGTTTTTTTCGTAGCAGGATGGGTGGAAGTTAAGGGATGTGGCCGGACTTTAGGGGCAGTTCTAATGTCAATCATTTGTTGATCATTTTACTCCTGGAGCATTCATAATTTATGCATACTATATGTCAAGGACCATCAACAAAGTGCACTAAAAATATTTAAGATACATTAAGATTTCACATCAAATTGTGTTCAAATACTAACAACTTAAATAAGAAATTACCATGGCTAGTTTATGAAAGATTATTCATGAATACTCATACAGATCTATGGCACACATTATAGCCCCATAAATCCCATTCTTGCGTTCAGTGCTAAACAGCGAAAGTGCCAGAAAAACTGAGAAGGTGGACAGAACTTTTGCCATGAGCAGGACTCAAGGCTATCCTTGGTCAAGTCAGTTCCAGCTTCATTAAAGGCGACGCCGAAAAAGTTGAGACTGTGCAGCTGCTGGAAATATTTATGAACTGTCCGAATGCTGGAAGAGCTGGCAGTCGCCAGGAACTTGCAAAAGACACCCCAGCCACCTGGCCAGCACCTTTTTTCAATAAACGTTAAGCATTACGGTTATTAGTTTCTGGACGGGCACATAAAAACTTCAGGTCGTGTCGAGTGGCAGAGGAGACACTGTTGCCGGCAAAGCCAACATTGTGACCCGATGCTATCTGAGCTGCTGCTAGTGCTGCGTTTCTGCATTGCTGCTACAGAGTGGCAAGAGCAACATGTTGCTGATGCTGATAATGCCGACATCGTTGACTAGTTGACTATGTTGCTGTTTGCCTGAACACAGGAGGTCCTGGCGCCCGGCTGCTGGCAGGGAAATGGGCGAAATCCGTGACATTACCAAGTGCATTACAACAGCAGCAGCTACAGCAACTTATTAACGCGCAATCTGAGCTCTGCAATTGACCGCAACGCGAGGCATATTCAGGGATTCGGAATCGGAATCAGAATCATGCCCAGGAACAGGAGCAGCAGCAAAAGCGATGACGCTGACGACGACAGCCGGAAACGGAAACGGCAAATAAACGCACGGGCGCTGACGTGCGGGCACCAGCGTGTCAGCGTCCTTGTCTTTGTGTTGCCGCTTTGTTTGTGCATGGGAGTACGAGTACGAGTACGAGTGCGAGTGCTGTGCTGCACTTGTTTGCATGCAACGTGGCAACATGGCAACGACAATGGCAGCAACAGCAACAGCAACTGCAGCAATGGCAGCAATGGCAGCAACGGCAGCGGCAACGGGCATTTATCTGGCTGCCCAGACCTGCCACGCCCCAACGTAATACATTGCGGTCGGGATGTTGCATGTTTGTGGGCGCTCGCCTGCGTTTGTATTTTTTTCTATACCCACTAATTGAAAAGTTTCGGGGGCATAAAGGGCTTTTCAAATATTTGACAAGAGCCCTAATATACCTATGTTTATTTTCAAACATTCTTAAACTAAGCATAACAGTATATTCATATTTAAGTCACTAAAATAAGACTTTAAATATCCACAGTTTTAGTGAGTATCCTTGGGTCTGCTTAACTTCATATTTAATCCAGCATTTTGCAATTTTTATTTTGTTTGCTCCGGCGCCATCGTTCGCATGCACGGCAAGGATTTCTCTGCTTAATTTGTGGTTTTCAACCAAACAGAACAACGAGCAGCGATGGACGAGGGCTGGCAGATGGCGGAAAAGTGCTGCGGAAAAGTGCGGTGGAAAGCGCGGAAAAGCTGGAAAGGGAAGGGAAGGGCAGGGCCAAGCTAACCAACTGGTCAACAGCAATTGCAATTGCAATTGAGGTTGCAGTCGCACGAATATTCCAGGAAGCCCTTAAATATGATTATGGCATACGAAAAGCCTATGGAAAACAGAGTAACCGACTGGTATGGGGCTGCCGATTTTTTGGGGAATCTTCGGTGGAATCTCTCTTGTGCCTCGCTTCCCCACAAATTTCCACGAACTTGATTTAATTGTCACACATTACGGAACCACAATTACATAGAAAAATGCGCCAGCCAACCAGCCAGCGGAAATGGCAACAATGCAAATGGCAAACAGCAGCAACTGCAGCGGCAACAGTAACAACAAATAATAATAGCAACCAACTGCGGCCAGCAGGGAATTTTCCGAGCCAACCGAACCCCCATCCCCCACCCGTTTGACTTGGTGAAAATAAAATGCGCCATTTGCAATTGTAGTTTATTTTAATACCGCAATTAGTGCTGTTTGCTGGGGGAGGGGGGGAGCAGAGAGTGCAGGACACGCAAGGACGAGGGTTACCCATGTTGCCACACCATTTGAGGTGCACCAGGGTTGCCGCAAAAGGCAGTTGCATAAATACCACACCGTATTCAATGCCCCACAACTAAATCAGTTGAGAAAAAAACATACTGATTACCGAGCGTTTTAACAATTTATTGATTACTACGCGCACGCTTTTTGAAGAGCCCTTCAATCGTCTGGCCATTTGCAATTACACGTAATATTTGAGGGGAGCCGCTGTTAATTGATTTTTAAGTGGCAACTACAATCAGGTACTCAGATACGCACCAGGTGACACGGGCCCATATTATGGTCGGAAAGGATCGTATAAAAAATGCTTTAAAAGCGGTAATCAGAGATGCAATATATGTGGATTTCACGGGCGGATTACAGACTTTTTAATGCCCTTATTGGTATTTAAAAAATGAAATAGATACACTCATTAAATGATTGCTATTTTGTGATTAGGTAAATCATAAAATTATGGTTTATAGTTTTTGCCACCTAATTCGCCCGTTTGTTGTGCAAATTTGCTCGTAATCAAGTATTGCAATCCGATTGATAGTTAATTGATGGAACATCCCCCGCTGATGGCACTTCCCTTCGTTTTTATGCATATGCAACGGGTGTAATCACATTTTATGTTGAATGCACTTAATTTTTTTTTGCCCCAACTAAATGGCAATTAAAATTCGTAATTATTTTTTAATGGCATTTTGTGGTCAACATCGTATGCGATTGTCGATGACTGCACAGCCGGGGAGCGGTGGCCAAGGACTCCGCTGCGATGACGGGATGACGTGGTGACAACTTGTATTGATGACGAGCAAATGGCCAGTATCGATATCAATTGCATGACTTGTCAAACGCGGCGCCCGCCTAAAAGAAAAGTGCCGCTCGCTTGTAAAATTGCTGGGGGAGAATTGCAAGCAATTGCAGTGCAAACAAGGAATCGCAATAAGAACTCCCTGCTCCTCCCTGCTCCTTCCAGGACGATGCCCCGCAGTCATGTGGCACTGACTCAGTTCAATGAAATTCGAGCAATCATCACCATCAACATTTCGTTTTACTCCAAACAGGACACGGCAACAACATGCCGCAAGTGACAATCATTTATATTTAATAAACAACTAACGCATGCAGGGAGCAAACAGTGTAGGACAGTTTACTAAAGGTTTCCAAAAGATATGGGCACATTGAGATATGTTTATTTCAAGGAATATTTGACTCTATGTAATACTTTTTAGTTTCTAGAAAATTTGTTACAAAATATTTCAAGTTAAGTCCATTATGTTTACAACTATTGCATGCCAGATCTATATTTTTTTTGTAGGCTAAAACTCTAGAGAGAACACATAATTATCCGAAACTTTACGTAGAGCAAGATCAATAAAGACACTTTTTAGTCAACTAAACTTTAGGACAGTTTACTAAAGGTTTTCCTAAGGAATGAGCACACTCAAGGAATATTTTGCTATATGTTTTATTATCTAATTTATAGAGAATCTGTTACAAAATAATCCAAATTGCATGCCTGATTCAGCATGTAATAAGGCAATCATATATTTTTTATTATAGGCTAAAACTCTAGCAAAAACACAAACTTCTCTGAAACCTTACGAAATCAAGATAAAGAAAGACACTTTCCGTCAACGCACTTTGGGGATATATTTTGAAGTTGAAATAATAAACTGAATAAACCTTTTGAAAATTGAAAACCAAACCCTATTTTTGCGACTGCAACTGTGGTGAGCATTGTGTAAAGGGGAAAATCGGGTGGACGGATGGAAAAGAGCTCGGAAAAACAACAGCAAGATGACGAGACTAAGCGGCCATTGTCTCCGCCTCTCGCTCTGCCCTCGCTTTGGCCGTGGAAATTGTTTATCATGCATTTTGTTCGATTCCGAGTCGAGGCGTCTGAATAATGCAGCAGGTAGTGGTCTATACGGTGATGGAAAAGTGGACAAGTGGGTGGCGGAAAAGCCAGAACCGGCACGGAGGTGGTCAAATAAATAAGCGAGCATGAAAGCGAAGACGAAAACAAAATGGGGGCAGAATGGAAAACAGCAACAACAAAAAGGCAACAATACTGCAGACACAAAACCGTTTCGTTCCCGAATCGCTTTGGGCGGCATTCAAATTGAATATTGAAAGCATCGAGCACAAAACTGCCAAACGCTTGAATTATGCATTAATGATGTCTACCACAGTGGACAATGGCTAAAAGGCGGGGGGGCAGGTGGCAGGTGGCAGATGGCAGAAGGGGTTGTCCTTTATTTTTTTTTGTATTTTTTGTTTTATTGTGAAAAGACAAGAGCAGCGCTGGCCAGTGCTTATTAATTTTTTATGCGTCTGCTATTTTTATGGCCGACATGAAAGCGTTCGCCGCAGGCGTTTTATTTCCCCGAACGTTTTGATCAGCTTTCAATAGTTTTTCACGGACATTTCCATTTGCTGCCAGACACATTCTTGTTAGCGACAATTGCCATAAAAAAAAACACTAAATATATAACAAAGAGAATAGTTTTCTATGCAAAAAATGTATATCTAAACCTTTGTTTTTTTTGGTAATTGGTTCATTTTTCCAATTGGTTAAATTTGGGCCCTTTTCAGTATGCTTTATTTTACTGCCCGCGGTAGTAGCTTTTGTAGACAAAATATTGGGCCTGTGTACCATATTTTGCGATTGTCTTAATGCCTTTTCCTGGTCGATTCCTGTAAAGGATTCTGCGTTGAGCCCCGAACTTGACAATGGCCGTCAATATTCGATATCGGCGGGCAGAAAAGACGTTAATTACCAGCATTACCGCACAACCGACTATCAGCCGCACAAATCAAGCGGAGGTAACCCGATGCTGGAGCGCGAGGCAATGGAAAACTCATTACATGCCACAGGAGCCACGCCCACACGACCAGCCCGCGACCGCAACATGCTGTAATGCGTGGCCCCATCAGCATCGGCATCAGCATCAGCATCTGCAGCAGCATTTGCATGTGGAACACACAGGAATCTGCCGATACTTAAAGTCAACAGGCAATATGCGCGAGCCTGTCGAGGACAAACTTAATGTCAACACGCTAATCTGTCACTCAGTGAGGAGGTTTGGGATCTGAGAGTTGAGTTAGGGATTCGGGAAGGATCTGCCACAATGTCGGGCTACTTACGGAGCACTCCAGCGATGCGCAACGCTGCACAGGAGTCGAAAGATGGCAATAAACACTAGAAAATATTAAGTCTAAATTGGAATATGTTTTTAATTAAATTGTATAATCTAATTTAAAGAATTTGCTAATAACAGAAGTTTTCTTAAGGCTCATAAAGGTTATTTAAATAAAGTAAATCTATTTGCCAAACTATCATCAATTGTCAATCGATTTTCGATGATTTAATACCAAAAAAATTCCCGGAAAGCAGATTTGGAGGCAAATGTAACTTTGGGACACTCTCCTAAAGAAACTATTTTGACTTTTGTTAAGTTAATGGTATTTGAATCGCCAATATTTTATTTAAAACATTCTTGTCGAGTGTAGCCTCGGTTCGATGCTGCAACAATACCGCTGTATCCTTTGAAATGACAAAAATTTGTTGCTCTCAGTGGGGCTTGACGCCTGACTTGCCAGGAGACACTCGAGGGCATCACCACAAGACATCAGCCAGTTAGCCCGCCACCCTGGCAACCTTCAGCAACCACCTCCTCCTTGGAGGACGCGCCTTATCAACTATGCAGGGCTTTGTCTCTAAGCGATTGCAGCCGCCCCCTTGTGTTGGACGCGGGGCGGGAGGCGGAGCAACCTGTTTCCTCTCCAGGCAGCGTCTTTTGTTGCGCTTAATGAATTTTACGTAAATTTTACGAGCGCTGATTTCTGGCAGCAGTGCCACCCCGGCCATTAATCCACACTTTAGTGGGGGAGCACCCGGTGGGCTGGCGGAACCGGGAACCGAAGGGATAGTGACTGAAGTGGTTGATGCCAGAGGGTGGCAGGGGGGTGGTGGCTGGTGGGCTGCCCCATGTTTTCGTCTGTGTAATGACAAGTTCAACAACAACTTGGCATTGTCGACTGGCGACGAGAGCGGGAACAAGGAACGAGGACGAGACGTGCTCCGACATTTGTTTGCCCAAGTTATGCAAATATTTTTCCAGTCAAGAAGTTTTTGTTTAATTGCATATTTTGACTCACATTACGCGTGTCATAAAGCACGGATCCGAAGCTTACCGCACGAAAAGTGCGTGCCTGGGTTCCAAGTGAATAATGCTTAAGAAGTTTACAGGCCCGCTTCAATTTTAAATTAACTATTTCCGAATAGCTCGGCTAAATTATTCATACACAAATAACACTGACAAAATTAATGGGTTTCTCGGGAATACACATTTGATTCTATAATTCAAAAGGGTGATTATAATAACATACTTTTCCTGTGATATATGGCTTGCAAAGTAGTTTTCTGCGGATTTCCTCCGAGACTAATATATCACAAGACCCAAGGTTTCTTCCTCGAATCCGTTGCGATTTAAATTCAAAATTAAACATTTTTTTAATTGCATACCTTTTGGCGTTTCACAATTATTTCGCCAACCCTGACAGCTCCCCTGTTTATCTAATGACAGCTCTAATGACGAGGCACTTTTACAAATTAATCCTTTCATATTTATTTGGACAATGGCAAGTGCTGGTCAAAAGACTTTTCCGGAGCTGGAGGAGGCTACTCTGTTGTCGGTGTCGGAGGAGAACGGTGTTGTCACCTCCATCTATGTGACCCCCTGCTCCGGTTTTCCCAACACCAACACGGCGAAGGAGTCAGTTCAGTTTTTGCCGGACAACAACCAGTTGATGTACCACTGCCCGTATTGCGACAACGGCATCCGAGCGGCGGGGGCGTTGAAGGTGCACATGCAGGCCTGCCGGCGACGTAAGGAGAGCAACCGACAAAATGGCCAATCGGCGGAGACATCCTCCACGTTTCTGTGCATGAAGTGCGACAAGAGCTTTGACTCCATGGAGCTGCTGAAACGCCACGTCATTGCGCACGGTGGCCTCGCGAGGAATCTGAGCTGCAAGCACTGCAACCAAAAATTTCCAAACAACCAGGAGTTACGGGCCCATCTACCGGGCAGGTGCTCCAAGAAGCTGGCGAAGGAGAATCGTCCCGAGGAATGTCCGAGCTTCGTTGTCACCAAGAGCTTTAAGTGCATCTTCTGCCGCAAGGACTTCAATGTGCGGTTCAAGCCCGACGAGGTCACCCGACGCTACGCCTGCAACGAATGTGGCCAGAAGCTGCGGGCCCGGGAGGCGGCAGCGCCGCGCAAGCGCCAGGCCGAGTGGGTGTGTCACGTTTGCGGGCGCCTGTACAAGCTGGAGGGCTTCCTGATGCGCCATTTGGACCAGTGTCAGGGCTACGTTCCCAAAAGGAAACGCTAACCTCAGTTGGATCCCCAATTTGTTTATTGTGATTTATAGTGCCAATAAAATATTCAATGAAAACCAACTGGCAGTTCGATTTAAACTTCACATTTTGAATTTGGCGGCAATTCGTAAGTTACAGTCCACATTTTTGCCTAAAAGATTTAATGTTTTTTATATCTCAATTTTAATTTATTTTCTATAAAATTATCCAATGGAAACCAATGTTTTTTATCGGCAATTGAACTTTAAAGAATTGGTAAAGATTTTATAATTTAAATACGTTCCACATGGCCAGTATTGGAAAGCATAGTAATACACATTGAGTGAAACATCGCTAGCGCCAATTACATCTTCAATTTGTTAATTTTGAGTCTTACTTGTATGAAATAACTTAATGAAAACCACTGTTTTTAGTGGGTAATTGGATTTAAATAATTCGGGACTTGACACTTTTAAATACAATCTAATACAAATTCATTTTAAATTTGGCGGCTTATGGCTTGGCAACTAGTGTTGGACAACAAAACAATGGGCCGTGAAAACAAAGTTATCGATGTTTAGCCACCTATCGGCCACCACGTGCAGCCGCTGTTCGCGGTTTTCCAAGTTCTCCGTAAATAAGTCGCTTATTTACATTCACCATGAGTTCGGACGAGTCCAGCGATGGCCAGGAGGAGCTGAAGGAGCTGATGGCCCTCTACGGCCAGCAGGAGGCCCCAAACGCCGCCGTAAAGGAGGAAAACGGCGGTAAAACGTACGTGCCAAAGGCCTCGGAGGTCGAACAACTCAACTACGTGGAGGTGGCGCAGGAAAAGGCGGTCCTGGGGGACAAGCAGCGCTTCCTAGCCAACCTGGCCAAGTCCGTGGGTCGCAAGTGGCACCACGGCGACAGCGAGGACGACGCCGAGCGCGAGGAGGGGCGGGAAAAGGCAGGAAACAAACGAAAGCCCGCCTGGTCGGATTCCGATGACGAGGACCTCAAGCTGGGCGACGTAAAGAAGGCCAACAAACACACCGGTCCGCTCAACCACCTGCGCAAGGACAAGTCGTACAAGGAGTACCTCACGGCGCGTTTCCATCGCACCCTCAACCAGCCCAAATGGGCGGAGAAGCAGGAGAAGAATCCGGACGACGAGGACACCTCCTCCGATGAGGAGCTGCTGAAGACCGTGGGCTTCATCGATCACAAGGCCAAGCACCGGGAGCTGCGCCCCAGTACGCTGCAGTTCAAGCGGGTGAAGGACCTCAACCGGGCCACCTTGTCCGAGGGCGTGGTCACCAGCGTCCAGTTCCATCCCACAAGCACCGCTGCCCTGGTGTCCGGCGAGAATTGTGTGGCCACCATTTACACGGTGGACGGACAGAAGAACGAGAAGCTGCACAGCATGCGCTTCCGCAAGTTCCCGCTCCTCTGCGCCCGCATTGCCCCCTGCGGCACGCGGGCCTTCTTCGGCTCCGTGCGGCGATTCTACTACTCCTACGACCTGCTGGAGGCCAAGGAGGCGAAGCTGAAGCTGCCCGGCGACATGGAGACCATGCACAACTTCGAGGTGTCGCCCTGCGGCAAGTTTCTCGTCGCCGCCGGCAAGTTTGGCGCCATCCACCTGCTGGCCGCCAAGACGAACGAGCTGCTGCACAGCTTCAAGCAGGAGGGCGGCGTGCGCGGCCTCTGCTGGACGAACGATTCGCGGCGGATCCTCGTCAGCGGCGAGAGCTCGAACGTGAGTGTTCTGAGCGTGCGGCAGAACGTGATCGAGCACTCCTTCCTCGACGACGGCTGCATACACGGCCATGTCGTCCGTCTGGCGCCCAATCAACGCCTCCTGGCCACCGGCAGCAGCGAGGGCGTGGTGAATGTCTACGACTACGAGAGCGTGTTGGCCTCGAAGATGCCGCGACCGGAGAAGAGCTTCATGAACCTGCGCACGCGCATCTCCGACCTGCAGTTCAATCACACCTCCGAGCTGCTGGTCATGAGCTCCAGCGAGGCGCCCAACTGCGTCAAGATGGCCCATTTCCCCAGCGCCACCGTCTACTCGAACTTCCCGGGCCAGAACGAAAGGTGCGGCTTTGTGCACGCCATGTCCTTCTCGCCGCACAGCAACTTCCTGGCCTTCGCCACCAAGGGCAAGCATGTGCCGCTGTTTAGACTAAAGTACTTCAAGAGTTATTAGCTGTAAGCGAGGAGGAGGAGGAGGAATGTATGAATTTTGTGAATAAATATAATAGCCCCAACGGGTGAAGGGTTTTTATTTATTTATAACATTATTATATGGTGCGTAGATCTCTAGAAGGGCGTGCGGAAGATGTCGCGCTTTTGGGAGTCGTGGATCTTGCCGATGTCGTCCAGTTTCTTGCAGATGTTCGTCGACTGCGACTCGATCCACTGCAGGGAGCTCATGTGGGCATTGAGGATCTTGCCGATCTGGATGATGGGGTCGGTGTTGTCCTGCCCCTTGTTGGCATCGTTCAGATTGTCGATGATCTCCTTCAGATCCTCGGACATCTGCTTCAGCTGCGTGTCCAGGTTCTCCACCATCAAGTACGTCTGGCTGCGCTCGATGTCCACGCGCGGCAGGTTGCCGAACTCCTTCTCCAGCGGCGCCAGGCTCTCCTCCAGCTCCTTCTGCTGCGTGGCAATGAACTCGAGCTCCTGGTCGAGCACCTGCTGGTCGGTCTTCACCTTCTTGACGGCGTCGTTCAGCTCCACGATCTTCTGGTTGTTGCTGATCAGCAGCTTGTCCCAGGCATTGATCTGTGTGGCCTGCTCGGTGAAGACCTTCTCCTGCTCCTCGAACTCCAGCGTCCACTTGTTGATCTGCTCCTCCAGTTGGTTGTACGACAACTGCGAGGCCGTGGACACGGCCGACGAGTCCGTGGTCTTCGTCTCGGTGGTCAGGTTGGCAAAGGCCCCGCCCGTGCTCAGAGTGGGCGCCGCTGTTACTCCGGTTTGCACAGCAGTGGCCGCGGGAGCTGCCGTCAAAGTGGTGACAGCCGCCGTGCTCTTGGCGGGCGTCAATCCGGACAGCAAGCCGGTTGTGGGCGCCGCTGTGGCCACCGCCGGCGCGGCAGCTGGAGCCGCCGGTTGGGTCATGAAGCCTCCGAAAGCGGGGGCGGCAGCAGGAGCGGCTGCGGGCGCAGGAGCGGCTGTGGCGGCGGGTTTGGCGGGCTGCTGGGCACCGAGCAGCAGGGAGGACGCGGGGGCGGCCGCCGAGGGCAGGCCGAAGCCGCTGAAGGGCGGCGGGTTCTGGGCCTTGGCGTTGTCGGCGTCGCCGCCTCCGAGATTGGGAACCGCGGCCGGAGCCGCCAAGGAAAATGTGGGTTTTGGCGCCGAAACGGCGCCGGCTGGTGCTCCGGCGGTTGGTGCCGGGGTGGGGGCCAGGCCGAAACCGAACGAGGGTGCTGCCGCTGGGGTGGCGCTTGTGGTGGTCGGCAACTGAAATGGCATTATGGAAGTCCTCAGAAAAGCGTCAAATTCCTCAAAACTTCACGCAAACGAAATTGTCAAAAACGCAATGTGACCCGCTCTAGATTCAAGTGTTGAGCAACGGTTCCTAAGCGATATTATAAAAGTGCCATCTCTAACTTAAACCATCGCTTACAACTGACCGTTAAATTCAAACTGAAAAATTAGGCTGAATATTGAATACTTTTGTTAAGATTGAGATTTTTTTTCTAACAAGTTATTTTAATAGAAAAAACATCCACAATTTTTTAGTTTTCCTATGCAATTTACTTTTTGATACCAGAGTTGGAATTAATATATATAAACAAATACTTTTAAAAATTCGATTTTATCAACTTCTAATTTTATTTGTGCCAACAGTTTGTTTCTCTAGCATAAAATAATCAACGAAGCAGATGTTTTGACATAGTGGTAACATTAAAAACTGATTTTCAAGTGTTTAAATAGTGCAATACGCTTGTTGGGGTAATTCATTTTTCTGCCCGGTATTTTGAAAAGCCGTAGTTGTTCACACTAATGCCGGGGCATTTTCGCAGACGCAGGTCGGAAAGCGGAGAGAGATAATTCGCAAAAGTATATTTCAAAGGTCCAGCGAGCTCAAAACAAGCCAATCGCAAATAAATTTAATCAACGACTTTCCCAATACCGGCTCTAATTTGTCACCATTCGCTATCTGTAAGTCGAAACTGTGATAAGCTAACATTTAGGTCAAGAATTCAATTACAAGCCCTCGAGTGCATCGACACCTGCGCCGGTAAGTGCATTTGCAAGCCAAGCAAATCGCTCGAGAACCCTAAACACAAGAAACTTGTTCACCAGGCACCTTTTTCTATACTCAAATGAAATTAAAAGATACGCAGAGTTAAATAACATCCTTTTTGCAGTCTCAATTACATATCATATTCGCTGTAATTGAAGAAGGCAATTGGAAATAACTTTTAATTGGGAAATTAACCTTGCACACAAGTCACTTGCAAGTTGATTAACTGACCCAAAAGTCTGCTTAGGTTCTGTGTGCCGGTTCCTCGACTTTGTAGACAAGTCTCGCTGCTGAGCAGCTCAACAATTGAACAACAAAAGCATATCAGAAGCCTCTGTTGCCTTTGCCTTTTCCCCGTGTGATCGCGGTGAACTGGGCGAGATAAGCGGCTCCTCCTGCCATCGAAAGCCCGCTGTTTGTTCCACCCGACGCGCACCAAATCAGTCGATGGGTGTACTCCATTGCAATAGCAATTAGCCACCAACCTTCTAGCGGGTCTTGGGCTCCCACCATCACTTCTACATTTGCCTCTCCTGCTTCTGTTCGGCCCCACTCCAGCGTCGGGGCAAACAAAGTTATCTGAAGTGCTCCCGCCCCGAAAATATAAATTCCCTGCCACTTCACAGACCAGGATTCAGTCGGCGCTCATAGCTCGAGATGTACGGAACTTGGACCTGCCTCCTGGGTGGCATTCTGCTGCTGCAAATACTAGATATTGGCCGGGCTTTGGACAATGGCCTGGCACGAACGTAGGTACTGCAAACTCTTCACTTTTCTCGAAACTAACTTATTTTTTTAGGCCACCCATGGGCTGGATGTCCTGGGAGCGGTGAGTAAAGGAAACTAGGGACTCTATGAAGGAAACTTACTAATTTGCAACTTACTATCTTTTAGCTTTCGCTGCATCACCGACTGCCAGCTCTATCCCAATGAGTGCATAAGGTTCGTGGCTTCTTACTGATTTTTGGGAAAATTTCTAACTATTTTGTGTGTAGTGAAAGGCTCTTTAAACGCCATGCAGACCTCCTGGTCTCCGAGGGCTACGCCGCTGCTGGCTACGAATACATAATCATCGATGACTGTTGGCTGGAGAAGAATCGGGACAATCAAACCCAGAAACTTGTTCCAGACAAGAAGCGCTTCCCCAACGGCCTTAACGTCCTGGCTGATCATGTAATTTTTATAACAAGAAACCCAATTATTTATATTTTAAACTCAATTCCCTTCAGATCCATGCCAAGGGGCTTAAGTTTGGTTTGTACCAGGACTATGGCACCAATACCTGCGCCGGCTATCCCGGAGTGATCAATCACATGCAACTGGACGCCCAAACCTTTGCCGACTGGGACGTGGACTACGTCAAGCTTGACGGTTGCTATGCCAACATCACGGACATGGCCACCGGTTACCCGGAGTTTGGACGTCTTCTCAATGAAACGGGCAGGCCCATGGTCTACTCCTGCAGTTGGCCGGCCTACCAAGAGCCCGCGGGTGAGATGCCCGACTACGAGGCTTTGAAGAAGCACTGCAACCTGTGGCGCAACTGGGACGACATCGACGATTCGCTGGAGTCGCTGATGCAGATCATGGACTACTTTGGCAAGAACCAGGACAGGATTCAGCCGCAGGCGGGGCCGGGTCACTGGAACGACCCGGATATGTTGCTGTTGGGCAACTACGGACTCAGCTACGATCAGAGCAAGTTGCAGATGGCCATTTGGGCGGTTATGGCGGCGCCTTTGATCATGTCCAATGATTTGTCAGCAGTGCGTCCGGAGATCCGGGATATCTTGCAGAATCGGTGGGTACATGCCTTGGGCTTCAAGTTGAATTGTTATTTACCTTTACGTTTTGTTTTCAGAGCGGTTATAGCCGTGAATCAGGACGAACTGGGCATCCAAGGTCGCCGGGTTTTGGTGAGGAATCAAATCGAGGTGTGGAACAGGCCCATCACTCCTGTGGCCAAAAACGGCCACCACTCCTATGCCGTGGCCTTTGTGAGTCGCCGGGATGATGGTGCCCCGTACAGGATCGTCTTTAACCTTACGGACCTTGGCCTGCGCAACCCCGATGGCTATGAAGTGCAGGATCTTTACGACACCAGCAACTATTTGGGCGTCTTCAAGGGCGGCAGTCAGTTCGTGACACGCGTCAATCCAAATGGTGAATATAAATGCCAGCAATTCAATCAAAAACCAGCTCTTATTTGTTTTTATTTTTTCCCATTTTTAGGCGTAACTTTCTTCAAGTTTACGGTGCTGTGATCGGCTGAAATGCTAATCAGCCCCGCTTGCCATCAAATCGAATATACTATACTTTTATAGACCTTTTTTACGTCCAGACGATCAGACGATTTTTGATAATAAACCACAGATAAATGACTGATTTGTTTGACTTTGATTTTTATTGTTCGTAAAACAATGATTGGCATATGTATTGTACAATTATAGGCGTAGATTGCAGTACCGACACTAGTTAAGACTTGTATTATGGTATAAATAACGTCTGACCCGATGGAAAGTGTTGAATAGCAAGCATTGATTTGGATTGCATAAATAATTTACTCGTATGTATGTAGATGCGGTATAGTAAGTTGAGTACCCGAATAAGAGAGAATAAACGAAGGGAAAGGACGATCCTCCGGGACCATCGTACTCGTACCAGTTTCATATAAATAGTTACCGTCCTACAGCTACATCTTAAATGGGTTTGGTCGTCGAGTAGGGTGCTTGTTTTTATTGTCAAGTTGGCGGCCACACCGATCCCGGCGTGCTAGTGCACGCCATTGCTGATGGTCGGCGTCCGTTCGTAGGTGCGCCTGTGCAGTGCGTCCACATCCTTCAGGTAGTAGGTGCCGGGGAACAAGGCGGAGATGCTGCCGGTGGGCGTGTAGGGCGCCGCATGGTTGTTCTTCTCACGCACCTCCATCAGTGCCGAGAACTGCTCGGGGGCTACCTTCTCGCGCGAGTTGAGCAGCGGCTGCACGTAGTCCAGCTTGGCAACGAACTGCTCGAAGGCCGCCGCATCCTCGGTCACGCTCAGTGAGTACATGGACGCAGCCAGTCCGGAGCCGTAGGAGAACACACCGATGCGCTTGCCCACCAGCTCCTTGGCCGGCTCACCGATCAGCAGGGAGACCAAGCCCGAGTACACCGACGGCGTGTACATGTTTCCCACCTGGTTGGCCAGCAGCAGCGACTTCTTGGTCTTGGCCGCAAACACCTCCGCGGACTGTGTCAGGAAGGCCTTCTCCACGTCCCGATCGAAGTAGGTGCTCTCCAGCGTGGCCTCGTTGAACCGCTCCAGGCCCGGGAACTGCTTCGTCCGCTCCGCCTCGCTGCTCAGCAGGAAGTCGTTGAAGCTCAGCCGTCCCACCGATTTCTGGACCAGCTTGCAGAACGGCGTGTGGAACAGAATCGCATCGAAGGTGTCCAGGCCCGCACTCGCCTTCGAGCTATCCTTTTGCTGGGCATCGAACTTCTTGCGGTAGAGACGATAGCAGGTGTCCAGGGCGGACAGGTAGCACTGGATGGACAGCTTGCCGTCCACCGTGGGATACTCGGAGCTGAGGTCCGGCTTGTAGAAGTCGTAGGCGTGCTCCATGTGCGTGGCCCTCAGGCCGCGATCGAAGACCAGCGGCGCATTTGGCCCCACGAGCATGGCCACAGCTCCGGCGCCGCCTGTGGGACGGGCTGCGCCCTTGGCATACACAGCAATGTCGGCGCAAACGGCCAGGGCCAGGCGGCCGTCCCAGCTGGAAGACTCCACCCAGTTGACGGCATTGAAGAGGGCGGCTGTGCCGCCGTAGCAGGCGTTTGTGGTGTCGATGCCCTCGATGTCCGTGTTGCCGCTCTCGGCGAACAGCTGCATCAGCACGGACTTCACCGACTTGGACTTGTCGACGATGGTCTCGGTGCCGACCTCCAGGCGCCCGATCTCCGAGTGCTTCACATGGTGCCGCTCCAGCAGGCGGCTCACAACCGTCAGGCACAGCGAGTTGACGTCCTCGCGGTCGGAGCAGAAGCCCATCTTGGCCTGGCCCAGGCCGATTGTGTACTTGCCCGCGGAGGCGCCGTCGAAGGTCTCCAGCTCCGTTTGGTCCACGTACTGGGAGGGGAATAGCACCTCGATGGCGCGTATGCCAACATTCTGGGGCCACTGGGATGCCATGATTGTTTTGTGGTTATCTAGTTTGATCCTGAGCTCTGCAAGAAAGGTTTTAAGGAATACGATGAAGGTTTGACAGAGCTTGAAAGGAGTGGTGGGAAAGGGCAACTGGTCTTTTGGGCCAAGAACTCGCGTGTGGCCCGAATTCCAATGCCAATTGGCATTGAGAAAACTTTCTCCCCGCGCAATCACCGCGTATTTGAATGCTTACAAATTGGACGAGGGCAGAGACAACCTGTTGCACGCTCGAGCTGCGTTGGACGTGTGTAAGCCAGTGACTCTGACGCGGCCTGAAGAAGTCATCAATGTTCCGGAGACGCAAAAGCAGAGGCGCCTCCGGGGTGGGGGCCAAAACAGATTTCCCTGGCACACGCGAGCGTCGAGAGAAACAGCGGAGAAAGTTTCCCCAGGCCCCACAGAAAAAAGAGAGAACTCTAAGCCGCGACGGCCAAAAGCCAAGTAAACCAAAACACACGCATCCCAAAAAGCGTACCAGCCCAGAAAGATGCGCGATCCAAGCCAGGTCCATAGGACAAGGGCGTGGATGCTGTGGCTACACAAAGAAAAACCGCGGCGCAATGCCTAATTTTAGCTTTGATTAGCCTCAGTTAGCTCTGGAAAAAGTGCTAATTTGATACAGGTTTGAGGTGTTTTTGTGAATAAATAATACTTAGTATTTAAATGCTTTGTAGAGGGAACAACAATTAAATTAAAAGCATGCCGAAATAAGATCTCATTGAACAACAAGAAGGTTTGTAAGCAAAGAACTTTGAATCCAAAACCATTGAAAGTTGACAACTATTTGTTTATGTATTAAGCTAAACAATTGCGTAATTTGCTGATTTAGCTACAATTTATTGGAATTTAGGTAAGGAACGACAAGATTTATGCGAAAACATTAAAATTTACAAAGATTGTAAGAAAGGAAAGGTTTTATTTGCCTCATTTTTATAACCACTTAAATGATAAAATGGGTTTTTGGGATATTTATTACGAATTTTTAGAGTAGAAGTCCAGTTTTACTCCGACAGAAAGTTTTTAAGCAATATTACGAGATATTACGAAAACAGCAGCAAAACATTATGTAAAAACAAAAAATAAGGTCTAAATCTTGTTGGTAAATTCATTATTTTCATGACACTCATTATATTCATTAAATTGAAGTATTTAAATATTTAATTGTTCGAGCCTTTTTTCAAATATATTCATAAATTAAAACCAAAACCTAAGAAGCCACGAATTCTTTGGTAATTGACTTAAACTCTTTGGACCAAACCCTCATTCGAGTTTTTCTCTCTGCATGATTGTGGGACAGGTTGGGAGCGTCTTCAGGCCAAAAGTGGGTCAAGCCCACAAACCGCTGCTCCCGGTGGGCCCCCCTCTCCCTCTCCCTATCCCCTGCCCTCGCCCCGGCCCTTTTGGCCATTATTTGAGCACTTTGGTAACACGCGTCGCTCGCCCAAATTGTATAACTGATAAGAGTGAGGCGTATAGTATGTGGCCCAAAGCGATTGACATGTTTACCGTTACCGTTAGCACCTGCAAGTCGGCCTATTGGCTCTTGGGTTTTCACTTTTTTGGTTGGAAATTCGGAAACGGAATCGAAACGGTAATCGATTTTGGATAGGCGGTGGTTGGTGTGGCTTCGCGCGAGGCTCACTCGATCGGATCTCTCCGCGAACTGACGGCCAAGAAGGCGCTGCACTGGCATATGAATATGACCATGACGGCTGCAAATGGAAATTGAAGACTCGCAAGAGCGGCGGAGGGGCAATGGCAACAATTGAACGAACAGCCGTACGGCAAACAGAAGCGAGAATAGTTTGCTGCGGTTTCTGTAAGTCAATGCCAATCGCTGAAAGCCCAGCGCTCCGGCTGCGAACAAATAGCGATCGTGCATAATTACGGGAAATATTTATCGCTTAGATACGGCCACCGCGCACGCAGCGTCTCTCTTTTCGGGGCTAAGGTTCAGAAGATAGCCCCCACAGCCGGGGGTTGGCGGTTCAGACGGGGCCACCGATCAAAGGCTTTCAACGGGGCCGATAAGCCCGCCAACAGCACAAAGACGGCTGCCTTCAATTTGCTTCCGAAAAGATACGATCGATGTTGTACGCGAACAATTGGGAAACGCTTGCCAACAATAAAGATCGCGAAAAGTACGAAAAACTGCTAGAGTATCTCAAAACCATGCAGTTTCTGGGGAGTAGAACAGCTTAGCAAGTAGAGCGCAAAAAATATCTTTAAAGATGCAACTCAAGGAAAGGGTATTGACTTAATTCTATTCCCCCAAACTTGCTTCCGAAGAGATACGATCGACTATTTACGCTGTCTTATTGGGAAAAGCTAGGCACCAAAGATCTTGAGGCTACGAAAACTACGAAAAGCTGGAAGAGTCTCAGAACAATGCAATTTCTTGGGAGTTGAACAGCTTCGAAATAAGGGAGGCTAAAAATCTTCAAAGTTACAAGAAAAATTTCTGAGAGAAAGACATTTCTAAAATTCAAATTGGAAGGTTATTGTTTTTATTGAGTTCTATTTCCTCAAATTGTAAGAAGCTTTGGTAAAATAGACCCTAAAAAGTGCAAAAGACTACATGGATATTCTATAAAAATGTCAGTAACACATCTTTAAATTTAGGGCAGCTAAAATACCTTCAAAAATATAAGACAAAATTGTCAGAAAAAGACTTCTAACATTCCAATACTCTTTAGGTGCAAAGTTATTTTTTTGATTCCATTCTATTAACTCTAACTGGGAAAAACTGGGCCAAAATGCGAAAAACTGCTAGAATATCTTTCAAAATTTCCGTTTTTTTTGACAATATTTTCAAAAATACAAGTCAAACTTCTTGGAAGCCCTCTTAAATTCGCTTGTTGTATAATCCTTTGTTGTTTTGATTGAATTCTCCGAGTATTTCGATTTGAAACAGATTTCGCAGCTATATTTCACCCCTTTGCATTGCGTATATCTGTTTATCATCAATTAAAACATTTCTGCAATACAATACATTTCACAAGAAAAGAACGTGTGCAATGCATTCAATAAATGATTTCATTTTTCATTTCGTAATTACACAAGAAACTCAGTCTATGCGTAATCTAAATTACGCAAATTGGAGGTTTGAAAATGGTTTATTTTCTAAAATAATCTTGGCAAATGATTGAGTAATCTATATTTTAATGTATAGATATTTTGGTTCTTAGGAATTTCTCAAAGAATTTAATATATGAAACATTTAATCAAAAGAATTATCTTTACTTTATTAAAGGAATATCAAAGGTATGCAGCTATTTTTTGGTTAAAAGAAGTGATTTTTGCAGCATACCTTTAAAAAAATAGACTCAAATTAGGATAAACATTTCCCCGAACCAAATGTATGCATAAATCCTGCAGAATGTAACTTGATTTCAATACTTCTCCCATTTCAAGTGGATTTCCAAGGCCTTAATTACCGCAAAAAATCAATTAAAACCAAGGTTGTTAACCTCTGGGATTGCTCAGAATTAAAGCAAAACTAAGGGCCCCCCGATGGGTTAAGGTATGGAAATGGATGCACTGCTTCGGCGAATGCCAAGAGAGGTCGGGGAGGAGACTGTTGTGGTTTCGAGGGCTTATTTTTAGCACTTCGGAATGGGGAAATTTGTGTAAACAATGCCTGAAACTGTTGCGCACTTAGCTAATTGTTTGCCCGCTGCTCTTGACTTATTTCCAGGTCCATATTCGAGGGAGGTCAAAGGTTGGGCGGCCGGAAGAAGAAGAGAACCAGGGCACACGTGTACCCGATGTTCTGAGGCCTTTTTCAGAGCAACCAAGCCGGGCGATAAGCAGCGATTTAAGGGTCTCGGGTTATGCAAACACAGAGCCAAAGCAGCTGTCGTGACTGAAAGCCATTATTTTGGATATTTTCACACACACCGAGGCAGAGCCTAGGGCATCTCCGGCAGCTGAGGATAATGCCTTGCCTCGTTTTCCAGCTGCAATTTAGCTTGGACCCAATTTTCATGTCGGTTTTCGGTTGCACTCGATTCCGAGTCCCTCGGTTACATCAGCGTTTTGGGTGGCCAAACGTGACTGGGGTCGCATTTTAATGGGCCCTCCCGTTGGGCCACACCCCCGGGCACTCACTCACTTGATGATCTGTTGGTCCGGGGCGGGCGATTTTGGTTAAACTAAACTAATTGCCAACCAAAAAAATATAATAAACTTGCGACTGCGGCCCCTGTCGCCGGGCAGTGTTGGTTAGCAACGGCGGCGGTGCCAGAATCAGCTGTTCCGGCAAACAGCTGTGGCAGCTGGCATGGCTGCTACTTTGGCGCACTGGCGGCGCACCATCACGTGAAACCCGCGGCCATTGTGAACTGTCATTTCGCGCAGCGCTTCTCACCACAGATTTTCGTGAGCATTTGTGGGTGGCGGCGGTCGATTAGCGCTGATTTTGGCCTCAAAACTAAGAGCCTGCTCGATTCCCAAACACTGCACGCACAGCGCACAACAGCTACCAACCAGTTAAAGCAAAATGTAAGTCGTCGTCGTGTGTGATTGTGAAAATTTAGGCCAAACTTGGCAGGCGAAAAACGGAACGCATTAGGCCACAAATCAACGAGTGCATTCTGGCCAATACAACTAAGAAAAAGTGCCGTGTGACCCTGAAAGCTACCTACATCCCACGTCCCCCTGCCGTCACTTGTTTGTGCAACTGGTGGGCTATAAATATTAACGCATAAAATCGGTTTAATCTGGTTACGGGCAGGTGGCAGCGTGGGCGGGGAGACGGAAAATATGCTAGATGTGTTTTGGTTTTGTGCGAAAACCCGTGAGCTGAAAAATTATCGATCGGAAAACTGTCATGTGACTGTCATGAACAGCTGACAGGCCGAGAGCGTAACCCACCACACTCACGACTCGCGCGAAGAGAGTTCCCACCACACTCTCGCCTGGCTTACTCACCACGGCTCTGGGTAAACAAAAATGGCAAAAAAAAGAATTCAAAATTTTCGAAAATTACAAAAACACGAGAATTTTGAAATGTATAATTGCGAGCAAAGCACGTTTGATGGGTTTTGGCAAGACAAGCAAATACTTTTAGCACAAGCAAGGACTCGTAAAATCGTTCGCTTGCGTGCAAAAAGGACCTTGAATCCCCAAAAAAAAATTGGTATTCGACTTTGAGACATACTCGCCCATGTCCGCCGGGCCAATAAAAATGACCAAGAACTTGGAAACAGCTGCTGGCGTTCCAGCGCGTGCTTATCTATCTTTTTTTTCCCCTGTATACCATGTACACACATATACTCGTATTTTGTGACAGCAAGGTCTTCTCCTGCTCCTGTCTCCCTACTCCTCCTGCTCCTCCCCGGGAAAGCACATTATTATTAATTAATTTGGGCGCACACCCACGGCGGTCAAAACGCTGTTTTTTCCCTTTGGCTCTTTATTGTTTTCGTCATCGAGAGAACATTGCAATTTCCTGTATGGACTACGGACTACCCCAACTGGGCCCCGTTCCATTAGCGCCAGCCGTTGCCCAGTCAGACTGTCTCCACTCGCCCTGGGCGACAGGATGGCTGGAGGCCGCCGCCCTGCTCCGCTCCTCCTTCGGATGCGGGCCCATCCACGTCACCAGTTCAGCATAACAGCTCCCAATTCCACTCCCCCGACTCTCCGCCATCTGTAGGGGCGCCCTTTCGAATTTCCCCGCAAGCAATTTTCCTGGAGCGACTAAAAATAAACAAACGTGGCTGCCATACACCGGGGGAAATGAATTTTCCTATCCAAAATGACAGAAACATGACCTATTAACTAGGGCTTTTGGTTATGGGAAGCCCAAACTTGTAGTCCCGGGAGAAATAGACCCCAATCGTAAAGCACTAATGATCGCCAATCCATCTACTTTATAAGGCCTTACAAATGGTAACCAGTTTACATACATATGTGTGGTTATGAATGAGTAGTCGTTCCATAATAATTACTCTAGTTAGTATACCCCTTTATATCAAAAACTTTGGCTACTCCAGGAATACCATTTGCTTAAAATCTACCTAGAAAACTTCTTCGTTGTTACATAAATTCCACAATAATTAGAGTAGTTAGTATACCCCTCTATCACATTTTTCAGCTTAATAGATTAGATAGATTTCTTTGTCATTTATTAATTTCATTTAATACTTGAAATATAATAAATATAGTAAAAAAACTTGTTATTACATAAAGAAATGTTCTCTATTAAAGAAACATAAATTTCAATATGATATATACTAAATGGTGGGGAAACCATCTAAATGTTGGGTATATGATATAGAAAACGGAATACATGAAAACCTCCTTCATTGTTATATAATTTTCCATCACAAAATGAACATCAATCCCTCAAAGTATATCCAATTCTTCAACCAGTTCTTAGCGTGTATGTTAGCTCACTTTGATCATGGAAATACCCATTCAAGTGGCCCAGATAAGCCCTTTTATGGTTACAAAATCACATCGAACTTGCTGCCAAGCCGTTGTGATACTTCTTCTTCCCTGTGCGTTTCCGTTTCCGCTGCCTCTGCCTGTGCCTCTGCTGCTGCCTCTACCACTTCCTTGTTGTCTGTTGACGCGCTTGTAGCTTTTGACGCTTCCTGGGGCGAGGACAATGCACTGCCTTGACTTTCTGGGGGGGCGGGAACAGGCCGGCGGTGGACGGAGCTGGCTTGTTGTCACTCCTTGGGCTCGTGTTTTGGTTTCGTGTCTCTAGGCTGAAGGCCATCATGGTAGTTATGTAATGACAGTGGCCCCAAACTATAGGCCCGAAATTGGGTAAAGTTAGATTTATATCTCGTGGCGTTTGCTGTGTGATTACTCATACGCCCTGTGTGCCGCCAGGCTAAAGAGCAGGAGGAGCCAGCGACACTTACCCAAATTGAGCACTCGCTCCGCTTTTTTTTGTGTCCCCACACACTCTTTGTTGTTGTGTTTTTTTGGCTGTGGCGCCACGAAAGGCATCGTGCCTTTGTTTTGTGCCGCCATCGTCATCAAATATTGAGCTCGGTCGGCGAATGGGATCGCGGAATGCTTCGGGTTTTCCACATTTTCCCGACTGTCGTGGCATCTGGTCGTTTGGCCAGCGTTCATTTGCTAACGAACCTTCGTCACACAAGCACGGAAATGTGGCTGAACTGAACTGAGCGCAAAAACCGAAAGATAAACGAGGAAAAACAAACGGAACCGCTGAGGGAAAATGCCAAAAAGCCTGGTGGAAAAGTTCCTGACCATTCTATTGAGACGCAAGGAGTGCTAGAATCAAGTGTTTGTGTAAGCAACAAGGACTCCCGCTCCCCAAACTCACTCCCCGTTCCCCCCCATTCCCTGTTTTTGGATATAAATACACAAAATACTAGTATATGTGTGTATATCCAAGGAGCATAGACTAACTGGCGCTGGACTGTCTGGCGCCACAGTTGGAGGTCCTATTGTTTTCGTTTTGTTCGCAAACCTTGCACTTTTCGAGGTTCGATTGCAAGGCCCGCGGGGGCAATTAAATTTTTATCGACTTTGCAATCAATATTGGCAGTTACATAATTTAGGAGCTGACCATCGCTTTGGCCAAGGTCACCAATGGCTTCGAACTCTTCCCTAACCCCGACACTTGCTTACTCATTTCCATAGCCATCAAAATGATGTCCGAATACTGGCTTATCTCGGCGCCGGGCGACAAGACCTGCCAGCAGACGTACGATGCGATGAACAACCTCACCAGCAAGCAACACAACCTGTGCAATAACTACAAGTTCCATATCCCAGACTTGAAGGTGAGTACAACAATCAGTCATCACGGATGACACTAGAAATTGTTCGCCAAAAATCTCCTAGAGATTTCATAAATGACATGGAAACTGTCGAGCAGATACAACAGAAACGAGTTCAATGATTCCTAGATAGAACTACTATACTCTTGAATCATCTTTGATCGTTTATTAACTGAAATTTCTCGAACCAGGTGGGCACCCTGGACCAACTGGTGGGTCTCTCCGATGATTTGGGCAAGCTGGACACTTATGTAGAGCAGATCACCCGCAAGGTGGCCGGCTACTTGGGCGAGGTGCTGGAGGACCAGAGGGACAAACTGCACGAGAACCTGATGGCCAACAACAGTAAGTCGTCTGCCTGCCACTGCTCCGATATTTGTATTAGCCTATTTTAGTCCTTAGCTTAGCTTAGTTCCGTTTAGTTTAGTTTAGTTTTAGTTTTAGTTTAGTTTTAGTTGACGTGGTTAGGTGATGCCTGCTCCGAGTCACGAAATCTATATCGTTTTGGTTCTTTCGAACGTAGACACAACACAGTTGAATCGGAATGCTCTGATATATAATCGTATCCCACATACTCTATAATCTATACTTGTTTTTTACTAACAAAACCGTTGAGGTTTAGCAGCAAATTCGCAGAGTAAATGTTTCAAACTCCATCTAGGTCTATCCCTGAAATATATATATATATTGAATCCCCATTCTTTGAACATGTTTTCTGGTAGCTCTTAACAATAATTGATATAATATACTTTGCAAAGCGAGAGACAGATTTAAAAACTAATCGATTTTCAGCCGAAACCCTCAGGCCTTACATTTATTTCGTTCTCAAAAGCTTTTTGGTTGTTTTACATTTTATTTCCCCTGACAAAGTCGGGGTTCCTCCTTTGGTTACTTATGATTTTCCTCTGTTGAAATGAGTTTCCCTTTGGTTTTAATTTGATTTTCTTTTGGTTCAACTCATGCGCACAATCATCACCACTGCAATCTAAAGGATATTCCGTAGGCAATCAAAACTAGTTCAAGTTGGTCTAAAATGCTTCAAACAACAATGGAATTAAATTTTACGGCATAAAAAAAAAGAAACAAAAAAATTAACAATAAGTTTCCCGGGGAAAGAGTTGAGAGGAAACAAAGAAATTATGGAATTAGCCGAATGGGGGAATTTGCGTTGTTTATTTTGTGTTGCGTTTGTTGTACATTTTAAATACGCACACCCACCCCGCCACATTGACCTCACACGCTATAAATCTACCAAAAATATATCTCCCCAGCTGAGACACAGACACAACAAACTACCAATCCACAATCCACAAGATACATACGATACATTTACACCCGTATTTTTGGCCCCGGCCAAGGGCGCCCGATCCCCGGTCAATTGCTCGTTCTTACGGTTTAAGGTCACCCCCCCTCAAACACACACACTCCCTACAACAAAACCAACAAGAAAATAATAAAAAAAAATATAACTAAAACTTGAAAAACACACACACAACACGCTGGAGGAGTACAGTGAACACTTTGTATATTTTACATATATTGTTGTACGTTTTTTTTCTTGGTTTTCGATACGATTGAGTTGGAAAAGTTATTTGTGGTTTTCCGTCATTTGAAAGCCCATTAGTTTTTAAATCATTCACCGAAGAGCAAGCAAAAAATATAGAACAAAAAAAATAAAAACAATTAAATGAAATCAGACTGAGGCTGAAAGCTAATGTGTAAAGATATAGGCCCATAAAAATATATATAAACTTGATTACTTTTTGCGCGAGTGTCGTTTCCTCATACCCTACTCTTTATCCTTTTAATTATTATTTCGAGTTTACATGTACTACTATTTATTTATATAAATAACAATGTAAGTGCGTGCGTACTGTACATATATGTATATTCCTTCTATATAAACTGTTGTAATTGTTGTGTGTGCGTGTGTGTGCGAGCGTGTGAGTGTGTGTACCTTGCATCTGTGTTGTCTCATTGTCTCACCTGCTTGAAAAATTGCTTATTTTTATGCCATTTTCCCGCAATCCTCGCACACAAATTCACGGAATGTGCATTTTCCGGTACCAGCAATTTGTGTGGGTGCGATGGGGCGATGAAAATGGAAGTGTATCTCCAGCATTCATGCGCTTTTTACCATCCAACATCGCACATTTGCTTATTGGAAACGATATTGGGGAGATAAACTCATTGCAATTAGAAACGAATTGGAAGCGAAAACCGTATGGAAAGCAACAGCAACGAAGCGCTTTTACACTGCTAAACAGCCAAATGAAAAATAAAAATCTATATATCCAAATGAAAGCACAAAATGAGACGCAAAAACATTGATCAGCCATGAAATTCACAGAGTTTCCACAACTACTATACATTTTCTTCCACTGTTGTTCATGGGATGTTCATTCAGTTTTGATTCCCTTTTCATGCACAAACAATCAAGTGAAATGTACTATAATGTATCAATTAAGGAATCGAGACCACCAACCAACCCTGCACACATGAGTTTCAAATTTTTACATTTTTCCCGTATGATTTTCGTTATTTATTTGTTACAAAATATATATTTATTCTTCGCTTTCGTTCGATCAGAGAGTTATGATCCGGCTTAAGAGTTACAAACTGAATTGAATTGAATTGAATTTGTATTTGAATTTGAATTGAAAAGCAACTGCTCGGTTAGGAGAAGCGTAAGGCCTAGCCCCTAAATGTATGCTATATAGTTTTACTTTTAATTTATTTGGGAGTGCGCCCTCGCCCTCGCCCCCCGTCCCCGGAACGAAGCGAATATTCTCTAACTAAGACTAAGTCTGCAACCGAATCTAAAACCAAATGCCTTGTGTTGTATTGTCTGTACCATCGGTAAATTGAAACGCCACCAAAAAACCACAAAATAAACCATGAACCACCATCACAAATCGAAATCCCGAACCGAACCAACCGAAACCGACACCGAAACCGATTGATTGATTGATTGAACCTCGAATCCCGTGCAAACTGCGCATCCTGTGAGCGCAGGTCCTGGGCCACCCGACGACAGCATGCCGTGTCGACACCACCAGCGCATCAAGCATCTCAGCCTGCGACACCAGCGAAAACACCAGCACACGCACCACCAAAACAAACCCCAACACTACCACCCTCACCATCATCACCAGCTGCCCCAGGATCTCAAGGGTAAATCCGCCGCGACCAGTGCCAGCAGTCAACCTGTTTCCTGTTCGCCTGCCACGCCCCCGCCCCCTAATCTTCCGCCTGCCGCCGCCGCCGCCTCGGTGGCTGCCTGTGCCTGCGTCTCCTCCGTATCCGTATCCGGCGGAAGCCTCACTAACCTGTCCACGGGCCACGAGCCGGAGTTCGATCCGTGCCCCTGCGACGAGTGCTTCGCATGCGCCCCGCCCAGCACCAGTGCAACGGCCAGCACCCTCCTGGCGGATGAGTGCTACTCCCAGACGGCCTCCTCGATGCTGAGTGCCACCCGGTGCGCCCTGTCCACGGTGGCGGCCATTGCCACGGGCAGTGGGCTGGGCGGTGGGCCGAGCACCAGTGCCGCCGCTGCCGCAGCTGCCGGGGCCGCCTCATCCGCCGGTACTGGGCCGCAGGCTGCTCCCGCGCCCGCACCCGCACCCAGCTCCTGCTCCTCGTCGGCCTACTTCTCGACGTCGGCGCCGACAACCAGCAGTTCCGTGCACAGCAGCATGTCGCGCTCTAACAGCAAGCGGCTGAATAACAACACTTGCAGCATCAACAATAACAAGCTCAGCTTCCGCAGCGCCAGTGGCCATGTCAGCCAACTGCATCTGCCCACGCATCAGCAGCCGCAGCAGCAGCATCCACAGCATCCGCAGCCGCATCAGCAGCATCATCCATCGATGCCAATGCATCCGCTGTCGCCCACACAAAAGTCCATGTCGGTGGACGATGAGGGGGACAATGCGCTGATGGGTACCGATGATGGGGAGACGGACGAGGACCCAAAGAGTCCTCACAGCGTTCAGTCCGATCTCTCGGAAACCTTCGACTGGTGGTTCAATAAACCGAAGCGTAACTCTAAGAAGAGCAGGTATCTTATCATCGCATTACCTACTTGTAGAACGTTGCCAAACAAAAAACCAAATCGCCAGCACCCACCCAGACAAAGAAAAACCAAACAAGAAAAAAGCCAGTCACCCGCTGTCATCCCGCTAAGCTGCCAAAACAGAAACACTGTAAAAATATAAACACACACAGTCCACACACGACACCACACACAACATAAAACAAGAGAACATTCAACAATTAAGGCACCCGCTTTTGCTTGCTCTCATCCCGAAAAACACAAAAACAATCTAAATTCTACACTATAACCCGAAAAAGTCCATAAATGTTTGAGTTGATTTTAAGGAACCGAGAACCGAATCGAACGCAATAATAATGTATTTCTTTTTTTAAATCACCTCCCCATCGATCATCTCGCACATTTGCCCACCACCACCAATCACTTGTGAACCACCATCCGAACTAAAAACCAAACCACCAACGACAGTGCACAACAACAGCAACACGAGACACAACAGCAACAGCAGACACAACAACAACAGCAGACACAACAGCAACTGCAACACGATTACCACCAGAACCCACATATATCCAAAGCAATGACATTTTGGCATCAAGCATCGACCACACCGCGCTCTAGTTATCGCTCTTTCTTCAATTCTCTTGCCGATCAAATTTATAGCAAACGTTCTACACCGAGTCAATTAAATATAAACAATGGATTTAATTTAACACCAACTCATAGATCGTCTCCAGTGAGTAGTTGTTGTGGCAGTAGTAGCCAGGGGCGATCCAGTCCGGACACGGATCCCGCCGAGCCGCCCGAATTTCCGCTGAGTCCAGGTTAGCATGCTGTCCGGATTGTGGTTGCAACTTGCAAGGCAAACCCAATCCCTCGGCCTCTTGATGATCCCTGCAAGATCTCTTGATCGGCGCTGACATATACATATCTTATAAGTGTACATGTTGATGTTGCCGTTGCTCTCCCGTTTTCTTTCCTTACCTTTCGTTTACCTAATTTGCCCAATTTTCTTGGTTTTTCCTTATCAAGCAACTTGATGTTTTCCACCACCACCACCTTCCACACCACTCTCTCCACGTCACGTTCTTTGCGGCCGTCTTGCAATCTTGAGATTATAATGCCAAAAATAAGACGAATTTCTTTTCTATCTTTTGAGTTGAGGCAACTGTTTTACCATTCACAAAGTTCTTAAATCTTTAGCCACCTTTTGATTTGCCTTTCTCTACTATTACACCTACTATAAATCTCTGTGGTTATTTGCAAACGCCCTTGGTTTGCGCTTCGTTTTTGCTTTCCCGCGATATAAATATTGAGTATTGAGTATTTGTACACCGGATCTGTTGAATTATGTGTACCAGTCAGTGTGTTTTCAATTTGTATAAGCGTGTAAAAGCGATTATGTTGTTCTTTCAGTGTACGCTCACCAAACAAAAAAATCACCACCAAAAACCAAATGTTGTTCTGCGCTCCACATCATTACAGCCCACGATTAACGCCGATTCCCATTAAGCTATCAGCTCTCAGCTATCTCACCCAAAAATCACCACAAAAAAAAAAGAAAAAAAAACTAGATATATATAAAATAATATTCCCGAAATGCAGCTTTGCCCAGCGCCAAAATGTTGATCAATCTCTGAGTTCAATGTGTTTGCTTTGTTCGCATTTTAATTTGTCCGTTGAGTGTGGATATATTGTATGTTTTATATATAGAGATCTTATCACCCAGCATTATGTTTTGTCAAAATCCAGCTAACATGTTGTGCCGTATGACATGAAAGGTATTTCCAAATGCGACTAATATGCGTAGCTACTATTTGATTGCATCCCACAAATTGTTTATCTTTGCTAATTTTTGCTAATTCTATTTTTAAACTAGTTCTAATTGTATAATTGTACGAGTATACTGTATATATATCCCGTATCCTGTGTGCGTGCGTGTGTCTGAGTAATCCTAAATGTTAACAGCATTTTTGAGTTGTTTTTTAAGTTGATTTATAACTTTAATTTTATCTAGCTTTCGAGCCTAGTTTCCCTCAACTAATTCTATACAACTTTTAGAACAATTACTATGTATTCTTTTCCAATTTCGTTTTCTACTTAAACATTAATCGAACAACGCGCTTGTTCTGCTAGATAAGTTAACTTTTAAACCGATCGTATTTGCGTAATATTAATAAATTCTTTACTATTAAAACAGCCGAACTGCCGCAGTACTTGACCCGCTTCCAATGGGACATGGCTAAGTACCCGATCAAGCAGTCGCTGCGCAACATCGCCGACATTATCTCCAAGCAGATCGGTCAGATCGATGCCGATCTGAAGACCAAGTCGCAGGCCTACAACAACCTCAAGGGCAATCTGCAGAACCTGGAAAAGAAGAAGACGTAAGCAAAGGAATATCTTATAGAAAACATACCAGTACATTTATTCACTCACAACTCAATTATAGTGGCAGCTTGCTGACCAGGAATCTGGCTGATTTGGTCAAGAAGGAGCACTTCATCCTGGACTCTGAGTACCTGACCACTCTGCTGGTTATTGTGCCCAAGTAAGATGACTGTTTGATAAACAAATTACTGCAAGATTTAAAACTCTTTGGCACCCACAGAGCCATGGCCAACGACTGGATGATAAACTACGAAAAGATCACCGACATGATCGTGCCCCGCTCCTCGCAGCTCATCCAGGAGGACAGCGACTACTGTCTCTTCAACGTGACGCTCTTCAAGAAGGTGGCCGAGGAGTTCAAGCTCCATGCCCGCGAGCGCAAGTTCATTGTGCGCGACTTTGTGTACAACGAGGAGGAGTTGGCCGCCGGCAAGAACGAGATGACCAAGCTGATGACCGACAAGAAGAAGCAGTTTGTAAGTCCACTGAATGGCTCAGAAATCTCTCCTCTAACCCTAAAAATCTATGATTTTGTCAGGGACCTCTGGTGCGCTGGCTGAAGGTGAACTTCAGTGAGGCTTTCTGCGCTCTGGTTCACGTGAAGGCGCTGCGCGTGTTCGTGGAATCGGTGCTGAGGTATAATTTAATTATTAAACCCTTGTGAGAGCTGGCAAATAACAAGTTGCCTAATTAATCTTCCCCCAGGTACGGCCTGCCCGTCAACTTCCAGGCCATCTTGATTGAGCCGAACAAGAAGAGCGTGAAGCGTCTGCGCGATGTGCTCAACCAGCTATTTGGCCACCTCGACGGCGCCTCCTCCTCCGCCGGCCAAGTCACCGGTGCTGATGTGAGTTTCCCATCCAAAACTCCAGAGTTTTTAGGCGTAATTATAAACGATTGTGAATCTTTCAGAACGTGGACATCCCCGGCCTGGGCTTCGGTCAGTCCGAATACTATCCCTATGTGTTCTACAAGGTCAACATCGACATGGTGGATCAGGCCAAGGTTTAAAGCGCGACCGCCTCCCCCCAAAAACAAAAACATTGCATACATCCAGCCACACAAAAAACACTTTATTACTAAAAAAAAGAAAGAATAGATAAACCACAAAACTTAAAATCAGCTGAACCATTCGAAGTCTTGAAAAGAAACAAAATTAATAGATTACTTTAAATAATTTTAGTCATTGTTATCTAATTATTGTTGTTATTTATGTTTGCGCGTTGCAGAAATTCGTTTTGCAATCCTCTTCCGGTTTCCGCGCGTCAACAAAATCAAACTCGTTTGCAATCACCCCACCTCACCCGCAAAAGATCTTGTAGAACCATTCGATTGTACTTCTTTTTCAGTTTTGCAAAAAACAGTATTTTATTTTGTTCTTCTCTTATATGCCTTATTATGTTTATAAATACGACGAATGATAGCCAAATTTACAGACATTGTCGCTATAGCTCAGGCTTTATTTGTCCCCTTTTTTGTTTGCTATTTCTCTGGGTAGCTGTACAATAAACACTTGAGTTTTATTTTGTTTTTTTTTTTGGAAAACACTTTGTTTCGTCTCGTTTCGTGCTTGGTATCTGCCTGTCTGCCTGCGTGCCTGTGTGACTAACTAGAATGCGTAGAAAACAGGCCGAAGAAAACTATAAACAAACGTAATCCCCCTCCAAAAAATGGTGTCGCAAATCCAAAGTTCCGAAAGGGAACTGGCGCTAACAAATGTGTTGTTAATGCAAATGCAATTTATACGAAACAAATTAAATCGATTAACGCAAGTATTGTATTTATAAATGTTGCATAGATTTCGAAATTCTATATTAAACCCGACCTGTGCGCTGCTTTTGCTAATCGATCAAGTGTCCTGCGCGCGTGTGTTTTAACCTTTAACGCCTTCAAAAACCTGAAAACCAAAAGGAAAACTAATCCAGCAGCCAGCAGCTTCGAAAGGGTCTGAGTACAATAATATTCGTATGTAAAGTTTTTCAGTTATTTTCCTATTGCTAAATCGAGAATTGTGTACCGAGTTTAGGCGAAACGTGAGAGAGTTACAGTATCTATATATAAATATTTTAAAGTTATGCATAATATGTGTGAAACTACTACCTACAACCAACAAACAATGCAAAACAAAACAAAAGAGAAACAGAAACGAAACGAATGAGAAATAATGTAAATGTCATTGCGTTATATAAGGTGCAATTAAGCCATCCTTGTAAATAATTATAAAGAAAGAAAGACATTCCCAACTTTGTTTTGTTGTTATCAATTAATTTCGTTTTTCGCATTTTATTACTGAATACTTTTTGCTTACATTTAGCGGGGTGTCAACACAGGTTCTGGTTTTTTGTGTGTTTGTTGCAACGAATTCGATGGAACCAATGTAAATTGTTGGCCGTAATACACATGCTCGTAAATGCTACGTTCCTAGATCATTTAAAAACTAATTGGATTGCCAAAAAAAACGAAATCCCATGCAGGCTGAGCGGCCGGGCCTGCGACCTTAAATGTCATGCTTGGCCTTGGTCTGCATGGAGGCGATGCGCGAGATCTTCAGGATGTTCGGCGGCTTCGGTTGGTTCTTGTCCGCCTCGTACTGGGCGCGATGCAGTCGCTGGCGATGCTTGTACATGTTGGCGCTGCAGAAGAAGGTCATCGGGCAGTTGGGGCAGGTGTACAGCACCTCGCCGGTGTGCGTGGACGTGTGTTCCTGCCAAAGGCAAAGCGAAAATCAATACTCAATCTCTGGCTCGGGCGGGTTCCTGGACATTTGCATTTACCTTCAGTTCCTGCGGCCGCTTGAAGGCCTTCTCGCACATCGTGCACTTGAACTTGCGCTCGCACTCGTGGTTGTGGTAGATGTGCCGGCGCAGGGCCCGGGCATTGGGCGAAACCTTGCCGCAGATGTGACACCTGTGCTCGCCGGCGCTCTCCACATGGATGCTCTTCATGTGCTGCTTGAGGCCGGTCATGCCCTTCAGCCAGGCCCCGCAGATCTGGCACTGCTTGAGCTCGGTCTCCGGTCGCGGCTTGTCCGAGTGCATCAGCTCCTGGTGCTTCTTCAGTATGACCTTGGTGCGCATCTGCTTGCCGCACTTGTCGCAGATGATGGCGCTCTCCGGGTCGTGCATCGAGCTCATGTGGTTCTTCAGCTTGCGCTCCGTGAGGAATCTAGTTCAGGGGAATATATCAAGTTAAATCACTGATAGATAGGTTTACCGTGGGGCAGGGCAGGCAACTAACTTTTTGTTGCACTCGGAGCAGCTGAACTTGAACTCCGACTTGGGCATGTGCTTGTTGAGCTTGTGGTAGTCGATGGCCGTCTTGCTGAGGAAGGTCTTCTCGCAGATGTCGCAGCTGAAGGTCAGCTTGATGGCCGGATCCATGTGCACCTGCTGATGCGACTCCAGATGCCGCGAGTTCTGGAACGATTTCTCGCACACAGAGCACTTGAAGTGCTCCGGATTCCAGTGCACCAGCACGTGCTCGGCGAGGACCTTGCGCTGCGTAAACTTGCGACCGCAGCACATCATGTAGCCGGGATCGACCTGATGCGAGAGCCGGTGATGGCGCTGCATCTCAGTGAAATTGTGCACGAGCAGATTGCATAACGGACAGGGCAGCACGCTGGTAAAGAACTTGGCTATGATGCCGTCGTACTCCTCCTGCTGCTTCTTGCGCTGCTCCAGCAGCTCGCGGGACATGCGCACCTTCGGCTCCGCCGGTTTCGTGCGCTTCTTGTACTTCTTCGGCCGCACCACCGTCCGCTTCGGCAGCACGGCGAACTCCTGCTTGCCATGGCCGTCCAGCTCGAAGTCCGAATCGGAATCGGAATCCGAGTCGCCGCTGCCCCCCACAAAGTCCTCCGAGGAGTTGTCGCTGCCGGCCAGCCCGTCCTCCAGGTTGAAGTCCGGTTCGGGGTCGAGGAACTCTTCGAGCTCCTCGTCCTTCATGCTCAATGCAAGGTCCTCCTTTGGACTATCGATGACAGTTGCCGCAGGCGCTGCCATGGCGGTGTCTGCCTTGCGGGGACGCCCGCGTCGCTTTTTCGGCGGCGCCGCCTCTGCCGCGCCCGTTTTCAGCAGCTGCTCATCCGCGGCCTTCTCCGCCGCGGCGCCCTCCTCGGCCTTGACGCGCCTCCGCAGCCGCCGGGCTGTGGGATCCACGGATTCGGGGATGGTGGGCGTGTTCGCGGTGCTCTCGAGGATCTCGATGCGCGGCAAGTAGTCCAGCTCGTGCTCCTCGATCTTGACTTCCGGGTAGAAGAAGTTGCGACCCTCCGGCACCGGCACCACAGCCGCCTCCTCCTCCTCCTGGGCGGACAGCTTGGGCTCCTCGGCGTCGGCGTAGGAGGCGTTGCCCTGGGTCAACGGATCGTCCTCCATGAGCAGCGCCTTCGTCTCCTGCAGCGAGCTCTGTGCGGCGCTGACGAACTCGTGCAGGGTGTGGAACTCGGAGACGATTTTCCAGCAGCGGCCGCAGATCCTGTCGCGGCTCTCCTCGCAGATGCGCATCGGAAAGTGCTGGCCCACGATGCGGGCCACCTGGAGCTGGAAGCCGCGGGCCGACTGCACGTCGATGTAGTCGCCCAGCATGGCCGGATACTCGCACATGCAGAGTAAGCAGCAGGCAGAGGAATCTGCGGGAAAAAGTTAAAAACAAATTAGCGTCGCGGGGGCTGTGTGGCGTAGAGGTGCTTGCGGGGGCTTTTGTTCCCGCCGCAGTCGCTTGCGCGGCCATACCCATTGTGATGATAGCTGTTTGTTATTGCCGGGATATATCCATTTGATTGCTATTGCATAAAATAAACACTTTTAGTTGGTTTTTATTTTAAAAGCCGAAAGATGCACAAGCCAGCTGTTTGGCCAAGTGCTCGCAAACGTTTGCACTTGCCTCGCAGGGTGTTTATCAACACTGGTTAGTTGATTTATTTTTATGAAACTTTATAAAATATGTATTTTTTTACGCCTAAGCCACACAATTATTTAATACCCTTAAACTAGTTTATTTAGTTAAAATAAAAATTGCTTCAAATTATTTTTATATAATTTGCTAAATCTTTTCAATCTTTACAAATTTGCTAAATCTTTACAATTAAGCTTCCAAAATATTTTTCTTAAATTAAATTATTTGCTGCCCCTAAACTAGTTTAATTAATTGGGCTATACAAGTAACTTTTAATTTACAAACTTTTCTTATACAATTAAGAATCATTTAAATCATTAAAATTAGTAAAATAAAATAACTGAGTTTTTAAAATCTAAATGTATTCTACTATTTAGTAACCTTAATTGCATTAATATCATTCAAGCACTTGCCTTTCTGAACCAGCACCCCCCCTTAAATGATGTGGATTTAGTGTTACCTTGCTTCCACCACTTTCTAAATTGTGGAATTTTTCACCCACCCCGCTCGTGCCTCACTAAGCAGCAAAACTCGGAAATCTTTTGTTTACTTCTTGATTTCCTCGTCTCCGACTTCAATCAACATGTCTGGGCCTGCGAAAACAAAGGTAACGCCCTGGCACAGGTGTCCGCTTTCCGTCCACTAATACATTTCCATCCCAATAGGCCGGGGAGAGCCCGAAAATCGCCTCCAGGCCAACCATTTGGTACTCCATCGAAGCCGTTGTGGAGGAGTCCGAGTGTCCCAGCTGCGGACGTCCCATGAAATCCTTCAAAAACAGACCCGCCCACGTCAAAAAGTGCTTTGCCATCCGCAAACTGGGACCGGTGTACCGGCTGCACGGCTACGCGGAATGCAAGTGCGGCCTCCTGATAGCAGACACTCCCAAGGCCAAGAAACTGCACGTTTGCCTGGTAAGCAGCGCCGAGAAGGTCCCGAAAATGTCACTACAATGTGTCTCCCTCTTTTAGGGCACCATCCCCGACTTCAATCCAAATGTTTCCTACGAGCCACCTCCGATGCCCGCAAAACCTCCTGCGCCTCCCCCCGCGGCCAAACGCTCGCGCAGCCCCCAAAGGACACAGAAACCGGAGAAGAACCCGGTGCTGCAGGCGAAATCGAAGATCTGGGTGCGCAACTTCAGCTCGCCCATCAGGCCCAAGGGGGTCCTGCTGCTGGACGACAGTTGCTTCGAAGCGGCCGAGCCCCAGCCGCGGCCGAGGGTGCGAAACTTTGACAAGCCGCACAGGTCGCGCTCCCCGGACGAGGTGTCCGTGTACTCGATCATACGCCAGAACGGTTCCATTGTCCTGACGGGGCGCTCGGTGCTGCGGCAAAGGGGGGACAGTGAGAAGCCGAAGCGACATCCTTCGCGGGGATCCTGAGTCCAGGATCTAGATCGTAGGCGTAGGTTGTAGGAAAGAATTACTTAAGAAAGGCCACTCACCCCGCAGAGCCCTAGGACTCTGCATATTTAAATCTTTAACCAATCGAAAAGTCTCCGTAATTTAGGAATTTGTAATAAGCAAAGTGTTATACATACATAAGGATTCTGTTTGGTCGAATTATATAATTTTGAACCTTTTGATTTGTGTATATTTATGCCCAATAAAAATAATCGTTAAAATCCATCAAGAAAAACCAAAATTAAGGCGGGGATCCATAGTTGAGATTGTTCAAATAGGAATTATGTTACTTATCTTAGTAATATTAAAAAGTGTTATACATAGGTAGGTATTATAGATAACTCCCAAAAAATCGTTGACATCTATGTTGAGAATACAGATAAGAATTCTATATTTTGTGTAATTAATTTCGATTCATTGGCGTATATATTTTTTGAAACCTCTCATTGATTTATATGCCTCATTGATTTATATAACTCTTGTGAAACTATAACATAAATACATTGATATTATCGCATACCTTTTGAACTCCTGCGACTAATGTCGAGCTTGTTAATAACATGAAATTTATCAAGTTTTAAAGCTTTCATCAACAATTTCATTTGACTTTGAAATAAAGTGCAAACTTTTCGGCGCAAAGGCAGTTGTCGCGCCTGGTAACACTGGCGCACAGAGGCTACAAAATACTCCACGTAAAACTCGTTCAATCCGGCGATCTTCCACCGATTCCGAATGTCAGCTGCCAGGACGTGCCAGGACTGCGACTGCACCGCCAAGTGCCGCCTTCGCCGGCATGGAAACACCATCACAGCGGCGCTGACAAAGCGCTCCCTTCCCAGCAACCAGCTGGCGGCATTCTTGTTCAAGTCCTGCGGCAACTTTGCCAACATCCTCGACGACCTGGCAAGTCAATTATCGCCATGCATACGCCCCTCTAAAGGCAAATCTCCCTCAGGGTCGCTCCGCCGTGCACATGTCCGCCTCCACGGGCCGCTATGACATCCTCGAGTGGCTGCTCAACCACGGGGCGTACATCAATGGCCAGGACCTCGAATCCGGGAGCAGTCCCCTGCACCGCGCCCTCTACTACGGCTCCCTGGACTGCGCCGTCCTTCTGCTGCGCTACGGGGCCAGTTTGGAGCTGCTGGACGAGGATACGCGGTGTCCGCTGCAGGCCATATGCCGGAAATGCGATGACGAAGACTTTCCCACGGATTCCCAGTGAGTGGGGGGGTGTCCAACCCATCCTCGGGGGATTCTAATTGTTATACGCTCCTCTGGCAACCAGTTTCCCCCTCAAAGTTTCCTCCAATCCCTGCTAAACTCCTCTTTTTTGCCTGCAGAAACGATTCCCTGGTGTGGGGCTCCAACAAGAACTACAACCTGGGCATCGGCAGCGAACAGAACACGCACGCCCCCCAGGTGGTGGACTTCTTTCGCAAGTCCAGCATCTGGATCGAGCAGGTGGCCCTGGGCGCCTACCACAGCCTCTTCCTGGACAAAAAGGGTCACCTGTATGCCGTGGGCCATGGCAAGGGCGGGCGCCTGGGCATCGGCGTGGAGAACAGCCTGCCGGCACCCAAGCGCGTGAAGGTATCCTCCAAGCTGGGCGACGATGCCATTCGCTGCATCAGCGTCTCGCGGCAACACTCGCTTGTGCTCACGCACAAATCTCTGGTTTTCGCCTGCGGCCTGAACACCGATCACCAGTTGGGCGTGCGTGAGGCAGGCGAGCATCTGACGCAGTTCAAGGAAGTGGTCGCCTTGCGTGACAAGGGAGCCGCCGACCTGGTGCGTGTGATTGCCTGCGATCATCACTCGATTGCCTACGGCAGTCGGTGCGTTTACGTTTGGGGGGCCAATCAGGGACAGTTTGGCATCGGTGCCAACACACCCAGCATCCTGGTGCCCACAATGGTGAGTTATGGCTGCCCGCATTTCTGGCCAATCTCCAAGAGCTTCTCCTGCAGATAAAACTGCCGGCGAGGACCACCATCCGGTTTGTGGAGGCCAACAATGCAGCCACGGTAATTTACAGCGAGGAGAAGGTGATATCGCTGTACTACGCCGACAAAACCCGATATATCAAGACGCCCAAGTGGGTTTCCCCTTTCAAATTCCCTGAAAATATTGGTATTAATCTTGTAATTCGCAGCTATGAAGATCTCAAGAGCATTTCCGTGATGGGTGGCAATGTAAAGAACTCGGCAAAAGGTTCGGCGGCAGCTTTGAAGCTTCTCATGCTCACCGAATCCAATGTGGTTTTCCTTTGGTACGAAAACACCCAACAATTCTACAGGTACACCCCAAAACACACCCAAAATATGAGCAAATTTAAAAACTTTCCCTATTTTAGATGCAATTTCCTGCCCATAAGACTGCCGCAGATTAGGAAAATCCTCTACAAGTGCAATCAGGTGATGGTGCTCTCGGGAGACGGCTTTGTTTATCGCGGCAAATGCAATCAAATTGCTGTGCCCGCCTCTGAGCTGCTGGAAAAGTCCCGACCCAATCTGGACATCTGGCAGAACAATGACCAGAATCGCACGGAAATATCCCGGGAGCACGTGATCCGCATCGAGCTGCAGCGCGTGCCGAACATCGATCGGGCCGTCGACATATCCTGCGACGAAGGCTTCTCCTCGTTTGCCGTCCTGCAGGAGTCGCAGGGCAAGTACTTCCGCAAGCCAACACTGCCACGCAAGGAGCACAGCTTCAAGAAGCTGCTGCACGACACCAGCGACTGCGATCCCGTCCACGATGTGGTGTTCCATGTGGACGGCGAAAAGTTTCCCGCCCACAAGTTTATCATTTACAGTCGCGCCCCGGGGCTCAGGGAGCTCATACGCATGTATTTGGATAAAGATATTTATTTGAATTTCGAGAATCTGACGGGCAAGATGTTTGAAGTGGTGCTGAAGCACATCTACTCCAACTACTGGCCCACAGAGGATGGTGCGTTGTGATCTCAACTCTCTCAATCGATTAGAAATCTATAATAATCTTTATTCTTTCCAATCAGACATCGACTGCATTCAACAGAGCTTGGGCCCCGCCAATCCCAAGAACAGAACCAAGTCCTGTGCGATGTTTTTGCCGCATTTGGAAAAGTTCCAACTCGTTGAGCTGGCCAAATACGTGAAGAGTTACGTGGAAAATAATCAGTTTCCTCTGCCCAATGCCCGCCAGCGTTTAAATCGCCTGCATCGCTCCGATCATCCTGAACTCTACGACGTGAAGATCAAATGCGAGGATGGCCAAATCCTGCAAGCACACAAGTGCGTGCTGGTGGCGCGACTGGAGTACTTCGAGATGATGTTCATGCACTCGTGGGCGGAGCGCTCGAGCGTGACCATGGAGGGAGTCCCTGCTGAGTACATGGAACCCGTCTTGGACTACCTTTACAGTCTCGAGACGGAGGCCTTTTGCAAGCAGGGCTACCTGGAGACGTTCCTCTACAACATGATCACCATTTGCGATCAGTACTTTATCGAGTCTCTGCAGAATGTGTGCGAGCTGTTAATTTTGGACAAGATCAGCATCCGCAAGTGCGGCGAGATGCTGGAGTTTGCCACCATGTACAACTGCAAGCTGCTGCTGCGCGGATGCATGGACTTTATCTGCCAGAACCTGGCGAGAGTGCTCTGCTATCGCAGCATCGAGCAGTGCGATGGCGAGACCCTGAAGTGTCTCAACGATCACTACCGCAAGATGTTCAGCAGGGTGTTCGACTACCGACAGATTACACCCTTTTCGGAGGCCATAGAGGATGAGTTGCTGTTGAGCTTTGTCGATGGTTGCCAGGTGGACTTGGAGTACCGGATGGATGCGGTTGGTCCCACGACTTGGCTTCCCTTATTTCGTTTCTAATTTTAATACATTTTCAGGAATCGAAGCTCAAGCAGGCGGCCAAGAGCAAGCAGAAGGATCTGCGCAAGCAAGATGCCCGCCATCAGTACGAACAGCAAGCCATTTCCAGCATGATGCGATCGATAAGCATAAGTGAGTCCAATCCAGCCCCCGAGATTCCCAACTCCCCGCAGGAAAGTGCTCGCAGCGATATCAAGAACTGGTCCCGTGTGGTGGACAAAAAGGAACAGAAACGCAAGCAGGCAGAGACCGCTTTGAAGGTAAACACCACCATCAAGCAGGAGGAGCCGCCTGCGCCCGAAATGGTGGCCATCGAGAGAACTCCCGCGAAGGAGAAGACGCCGCCACCCGTCTCCCCCGAAACAGAGCATACAACGCCGGTGAACAAGAGCTACAACCTGGACTTTAGCGCCTTGACACCTCAGTCGCAGAAGCTGTCCCAGAAGCAGCGCAAACGTCTCTCATCCGAGTCGAAGAGCTGGCGGGCGAATGGTTCACCGCTGGTGGAGCAGACCACGCCGCCGGTGGCAGTGCCCAATGCCTGGGGTGTGACTGCCGCTCCCAGTAGTTCCTATAGCGACTCCTTTGACTTGCCGGCCACGGGCAGCGGCTCGGATCCCACGTCGTTTGCCAACATGATGCGCGGCCAAGCGGCTGCCGCTTCGGCCACTTCACCGCGCGAGGGCCAGAGCTTCTCCAAAATCTTAGCAGACGAGCGGCGGCAGCGGGAATCCTACGAGCGCATGCGCAACAAATCGCTGATGCACACGCAGATCGAGGAGACGGCCATCGCCGAGCTGCGGGAGTTCTACAACGTTGACAACATCGACGACGAGACCATCACCATTGCCCGCGTCTCCAGGCCCAGTGACATCAACTTTAGCACCTGGATAAGGCAGTGAATCGGTTGTCGGTGGGAGTTTCTAGTCTGTGTTTTAGTTTTGTTTCTGTGTTTTTAGTTTATTACGAGTGTCCGAATTGTAAATGTTTATTTTGAGGAGATTGATCTGAGACCGCAACATCAAATGTAGAACTCGGAGCCGCCTGCAAAGATGCAGACAATGTACTCGCGCTGTGGACCTTGATGCAATCGGGGGAACAGGACGGCACATTGGATAACAAACTTTATTGCATGAGCACATAGATAATACATATATATGTAAAGATTTATAGATATTTACAAGACACACTCAACAATGAGGCAACAAGACAGGTGACGAATAAATAGCCATCTAAGCTTAGCTAGACCGAAACGAACTGCATTTGATTTTGATTTTGAGCCGAACCCGAAAGAAAACCCGTTGCTTATGCAAATGAGAACACGATGAACGAGACTGACTGGCAAAGGAGGTGGATGTGGTCGATGGATGGAGGGATGTATCGTTTGATCAGAAGCACTCCTTACGAAACGCGAATCCGTACTGGTCGCACTTGTAGCGCAGTGTTTTGGCCAACTGCGGTGGACCGCAGTAGAAGACCGTGACCTTGCCCTTCTGCTGGGCCTGCAGCTGCTTGAACACCTTGTCCCAGTTGGGTCGACCGGCGTTGGTGCGGGTCTTCAGGCCCGTGATCAGGTCGCGCTTGCCCTGGAAATTCAAAAATGCAAAGAAGCCTAAGGATTGTTCAAGGATTTGTACAATCGATTGTGTACCTTTTCGTGGAGCAGATCCAGGGCCAGTTGCAGGCCCACGGCCTTCATGTCGGTTCGCTGCAGGGCACTCGTGATGTACATGTGCATGTCCAGGAAGCTAAACGACCAAATAAAGAGTAAGTTACTGAATAAATTGCATTACAACTCACCGTTCCATGGCCCCGCCCAGCTCGGCCTGCTCAATCTCCAGCTGGGAGAGCAGATTCACGAACCACTCGAAGGAGCGCTGATCACGGTTGATCCAAAAGAAGTCCACCTTGCGCAGGTTCATCACAGACTTGGGTATCTCGCTGGCCCACTCGAACTGGCAGCGCGGGCAGCTGTGGCGCGCCTTCCAGTAGCGATGCATGATGGACTGCAGGATGGAGGCGAAGGGCGTCACGCCAATGCCCGTGCCAATGAGCACCGCATGCTGGGCCCCAAAGATGTGGCTAGAGGGTGCGCCATACGGGCCGTCGATGAAGATCTGCAGAGGATTCAAATTTTGCGATACAGAGGACGGTTAGTGGGTTAGCGGTGAGTAGGGGGTGTGTGTGTGTTTGGTGTAACCCGCACCTCCATGACGCCCGCATCAAGTGTGACCTTGCCACCGCTGTTAGTTGTGGAGCTACCAGTTGATCCTCCACCGCCTCCTCCGCCGCCCACTCCCGTCCGGCTGGACAGGGAGCGCAGGAATGTGGGACGTCGCAGAATGGATTTTCTGCTGCCCGTCGTCGCCTGTACTTGATCCTTCGATGGGATACGAAGATCGCCGTATAGGCGGGTTAGTTTGGTTCTTTTGCCTGGCCCTTGGCCTGCTAAGCATGTCTTCACTTACCTCCAGTGGCTTGGACGCCACCTCTGCCGAGAGACTGAGCCGGGCCACCTGCAGCTTGTCGCTGGCATCCGTCTTGGAGCCCAGTTGGCCCTGCTCCGCCCTGCTGGACGCACTTGTTCCGTTTGCCTCGCCCGTTGGCAGCTGATTCTCCCGCTCCTCCATGCTGGGCGTCTTGAAGGCAATGATGGTGGGCTTGGTGCGCATGTAGCGGAAACTCTGGGCCAGCGACTTGTTCTGGGGACTCAGATAGGCCAGGCCCACGCTGTTGTTCCGGCCCCGCCGCACTCGCTTGTCATCGAAGGCCGACTCGGACTCCGAGCGACCCAGGGCACGAAGACTGATCATAGAGATTTGTAAGGTATCAATGAGATTGATGAAATTCATATCATACTCACGCCTTCAAGCGGCTGCGCTTCTTGGTCTTCACACTGATGTCCGGAAGGGAGATGCTCTTCTCCAGGGGTCTCTGCTTCTGGCTGGAGTCCTCCCGCTCACCATCTCCAATGTAGGCTCCGTTGGTGATGCCCTTCTTGGGCGCCTCGGGAGTCTCCTTGCGGGAGAAGGTGCGCTGCAGGGTCTTCTTGATGCTGCGTATGCGATTCACTCCCGTGGCTGGAGCCTCTGGAGCTGTGACCATTCCCGGCGCCTTGCGATTCTGGCGAGGAGGACGCACTGGCGGCACTGCCTGCACCGCCAGGTTTCGGGCCAGGAAATCGGTCTGCGGGGTGGAGGATCTCTCGCCAGCCATCGCCGGATTGCGGGCTTCGTTCAAGAGCATAAAGCTGGGCGTGGGAATGGCGTGCATGTGCTGGGGCACCTGCTGCTGGGAGCCGCTCTGCTGCAGCTTCTGCTGCTCCCGCTCAAAGTAGCGATACAGGCGGTTGGTCCACTCCCCGACCGTGCGGATGTGCAGCCACATGTAGTCCTCCTGCTCCGGCGCCGAACTGATCGTAAACGGATGCCACTCGTAGTTGGCAATCGCCGGAATGTTCACGAAAACATAGTCGCCAGGACGAAAGTGAAAGTGATACGGTCGCTTGATCACCAGGTGCACCACCTTGGAGGGCAGCAGGAGGCCGGAGCTGATGTAAGTCTTTCCGTGATCACCGCGCATCCAAATGTAGCGCAGAGCCCGTTCCACGATGTAAACGAGTCCGGGTAGCAAGAACCACTTCCAGAAGTTGGGCCCATGGAACAGGCACAGTATCCAAAATGGCACGTACAGCAAGTGCGTCCAATAGAAGACCTCGAAGCTGCCCTTGCGCCGCACAAAGGGCTGGGAGCAAACAAACATCACCATCAAGATGACCAGCAGGGCCACGCCCGTGGGATTGGCACAACCCGGAATCAGGCCAAACAGTCCCGGACGATCGGTGAGCAACCACTCGCCGATGGTGTAATGTCCTGCATTGATGTTCGGGTCGTTTATCACGATGATCGAGAAGTTGAACAGGTGCATCACCGTGTGCACCAGACTCAGCACGGATATCGTAATGCCGGTGAGCTTGTGCAAGTAGACGTGGTGATCCAAGGGCAGGTAAGTGGACAAGCCACGACCTCTCAGATAAGTCAGTGTATGCCGCAGCATCAGCACCAGCACCCACGCGCAGTTAAAGTTCAGGCATTGTCCTGTTTGGAGGGGATATTAGTAGGGATTCCTTATAGTTTATTGGCGAGAATCTTACCACAGGCTCTGGCTATGATCACGAATCCATTGCTGGCTCGGTACTGAATGGCGCGGGAGATGAACAGGCACAGATTGACGGCTATGTAGAAGAACAGGTAGGTGACAAAGACCTGGTTGTTCTTCATGTACGCCAGCGAGAGCTGGTGGGGCAGGGAGCTCCAGAAACCGCCTGTCCGGGCAGTTCCTCCCGCCTGCCGATCCTCGGCAATCGGCACCAGCCAGCGGTCGATTCTGTTAAGTAATAATTATTAAATTGTGTTATTTATAACATTTAAGGTAACCCAAAGACTCACGTGATGCTGAGGTTCTCGAGGAGGCCGCCGTGCTTGTGCAGCTGGTTCTTCAGGGCCTCGTAAGTGATCTCCCCGCTGTTATGGGGGTCAGCATCCTCGAACATGGCGCTGGTGAGGTCCTCGATCTGGTCCTCGGAAAACTCCATGCCGTTTTCCTTGATGCAGTGCCGGATGACATCGTGCAGCTCCTTGTGCTGGATGAGGCCGTCACCTAAATGGATTTATAAAAGTGAGGATGTTTATGTTCCTCAGATTCAACTCACCATCTATGTCGTAGACTTTGAACAGAAAGCGGATCTTATCATCAGCAGATTGGCCTGAGAACTGATGTATGGCATCGATGAACTCCTGCAGAGAAATGGACCCCGAGTTATCCTTGTCGAAAATCTGGAAGACGCGCTCTGTAAAGAAGGGCTGCGAGAAATAACATAAATTATCGACAAATTCAAAGAAAACGTATCGGAGGACCAACATTTTTTGAGGTAACAATCTTCTGGAACTCCTCCCTGCGAATTTCCTGCTCATTGCCCACTGTGGTCCGGAACAGCTGCTCCAGCCGGGCCAGCGAGCTTTTGTCGAAACCAGTCCTGGGCCGGGAGTTGGTCAGGTGCGAGATGAACTCCATCACCTGATTGGTGGACACTAAATTGCTGCCATCCACCTCTATCAACCGGTACAACTTGTCCAGAATCTAAAGGCAAGTATTGCTCTTATTAGCCAGATGACCTCTTAACCGAAAATGTGGACCGACTCACCCCTCTCGTGTGCCAGATATCCCGGAAGTTTTTGAAGCTCACGCGACTGTTCTCGCCGCAGATCACATAGGCAACTGATTCTATTTGCTCGGCAAAGTCCATTTGGCGGTCGTCGCTGCAATTCCCCAAATTTGTGTGTTAACATTCAATAATTTAGGGTATTTTACGCCTAAGTGCCAGGTAATTTTAGTCGGAACTTATATAGAGTTAACTTCAATCCCCATAACTTCATACAAACTATATTATATCCTTTAAAACTAAAAAAAAAAAGAATTTTGCTTATCGATTGGAAATATATCTCAAAACATTTGGTAAAAATTTAAACTTTGAATTTGAATTAAGTAGTTCCGGAAACATTCCGATGAATACATCAGAGTGTACATCAAATGTGTATAAATCAAATGAACTTTGAAGCGTGTTTTCTCGACACCATGTTTTTGCAGTTTGTGTAAACGGTTGCGCAAAAACTATTATACCTAGAATTCTGACTTAACTTTTATTTTTTAAAGCATGTTATACTATTCTATATGAACCTTAGATACTTTGTAACCTCAATAGGATTACGTCTGAAAGCGTGTTCCACTAAATAAAAATTAAGATTTTAATTTCATGGTGCAGTAAAGCGGAGTTTTTGTGAATCACCATATTGAGTAATGAAAAAATGGGTGTTACGTTTAATACCACTTCCGATAGCTAGTCGTAAAAAAATTATTATATTAAATTCTGTGATGTTGCATTTTATAAATTCATCTACAATTTATTTCCCTCTAATAGGTATTCTTTGGATACTTTTTGTATTTTTCATACTACAGCCTGCCAAATCGTCAACTACTGCAATACTTCCCCTTATCTATTCTGGATTGTATATCATCTATTTTGCATTTGATAAATTCGAGTATTATGCGACGGGAAAAGTCTAGCAAAGGCCTTAAGATCGATATCCGACCATCGTTTCATATGTATATTTTTTCTGTGCACCCAATACCCATGATTCCCCTGCTCCACTGGCACCCATCCAATGGTGGTGGTGGTGCTGCTGCTCGCACTATATTTGTATTTGAATGACTTCATTACGACAGGCAGGCAATGACAGTTTCTGGCCCGGCCGCAGCAGCAGCAGCAGTCGCAGTCGCCGTTGCAGTCACAGTCGCAGCTCCAGGTCTCAGGCCCAACTTTAGTGGCTGTCGAGGCACGCGGACTATGTTAGCTGTTGTATATGTTAACACACAACGCAGATAGCATCGCCAAAGGCAACGGACATCGTCTGGGAACGAGAGCTGGCATCTGGGCCCGGCATTCGCAGTGGCTTCTGGTCAGCTTCGCAGCTGGAATGCCAGGAGCACGCCAGCCAGGTGCGTGTGTGTGGATCGGATCGGATCGAATCGGATGGGATAGCTACATTTTTTGCCAGGCAGGCTAATTGTTTTGGCACCAGCAGCAGTGATCTCAATAAAGGAAAAAGGAGCTGGGAGCTGGAGCTGGGAGCTGGGAGCCGGGAGCAGGAGGAACTCCCTACCCACAACCGAAACTTACGTTAGACGACCCTTGAGGTGCTCGATCCAGCGATCTTGCAGGAGATAGCCATTCCGCTCGAGATCGAACAGCTGGAAGAGTTTCTGCTGGAATTCCTGTAAGCGAAACCAAAAAACAAGTTGTAAAGAACAGAATTTATGTGTCTCCTCGATTCGGTTGAAAGTGTTAATTAATTTACGATCGCATTGTTTGTGGAAGCATTTGTTTATACACCGCACAATCGAAGATTTATTCGTACACTGGCCCGGTGTTTACAGAGATACCCACGTAGTGAGCATAATTAAGAGTGTTCTGGTCCCACACGAAGATCCAATCTGCGAAAGCTAAAAAAACTATGCGGCAGTGATGAAGACGAATACCAGGCATAAATTAAACGCTTATTAATATTTTAATGGCATTCGAGCGCACGATCATGAGCGCCCAGCAGTATTGTCTGCAAATCGAAGCGCAGCATCTTTGCATCCCGCGGTCACAGTTGGATCACAATTCGATCTCCCGGCGATGATGAAAAATGTGCATATTTAACGGATGGGCCCTGACTGGTTAAACGGCTTTCGGGGAGCCCATAAAAACAAAAATACTCGTCGATGTCCGATGGGAAAAAAAAGACAATTCCAAACCCGAGAGACGCGGCTAAATCTTCGACAAAACAGCACGCGAATAAAAAACTGAGCCCATAAAGAAACGGGTTTGATGATCGGGTAAAGGACCACAGAATAAGTGGCACAAGGTCACGCAGTCTCTGGATCGCATTGCCGAGACCTATTTCCACTCCAATTTGCATCCGAAGGCTGGTGAAATTCAATTCACTTCACAAGACATCCATATTGTGCACGTATTTGATTAATCTTTAAACTTTTTTGGCACTTAAATTCGGATATTTGTATTTGCAATTGCTTGTAAACTTTCACAGCCTATACAATGAATTTCCCTTGGGAATTTCCCGGAACACCATTGCCCTCACCTCGTCCAGGAATAGCTTGCGGAAGGCCTCCCTTGTGTGCTTTCCCTCGCCCTCGTCGAAAAGTGCACTGCACTCCGATATGAGCAGCCATCGCTGCTTCTCCCGACGCGCCTCCAGCTCCATGGAGCTGCAGTTCTTATCTAAATTGAGGTTGTATCGTTCCATGTACGAATTTGATTGCCGCTGATTCGGATTCTGAATCGAATTGCCCCCTGTATTTCCATTTTCATTTCCATTTCCCGTTCCATTTCCATTTCCATTCGCTTCCTGCCTGCCAGCGCTGGCAATTAGAATGCTGGGGGAGCTGGCCATAATTGCCGCCGGCTCATCCGCCGCGGCATCCACAGGCGCATCCTCTGCATCCAGTTGGAGGACGGCAGCCTCGCTGCTTGCCCTGCTCTCAGTATCTGGTTCGCGAGGAGGAGTAGGAGCGGCCACTTCCGGTGCCTCGGATGAGTCGCGTGAGCCATGCAATCGCTCCAGATACTGGGCAGCCTGCTGGAGCACGTGACTGACGCCCGTGACCGACGGCGGCTGGACGGGCTTCTCCGCGGGCGTCTGCGACTGCGGCAGCTCGTCCGAGAAGGACACTTTCTTGGGGGAGCGCGACGGTGTGGCAGGGATCTCCAGGGAGCGGCTGGAGGAGACCGAACCGCGGTGATTGTGACTGTCGGACACCTGATCGGTGTCCATGGCGACACGGGGAGGGATTATATTATTTGTAAGCACTCAAGACACGGCACTGCTCATGGATTTCGTTGGATACGCGGGATACGATTTATCCTCGCGTCGGGGGCACGAAAACTGACAGAAACAAGCAACACGACGCGATCCAAGCTAGAAGCAACACCAATCGGCGGCAGCGGCGAGCAGCAACTGAAAGCGAAACTGAATGCCAGCCGAGGGCCTCGGATCGGATCGCTATATTCACTGTAAAGTTACTGCTCAGGTGAACCGCTCAGGTAGGAGTGTTGGTGAGCGGGAATCGGAATCGAAATCGGACAGAGCCGCTGCTGCTGCTGCTGCCACTGCTGCTGCGGCTGCTGGCGAGCGAGATGCTTTGGAAAACGCGTTTGCCCAATATCGGTTCAATATTTCAGGCTACTTTTTAGAATGGACGGACGCCTTGCAACCGTACGCAGCCGTAGATACAGTATCTGTAGCTGTAGCTGTATCTGTATCTGCATCCGACTCATAAAATGGCTGCGAGAATGTATATACAGAGTATACAATGTGCCTTTGTGATATTCTAATTTGGTTTTTGCGACTCATACGCGAGGCTTCTGTGTGTACTTTTATTCGATAAGGGCCTGCAAATAATTCAGGTGTACTACTGAGCAGAACGACGTCTTCGTTTTTTAATTTCAATTCCCGTGTTTCGTAATAATCAAACTTGTTTATGTGCCGCAGCCGACGAACGTGTCTATTTCCGAATTCTCGGGCCTCAGAGTGCACGGCACATACCTGGCGCACTGCAATCGCTTGGCAATTGGGCCAGCGTTTTGGGCCATCACATAATCGTGGCCCAGTTGCTGGCCCAGGAAGTGTGTTCGTGATTGGTGCCGCATAGCCACTTTTTGGCCAATTCAATACTGGAGAGCTCTCGACAGCTAAGCGGTCAATCCGCCGCCGAAGGTCGGGCCAACACTTCCCCACCCGCTGAACCCGCAAGATACATTCGTACTTTCAACAATGTATTGTTATCGGATCGTTGAACTGGCACCCGCCAGCGAAGTAACTGACTGACTGACTGACTGACTGTCTGGCGATTGCAGCGCCTTGAACGCCCCTGAAGTTAAAATTGAAATTGAAGTTGAACCTCAAAACTGTATCTGAAGCTGTGAAGTCTCCGCCAAAGGGCAAAAGCGTAGATACTTGGCTTGTCTTGTTTACCTAAATTTAGCTACCACGATGCTGCAGAGAGAGAAATTGAGTGGTCGTAGGAAGGATTAAGGAGCAAGTTTAGTGTTACAAAGAGTTTTATTTCCAATTTGTATTCAAAGGTTTATATTGGGATACCCAGATACAATTATGCAAATAGCGCAGCAACCATCGTATTTCTTGTAGCATTTTTCTCTCTGCATTAAACTGTGCGATCTGCTGATTAATGTTCGACAGCGGCCTTTGGCTTTTGTCTGCAGGTTAGTGCCCCGTCACAGAATCACGGATTGAGATACTGATACAGCATCAGCGCAAGATTCAGATCGTTTCCGCCTCCGCTTTGTTTTTCGCACTTCCAGCTCGGCAATCTAACGCTGCATGTGTAAGCCTCCGTGTAGCCAGTATAGTATCTGGTGTCTGGATCTTGGCACTCGTATCTCACATCCGCCCGGCTTAGCTCACTTTCAGCCACAGCGGCCAGGCGTTTATGGCCATTGTTAATTGCTGAAATTGGCATTCCGAATCACAGCGGGCGACACTCTGGCAAGCAAGTGCCCGCTGGTGGCCAGGGAATTGGTTGGCGGTTGTCGGTTGTTGGTTGTCGGTTGGTTGCTGCTTGGTGGTTGGTGGTTAGTGGTCATTGGTCCCTCATTGTGATGTCGGTGATGGCGCTGCAATTGACACCGCTGCGGCCAATTAAGCTTGCTTGCCGAGATGTATCTGCAAGCCAAAGATGCAGCTACATTGGCAGGGGAATGCTAGGGGGAAGGGGAATGGGAATGGGAATAGGAATGGTAACTCATCCGCCGGGTGGTCCGTTTGGTAAACGAATCCCCGACTGCTGGCATGCAGATTGATTTGCTTGGCAAACGTTCGCCGCTTGTGGGCAATTTTCCAAGTGACCAAGCGACGAGAGCAGTGTCATCAATTTAAATTAAGTTCCAGCTTTTTATCGCCACTCGACGGACCACTCCACTCCACTCCACTCTACTCCACTGCACTCCACTCTACCCCATTCGATTCCGCAGTATCTGCGGTCTCCTTCTCCGTCATCATTATCCAAAACATGTCATTAGGCGGCCGCGAGCAACGAGAGAAGCCCCGAGACCAGAATCCTGTTCTGCTGCGGCAACTGTCTTCGCTATCAACTTGGAATTCCAGCTCCGGCAACAAGGTAACCGGCGCAGCAGCGACGCCGGCCGAGGCTGAGCGTCGCGTGCAGCGGAAATTGGCCAGATACAGAGACTTTGGCTCGGATTCAGAGTCTGCGGAGCCGCAGACGCGGTTACATCTCTCGGATTCGCCTAATAAAGCGACCGCGATCGCCACGCTAATTAAAATAATTGAAATTTCTCACGGGAAACGCGCATCGCGACACTTGCAGGGCATCCTATCTGCTCCATCCCTCATCGTCATCGTCATCCTCATTCTCATTCTCATCCTCCTCCATCGCGATCGCGATCGATATCCCGATCACAATCCCCCATCCATATCCGTTGCTAGTGCGGCTAATTGCAAATTGCAACATGGACATGTGGACATGTCCAACAATCGAATTGACAGCTGCTTTACCTCTGGCACATTTGATGGACATTAACATGGATCATCGTTCGCTGTCCCATCGTACTCCTCCTTCGAACTGGAGTCGTGGCTGGCGAGGATCGCGGCATAAATGCATAAATTTCATTAGTCGCTGACAGAAGGCTTTTCCGCTGGTGTTGGGCAACTAAATTAAACGACCGGGGGCCCACTAAATAATTCAGTTAGTCCAAGAGAACTTAACCCATTTCCCCTAATTGCCTATAAGGATATATGTTTTGGGGCTTACATTGATATTAGATCATCTGAAGAATCCTTGTGGAAGGCTGAAATATTGCTTAAAACTCCAAAGAATAAACATAATTTGATGAATTTTTGTAGAATCTTCAACACCTCGCTAGATAGAATATTTGTTTTGCAATATTATTGATTATTTAAAAAGCAAAACTGAAGAAAAAACATAAATCAACTAGGAATATTTAAACACTATGTATATACTTTTATCAAAATAAGGGAATTTTTTCAAGGTAAAACATTGTCTAATATATTGGGTTAGATTACCATATTCCCTGCTAGTTCCATGGGTTAAAGTGCCACAGGAAATGCTGTCCAAAAATCGAAAAATAAAACCCAGAGAGTTACAACGAAATATGGGCTGCCTGCGATGCACGATTTCGCGAGTGGCATGCGCACTCTGATCGAGATTGCAGCGACAGATAGCCGACCAAAGTTACGATCATACATATGCATATATATAAAGACTAGATCGCCCCGCCCCGCCCCGCCCCGGCCCCCTTTGCACGGCTCGTCGCCACTTTTTGGGGCCGTAAAGTTGTCGAAAATGATTTGCAGATCAAGATTTGCACACACAATTTATGTGATAACCCGCAGAAAAAAAGATCAACTGCGCAGAGAAATTCAATTGCTATGCGTGATCGGTGCCACGCCGCCGCCGCCGCTGCCCCTGTTCCCGATCCCCTCTTCCTCGAAAATACTCCTGATTCCTTCCCTATCCTTGGAGTCCAATTAGTGCGTGGACTGTTGGCTGAATTTGAAATTCATGGACAATTGTTGGTGCCTCCATGTAGCGCTAATAATGACGCCTTTAAATGTGCAATAACAATTTTTGAGGCGCGCAAAAAGTGCATTCTATATATAACAATGTGGCCCGGTGTTACAATGTGTCTGTGTGTTTAAGTACCGCCCCAAAGGCTGAGAAACCAGCTACTGTCTCAACTACACTCCCCCGTAATGCCTCCCCCCGTTCGATTCCCAATCAATGATCTACAAAAAAGTTGCTCATGAGATACGTGAGTTTTTTACTGATCGAGCAGAAGATTGACTTGGATCTGTTGGTGGTAATGGGCAATGGTTAATGGATACTGGATCGTGGTGCAGCCTGAGTGCAGATTTCACTTAAATTGGCATCTCAAAATGAGTCATAAAATGTTGGATTTTAAGACACGTTGCGTATGCGCACCGTTGCCGGCAAATATTATACAATTTGCCTTTTCCTGAGTTCAAATATGATATGATAATACGAGATTGCCTTGGGACTTTATCATCTATACTGTACAATACTATTTAACTTGTGATTTCATGTACGTGTGATCTTGTGCGACAATTGCCACATGGAAAAGGGGGAAATCCGTTGGCAAAAGGAAACCGGGAACGAGCACCCACGTCATTTATCAGCGGCAACGCAATAATGACAGATCGTATAGGTATTTCTTTTGTTGCTGGTTGAAGGTTGGTGGAGTTCGCCTGAGTCACGAGATAGCAGATTAAATGGTCTACAAGCTATACTAGCTCGGTTCTATTGTTTGTTTTGAACCTCATTTTAATCAAGAAATTATGTTTAGCTCTTTGAAGGATTTATCACACGCGACCCGTGTCCAATGACCTGCCATTCACAGCTCGCAATCATTAATCAATTTAATATACTCCGGCTGCTGCCAGTGCTGGTTGATTAAAATTGGGTACATGTCGCTCTAGTCAACCAAATTAAGCCCTTGGGAGTGGCCCCAGCCGCCCAGCCGGCTCAGCTCGTGTCGGGAGCTGGGAATTTGGTTGAAAAGTGGCGACCGCCCGGGCGACAGCTGAACAAAGTGTGTGTCAGTGGCAGTCAAGTGGGCCCATAAAGCTACCCAGCGCTGGCGATGCCATGTCAGCTACCGCGATCACTCACTGGCCAAACAGCGAATTGGATTGGGATTTGGATGTGGATTTCGAGAAGGAGAGACAGTGATGGAGGGGACGGGAGAAGGCGAACGGGTGGGCGGATTTATGGCCTGCCCAGCGTCAGTTTAATGATCAGCCTGCATCCATAATGTCAGCCCAAAAAGCCAGGCCAGGCCAGCAAATAAAGGAAATAGAGGCTGCAAAAAATAGAGAAAAAGAGTCAATTGGATTAGATTAGACAGCGCAGCTGTCGTGACAGGTTGGGAGCTGAGATTGGAGTTTGGGAAACGGACACGAATGAGAATTTATGGCCAATGCCAGGCAGGCAAAGCTGGAGCTGGAGCTGGAGCTGGAAGCTGGGGAGCTCGAAGCTCGGATCACGGAGCCGCAGTGCGTGCAGGAGACGCAATATTTTATAATGACTTCATTACACACACAAAAAAGCGGAAAGCAACAGGAGAGCCGCCAGCCTGGAAAATTGTAATAAAAACTTGGCTTTATTTTGACTTTTTCCCTGCCAAATTTGGGCGCTTTGATTCGTCGCATAATTGGCAATTATTGTGACTGTTCCGAACGTGGGCGATGGATATGCTCCATACACACGTAAATATTCGAAAAACTGTTGAATTTTCCTGTGAGCCAGGCACGCAATCCCTGCGGGTAGCCTTTTGTGTGCGGAACAGGATTTATGCACTAATATTGCATTATTGTGGCTCATTGTTTATGGGATCCGGTGGGCATGGTCAGGTGCGGTTGGTGGCCATTTATTAATTGCAATTCCATTCACTTTGCCTCCAGCCCCAGCCGCAGTCGTGGGGCTTTAGCCTTAGGCCCCCAAGTGAATGTGGCACAACAAAAACTAAAAAATCGATGTGGAACTCCTGCACGCACATTTGCATTTTATGGCTGAAATTAGCGTCTAATTGGAGTTTACACGCTGCATATTTTATTCGCAAATAAATTGTGCGGTGAGCTCAACTTTTTGGGGGTTTGGCTGCCGTTGAGTTGGTTGCTTTTTTTGAAACTCAATTGCCATTTGCCGTTGCCGAATTTGTCAGCGTTTCTCGCTCTCTCAATCGGAATCTGAATAGGCCTGAAATCAACTGCTTTAAGCCATTCACCGGGCCACTCGCACACTCCAAAACGCACTTGCATGTACGAGTGCGAGTATATAACTTGCAATGGCTGCTCGACTTTGAGCCTATGCGGCGTATGCGTGTTTTATAATTGCAAATTACAACTACCAGCGGCGATCAGGTGCAACACATCGGCAACAACAGCAGCGGCAGCGGCAGCAACAGCAACAGCAGCAAAGCTGATGCACGCACACCTGCCCAGGTGACTGCAGTAGGCGTGTTCATTAGTTTTGGCCTTAAAACGCACCAAAATGGCGACCATATCGCCACCGCAACAAAGTAAAACTTATATAAATTGAGCAAGCGCAAAGCCAATCTTGAATGTGACACATATCGTTTGATATTCGTGGTGATTTTTCACATTTATTCGGGTGAGATCAGAGAATTTTAATTTGAAATTTCAAGTGATATTTTCGGAGGTGATAAAGGTTAGCAACCCTTTGAATGTGCCACAAATCATGTGTTTAATTAGCATATTTTATTATATAAAACAAACTGAATTATCAACTTTAACACATATTTGTTCATCGCCTTTGGTTTTTTGTTGCTTGTAATTTCATTTGAAATTTGGGTTTGATTTGGATCGGATATGTAAACATTTTTGGGTCATTTAAATGTGTTTACTTTACCTTCGGAAAGAGTACTCATTATAAACATTTAAATGCCTAAGCAGATCTGGTTTTTATTTTCATTTGCCACTAAATCTAAATGGATTATAGAAACATTTCTGTTATAAAGAAACTACTTATTTATTATCAACAAATGGAAATTAAAGAGATATCACAATTACAATTTTAGATTCAATTGAAACATTGAATGCATCTGATACAACGTGGAGCCCCACATTTCCTCAAATTTTATGCGTTGAAATTGAGACTTGAAAAATACAGATATCTGCGGAATTTGCAGCTGCAAAATGTGGAAGTAGCTGGAGATTTACCGCAGATTTTTCCCGAAATCGGATGCGCGGCATGTCGTCAGCTGCTCCAGACTGCTCCTTCGGACTCCCCAGATATATAGTCATATCAGGAAAATCTCCTCCGGTTACGAGAGCCGCGCATGTTCAACAAGTGCTTGGTAGCCGCCTTGCCAGAATCCCGGAGCAGGGGCTTGGGGCTTTGGCTTTTGGTTCTGTGACAGGCGGTGGCTACCAGCGGGCAGCTGGAAATTCGATACGCCATTTGCTGCTCGCACTAATCCCGCCGATTGCCCGGCAAGTGCACTCCACCACTGCCCACTCTGGGCTGGCATTTTCCAATTAACTTCGCATTAGCCGCCGCCCAAAGTTGAGGCTCTTCCGAGCCTGATGCGAGCTGAGCCCAGTCGAGTGTTTATTCATATTTCCCTGCTGCCGGCTGTCAGTTCGGGGCCATGTAACGTCATCCTGGAACATGACAGACGCGGCCTAATCCTCCAGCCACCATCCACCATCCACCATCCAGCAAGCAGCAAGCAGCATCTTAGCTGCGCTGCAAAATTATTAACGCCATTAACGGCAATAGAAATATTTGTGCAGGCCGGGCCAAAAGCCCGGACCCTCCCAGGAACCACACCATCTGGGAAAACGGGTTCCCCGCTATGAGGAGGTGGAGGAGAAAATTACAAGTCATGGCTACAAGCGCCTGCGCGACTGTGGCCCACAAATGTGACTAATGGCATTTCTGAATGCAGATTCAACCGGGGGATATACTCGTACTATGTACATACATCAGCTATATAAGCTTAGGGGAGTGCGAAAAGGGAGGGGCAGGGAACAGGCCGAGGCAGGCGACTCCTTTGCAGTTCTTTAAGTTTTATAGGCAACAATTTTTAACGCCTTGCCAGGGAGATTGAAGGCACTGAAAAAATTCAACAGGGAATGAAGGGAAATACCACACTCAAGTGATCTAAAGCAGCAATACAAGAAGTAACTTTGCATAATTATAATTATATTTGAAGATACAAATATCGTAACAACTTTATGGGACATTTAATTCGATATAGATCCATAAACAATTGATTTAGGTATCCAAAGCTTTAGATACCCAAGGAATCCAAGTAGATAGATTATACTACCTTTTTAATCTTCTTCATATTTTAACAATTCTCCACTAATCCCGAAGTTATCCAATTTTATTACCCATTTCTTGCTGTGCTGCGGATTCCATGTGCGTGTGCTTTTCTGCAGCGTCATTAATTTTGCCATGAATTGACAAAAACATCATAAACTACTTGTTGAACAGAAAATCCACTTCGGGCGACAGCATCCCAGCATCGCGGCAATCCAGCCCACGCGCCAACCGAAGCCAATCCAAGCCAAGCCGGTGCCCGGGAAAATGGGAGTTGGGCAATGGGCATTCGGAGATTGGGAGATTGGGAGACTGGGGATCCCAGATGGGAGATGGCGATGCCGTTGCCGCCCGGCAGGCTCATGTTCGATGCTCCGCTCCGTCTGTGGGGAGCGGTCGCCTCATAAATATGCCAATGACTTGGCCCCCATCCGTTGATCCGTGTCCCCTTTGCCGCTTCGATCGCCTTCAGTGACCTGCAGCTGGAGGGCTTATTGCAAATTAATGAACGCAAAGAAGGCAATTTCCTCGATCACGCAAAATGGGGGAGCAGCCTCCTCCTTCACGGGCAGTCACTTATCTTGTTGGCTAACAAAATTGTTAATATCTTGGCCGGTGACTCTTGGCCTGCCATTAAATGCGTGGTTATGAAATTGCTATAAAAATAGATCATAAAGTTGCCATAAAATTCCACAAAAATTGGCTACTGCTCTTTGAGGGGCACTTGTTAAAATATCGACTGTCGCCATCTAGCGGTCAATGAACACAAGGATTCCTCCTAAAAAGAGACACAACAAAAGGAGAAGCAGGCTCTCCCAAGTTCGGAATATATGTACATACCGTGGGCCAATCAAATTTTCAATTTCAATGACTATTAAATTATTTCTTGATTTTCATTCAACATTTAAATTACCGGTTTGTTGACTCCCGAGAATAAACAAACATTTGCTAAAAGTTTCGATGATTATCAACTCCGCTGACGCCAATTCCGCCAAATTCGCTCAAATGCCAATGTTTTTCTATTTAAGGATCTTCAATTTCACAGTGCATGAGTGTGGAATTTATAAGTCCTAATTTTAAAAAGATTTGAATTGTTATTAAACATACATACATACATGAAGACATCTTAGAATCTTAGTTTTACATCCTCTGGTATGTATTGTATACATATTTACATATTTGTTTATCAATTAATAAATTTGAATAACATATGTATACATACACAGTCTTTGCATGTAATAATGCTTGTAAATAATAAACTAAATATGTACTATGTGTCACCCTTTCTAAGTATTAACAATTGTTAGTTATTTTGTATTCTTTAAAAATGTTAGCGTCCAAAATATACACACGTAGTTTGGGTTTGGAGCCCTTAAACATAAATGCTTTGGGTGAATATATTTATTGTTTCATTGATTAAATAAACAATTAAATTCGTTGCATTTAAAACATAAAAATGTAATAATATAGACGCAGGCTCTTTTCCGTTGCCACGGCAAAGTGTACCGTTAGTTATTTGCTCATTCTTCTTCGCATGTGATTCCATGATTCCTGATTAAGGGGTTAAATCACCGTCAAGTCTAAAAAAAAGTAATAATAATAATTATTGCTTCAATGTTTATTAAATAGTTTTACATTGTCCTGAGTGACCAATGGACTTATTTAAATTATGAAAATATTATGTTAATATAGCAATTTACCTATGTATGCATACATATAAGCCCCTAATTTTCACATTCCTTTGTTTTCTACATGTGTCCTGCGCTGATGTCATGTTGCAATGTCAGCTGTTAGTGCTGACATTTTAGCTTTTTTTATAGTTGTATAATAGTTGTCGGAGCAACTATAAGAACTCCAAAATAAAATATATAATCCAGAATTTTTGAAGTTTAAATTGTTTACTATTTAAATTTATAGGTTATACTGCTTTTAAAATTAAAGTTAAATTTATATGTAGTTATATCTCATCCTTGACAAGGAATTAAGAAAATATGTTGTAGATTTATATTATGATTTTTATCAGCATTTGAAAACCCTCTTTATATTTTAATTTTTCTGCGGAGTTAAAATATTTAAATTTGAAACGAAAAAGACAATAAATAAATGTAGCTTCTTTAAGGCCAGGTGATTGCACTTGATTCAGTTTTGTGTTTGCTTCTCATGCAGTATAGCAAATGTATACAAATTTACAAGGAGTCTCTGATTGTAAGAGCTATTTTATAAATGTACAATTTTAAATTAATAGGTACATACAATTTAGATATCTTCGGGCTTAAAAATATTTGTATTTTTTGCCTATTGTATTGTATTCTGCTTCAAGTCGCTTTGCATTCTAAAGGAAATGCATGCTCCTTACTTTGATTTATTAAAAAAAATTTTTGTCATATAGATTTGAAAAAATATTAATTAAATAAAAAACTAAGCAATATCGACAATATATAATCCTAACAATTTGTTATTAGCTTATTGCTATACATCGAGTTAAGCGCGTATTTATAATTTTCAGTTAGCTTTAAATAATATTAAAATTCAATATATTATTTCATAATTAAAAATTAGAGAACTTAAATAATGTAAACGAAAGTTTTAAGCAGTATATTTTTTTGCATATATTTTTTTATATTTTGACCCACTGTGCATACACAAAACATCCCTTATTTGAGAGCAAGTGCGTAGGCGAGAGCTTTGAGAGCCTGTCGATCGAAGGGAACCTATCCTTTTACTATTGACCGCTAGATGGAGCCTAACGATATTCTCAAAGAGAGAAGACTGAATGAAGTCCTTTTATCTATTGACCACTAGATGGCGGTAGACTATGTTTTTCAAGGGGATTAATGAAAAATACATTTTATGGAATCTTTTTGAATTGAAATTATAAAAAAAATGTATAAAATTATAAAAACAAAAATGTATGTAAATATAAAAAAGGTTACTAAAAAATCTCGTTCTAAACCTTTGAATAATTTATTGAGAACTGGCTGACCCACACGGCGTATGCTCAATGTTAATTAGCGTAATGATGGAACAAGAAACAAACGCTTTCCCATTTAAGCCAACAAACATTTACAAACAGGCAACAGCAATTGGATGTTTAATGAATGGCAATACCCAATCAATACCCCAAGGCCCCGGGAAACAAGTAGCAGAGCCGGCCAAAAGGTAAATCGAAGCCGAGATTAATAGCGATAAGGCTATTGATTAGCATTTTAGCCACTGCCATTAGGATGCCGGAGCCGAAGGCAGGCCAACAGATCCACTCTAGATTTTATCATCTCCTGGATTCGAGAAGGAGGTGAAGGTGGAGATGGAGATGGAGATGGAGGAGCTGCAGTCGGGGATCGGAGATCGCAGATCGTAAGGTGTTGCAGGCATGCGATGGGGAGATAATTCAGGCGGATGAACGGCCCAAACCAGACTCCAGAGCTGATCGAAAATTAAGCGCATGCCGGCAATTTGCATAAAAGCAGTTTAATGTTCAAATGTTTTATTGATTCGTGGCTCGATTACAAGCCAACGGAAAGGATGGAGCCTGTGTGGGGGGATGGCCGTTGGCCAAGGAGTATTGCGTCTAATTTGCAATGCAAATGCACTGCACTGGACTAAGCTATTTGAACCGTAGAGCCCAATCTAAAGAGCTCTCCAGCCTATTTGTAAGCAGCCAATGCAAACTGGTTTTTTAATTATGAAAAAAATCGATAGGTTATCAGGAACAGAAACAGCGGCTGCAATGGGATAAGGTGGCATGGGATGGGGGCTGAGAACGTGCGTGTCCAAAAGTGAGGAGCCTCGGCTCCAAAACGCTGATCAGTTGTCAATCAATGGCGACGCTGATGCTTCACACTCGGATCACAGATCGGCGGGTATGGGTATGGGTATGGGTATGGGTATGGGTAGGGGTTTGGGGATGGGGATGGGGATGCGGATGACACAGGACCATCATCATTAGTCGCTGCCGGAGACATAGAGACACGTTTGATAGTGGCCGACGTGCCCCGACAACAGCACAACTTGCAACTTGCAACCGCAATTGCAGTCTGCGGGCTCTAATTGCAGAATGGCAGCTGCAGTCCGCGGCCCGGTGCCCGGTGCCCGGTGCCCGATCCAAACCTTATCCAACTGTCAGCGGCACTCAGCGGCGCAAAGTGACGCCTGATCTTGAACTGGTTATGCGGCCAGCTTGCAACGCGGTGGTCCACGGCCATCAGAATCCCAGACAGCCGCATATGCAAGTGGCTCCCGTCTCTACAACTCCATCCATTCGAACGTTCTGTTCTGTTATCCCTCCCGGTCTGGCCTTTCCAATTCGAACGTTTCTATACATTTTGGGCCCTGCTGTGACCAAATTGCGTATCGAGTGATCATTGGGTATCCAGAGTTTCGGGTTCCAGCGAGGTCTACCACATGCAGTGTCATTACTCGATTGGCGCAGGAAATCATAAATTAAATTCGATTGTTTGACAAGGCTCGCGAAATGTTTCCATTTGAGCCATGAAACTCACTATGCTGCACTCGGTTTATGTACACAGCAGGAAAATTGGTAATTGCCCAAATATGTTTATTAGTCATTAAAGAAAAAGCTTCTGCAACTTTTACCAGCACATGTTGATGGTTTTACCTTCTGTTCCTATAGTAGTTGTTAAGTATTTGGGGTCTGTTCAGTCAAGATTTAATTTGAATTATTTATAGTTTTGATTTTAAACTTTTAATAACACCAACTAAATCCTAAAACATAGAGCATAGGTTTTCGCAGTGCAGGATCGGATAACGCGAGCTCTACAATTAGTACTACAAGCAACTGCAACTGCATCTCCATCCGCCATCGTCATCGCAGTCGGACAACAGTCGGAGGATGGATCCCAAAACGGGCAGGTGACCAGCCAGGCAGCCTGCTGGCCAAGGCAACCGGCACATTCGCGTTACGTTGGGCAATGATCCCCCCAAAATTGGCGTGCAGCGGAAAAATGAGACAACGTGCTCCGAAATAGCAGCAAGACACTCTCCAGGCAGCAGCTCCAGCTCCAGATACAGCTCCAGCTCTAGCTTCACGCAACACGCACATAATTCATAAATGTTGCCACAGCCATTGCCGCAGCTGGCGGGGATCTGCGGTATCTGGCCTGGTATCGGTGTTCGCGGTGTCGGTGTCTCGGGGAGATTCATAGGCACGCACTTGGCATCCCCCAACTCCCCATTCACCGCATTGGCCATCAACACCAATCGCCAAATGGCGTTCGTGTGTGGCAAGTGACACACGAGGCGCTGCAGCACAGCTGGATGCGATCTCCTCCTCCAGGCTGCCTGGTATCTGGATTGTCGGACCTGGCGGATGATGGTGTGCCAACAAAGCCTCCAAATGGGGGCCATCCATCAGAGTCATCTCCGGGGGATGGCTTGCGTGGTAAGCATTAGAGATTCTTAAGTTTTTGATAAGGGAAAATCCCATCAAATAAAGGTTCAACAAATACTCGTAGTGTTTTGGAGTAATCCCAAAACTTAATATATTTGTCGGGGTTATTGGTAGCTAAATAAATTATAGGTATTCTTTGCACGGTCTGAGACTAAGACAAAATAATTCATAGACAAATTGTATGCCTCTTCTACAATTTCCTTATTTCGTTATCTAATAATCTGTATTTTAAGAGGTAAGACCTCCAATCTTAAAACCTTTACGAGTAGATGTTCCTTAATGTTGGATACTCCTAACCTTAAGAAACGTTTATCAAATAAAGAAATTCATTAGCTCAAAAACCGTAATTTTCTGGTTATCCTGGAACATAGAAAGTTATAGAATAAGTGTGAAAAAAACCAGCATGCAGGTTAAAATTCGTTTTGACTTTGGTAATGCAGTTAAGTTTATTGCTTCTCGTTTAGCTCGCTTAGTTTGACATTAGTTTAGCTACGCACTAGGCGACGTCGATCGTTCACACTTTAAAACTTACGTTAATCACTAATAGCAGAATGGTGGTCCTTAGCTCTACGGTTAGATGTTTATTATATCCACACGGGCCGCTGCTATGAGCGGATGCTCCCCAGCAGCGGCGTGCTCTCGGCAGCCTTTGAGGTAATCACGGTATGGCGGGAGCCCGACGCCCCAGAAGCACCAGACGCACCAGACGAGGGCCCACCCGGCGGGGCCCAGGTGCTCGGTCCCGGGCGCTCGTCCTCCACTTCGTCGATGCGCGACTGACGCGCCTGTCGCCGCTGCTGGCTCACCTCGTGCAGGTAGAGGGCACTGAGGCACATGTCGGCCACGCCCACGCTCAGCGGGCTCCGGCCCACCCGCGGCTCCACGCCGCACAGCCCGTAGAGCAGCGTGTCCGATGGACCCTCGAGCCGTCCCTCCGCTCGGCTGAGGCGCAAGCGGCGCATGCTGTCCAACGGTCCCACGCTGGCCGACAGATTCTGCTGCAGCATCTGGCGGAACTCGCTGCCGGCGACGGGAAAGGCTCCTCCAGAGGCCGGGCCATGGCCCAGGCCCACGCCCAGACCGGGACGCAGCGATTGCGAGATCTCAAGCTGCTGGGGCGTCAGCTGAGCGCCCAGCACAGAGTTGGCAATGGAGCAGTACTCCGCGCCCATGGTGCCGAACGAGACGAGGCTGTTGGTCAGCGGATTGTCCTGCACCGCCGAGGTCTTGGCCTGCACCAGCTCCCCGATGGCGTGCTCCCGGACGCCGCGCAGGAACTGCCGGGCCTCCTTGGGCATCTGCCACTCGGGATTGTTGAGGGTGAAGCGCACCAGCGACATCTCTGTCTTGCCGCAGGCCAGGCTCTGTTGCTGATGCTGCTGCGGCTGCGGCTGCGGAGGTTGCGGCTGAGGCGGCTGTCCACCGGCCGGGCGGGTCATCTCCTCCAGATCGCTGGTCAGCTGCCAGTCGGGGTTGCCGTGCTTGCGCACATCCATTTGGGCAAAGGAGCAGACGTTGCCAACACCGCGCACCGAGACCGTGAACGTGCGGAAGAAGCGCACCAGCTCCATGGCCTTCGGCCGGAACACAAAGATGAGCACGAAGGGCGTCACAAAGGGGCTGAAGATCTCGCTGAGCAGGTAGCCGGCCTTGAACTGAAAGAAGTTGCTGAACTCCTGACGCACGCGGGCCGTGTGCGCCTGCTGGCGCCACTCGGAAGGCAAGTAGTGGACGTGGGCCAGAATGGCGGTCATCAGCTGCTCGGGACACCAGATGAGATTCTCGTCGGGGACGAGGGCACGCGACACAACGCCCACGGCTGTGAGCACGGCGAGAATAGTGAGGACATGCTCCACCTGGAAGACGTGCTCCTCGTAGATGCCCAGTCCGAGGATGAGCAGCAGCAGGCCGCCGCTGATGAAGAGCAGATTGCGGGCTATCACAGCGGCCAGGGGCGAGGAGAAGGAGCTCAGGTAGCGATCGGCGTACTCGTAGGCCCGGTTCAGCCGCGCGTCCAGTTCGTGGTCCAGCTCGTTGAAGTGTCGCAGGTAGAGGCGACCGTAGTTCGACCATGTGCGCAGGCCCAGGGCGTTCGGCTCCTTGCGCAGTATGTTGGCGTAGGAGAAGCTGAAGTATATCAGCTGCCAGACAAAGATCACGGGTGCCAGCAGCAGATTCAGCAGCGCCACGCCCAGTATCAACTTGGAAAGGCGCTGCGCGAGCTCTGTTTGATTGCTTCGCACGGCGAACTCGTCGCGCAGCTGCCAGTTGTTCTGGAAGGGTGAGCCCGGGCCGCGGAACAGGATCAGGTCAATGTTGAAGAGCATGCCGCGACTGAGGGACACCACCTCGCCGTACAGGGGGATGTGGAAGCGCACGGGCAGCAGCTGTTTGTTCATCAGGGCCACCAGGTAGTTCTTGAAGCGCAGCACCCTGTGGTAGATGTCCAGCTCCGTCAGCGACTCCTTGTCGATGCACATGTGCTGCTCGGCCTGGACGCGCCGTATGCGCTGCTGCACCTCGTGCCACGTAAAGTTGTCCAGCTCCGTATCCTCGATGTGCAGGGCAGTGTTGTAGAAGCGCCGAATGTCCGCGTACTGCGTGATGTGGTAGACCATCTTCAGCAGCCGGATGCCCAGGTAAATGGCAGCGATGAAGAGTATCAGGAAGGTGAACCATCCCATATTCGAGACGCACTGGCCCGTCGGTATGATCACGTCCGGCAGGGTGGTCTTGTTGTGCCCGCTGGGCGGCGGGACGTCGCCGAAGAGCACATCGTGGCGGATGCAGTGCGTCACAAAGGTGAGCAGCCACACGACGAAGCCGAACTCGAGCAGCTGCAGCACCTCGTCCAGGACGATCACCTGGAAGCCGTGCTTCTGCTGGTACTGATACATCCGCGAGAAGAACGAGTCGAGGTCCTCGATGTGATTCCATCGCGCCCGTCCCGTCTCCGGGACCATGTGGATCATGATGCCGCTGTTGCGGGGCGTGTCCTCCGCCTCCGCCTCCGCCTCCGGCTCCGTGTCGTGATCATCCAGCTCGTGAGCACGCTCGCCGAGGGCATCGAAATGCGCAGCAGCTGTTTCTGCTGCGACGCTCGCTTTTGCGTCTTGTGTTTTGCTCGTGGGGCGGGGGTGGTGGTGGTGGTGGTGGTGTTGGTGGTCCTCCAGGAAGGGATTGGCCGCCTCCTCCGCCAGGGAGCGATAATTTACGTTCGGGCTAGACATTGCGCACCTGGCCCAAGGTCATCCGTCCGTCTGTCCGTGCTTAGCTGCCTATTTATATCGCCGTATAGTATAATCGCGTAGGAAAATTCGCTGGCCTTTGTTGTTTGATTTTGCTTACCATTGTTGTTTGTGTTTTTGTTCTCGTCGCCTATCGACCAGCTGCTATCGGCCATCGGCTATCGAAGGGGCCGGTACATTTCTAAATACCAGAATTATTAAAAAAAAAAAAAAATTTATAATTCCTAGTAAATCGTACTCAAAAAAAACTCCAAAAACAAAGATTGGGAGGAAGGGCGCTTTGAAGTAACCATGTAATTTATTGGAAAAGAATTATTAATTAATACATCAGAATCAATCACAAAAAAACATTCTTTTCTTTTAAAACAAGAATTCTTAAAAAATAACGACTAAATAGTACTCACAAAATCTAAAACTAAGAAGCCAGGATTTGGTTTTAGCAGCCTTATGTCTAACAAGACTCCAATTTATTTTATTTATATAAAAGATTTATTGGAAAATAATTCCTAGTAAATCGTACTCAAAAAAACTCCAAAAACAAAGATTGGGATGAATCGCGGATTCTAGTAACCATGCAATTTATTGGAAAATAATTATTAATTAATGCATCAGAATCAATAACAAAATGATAATTTCTTGTAAAATAATTACTAATAAATCGTACCAAACAAGTCACAAGCGGAAGATGCCCAATGTCGGAATCGCTTTTGAGTCGTCACTATATAATTTATTGGAAAATATAATTTCCAATGTATTCCCAAAACAAGAAAGGATAAAAATATAAAAAAAAGCGCAAATATATTTATAACAACCCTCAAAACGTTCTAAAAATAGGACCAACTGTATTTATTTAAAATAAATATTTATAAAATTATAAAAAAAAAAATAAATTTTATTTAATTTACATTTTAATCTGATTGCCTTGGAGCTGTGGAGCCAAATGAACATTGAGAAATATTCAAGTCACAAGCAAAGGCAGGGATGGCCTACTGAGATGTAAAAAAGTGCCCAACTATCGATAGACCGATATGCAGGTGCTTGCGATAGTACAAATGCAGAAAGTAGTTGGCAGCTTGTTGCGCGCTTTGTCAACAAACTTGGATTGTTTATTGTTTTGATTTTCTGAAAGAAAACCATCAAAATGGGCAAACGACAGCATCAGAAGGACAAAATGCAAGTACCCCAGCAAAGAGTTGCGAAAATCTGATCTGCGATGGTCCGTTTAATTTGCCTTTTCCTGCAGGTACCTCACGTACACGGAGTGGAGCGAACTGTACGGAGGGAAAAAGGTGGAATCCCTGGAAAACGACCATGTGAAGTTCAAGCGACTGCCCTTCGAGCACTGCTGCATCACCATGGCCCCCTACGAGATGCCCTACTGCGATGCCCAGGGCAATGTGTTCGAGTACGAGGCGATCCTCAACTTCCTGCGCACCTTCAAGATCAATCCCATTTCGGGCCAGAAGATGGACTCCAAGTCGCTGGTGAAGCTGAATTTCCATCGCAACGCCAGCGATGAGTACCACTGCCCGGCCCTGTTCAAGCCCTTCCACAAGAACTCGCACATCGTGGCCGTGGCGACCACGGGAAACGTTTACTGCTGGGAGGCCATCGATCAGCTCAATATTAAGACCAAAAACTGGAAGGATCTGGTGGACGATACGCCGTTTCAGCGCAAGGACATCATCACCATACAGGATCCGCAGCGGCTGGAGAAGTTCGACATCTCCACGTTCCATCACATCCGCAAGAACCTCAGGGTGCTCACCGAGGAGGAGCAGCTGGAGCGCAAGGATCCGGCCAGTGGCCGCATCAAGACCATGAACCTCGAGACCAAGGAGACCCTCGCCCAGCTGCAAAAGGACTACCAGCCCACGGAGGAGCAGCCCTCCACGTCCAAGCGCACGGCCGACAAGTTCAATGCCGCCCATTACTCCACCGGAGCGGTGGCCGCCAGCTTCACGTCCACGGCCATGGTCCCTGTGTCCCAATCGGAGGCGGCGATCATAGACGACGATCTGGTGAAGTACGAGCGGGTCAAGAAGAAGGGCTATGTGCGCCTAAACACCAACTTTGGACCCCTCAATCTGGAGCTCTACTGCGATCAAATCCCGAAAGCCTGCGACAATTTCATCAAGCACTGCGCCAATGGCTACTACAACAATGTCATGTTCCACCGCTCCATCAGGAACTTTATTGTAAGCCCTTGAATCCTTTGAAATCGGAAATCATTTAAAGATGTTGTCTCCTTTGCAGGTTCAAGGAGGCGATCCCACGGGCAGCGGTTCCGGCGGAGAGTCCATCTGGGGCAAGAAGTTCGAGGACGAATTCAAGCCGAATCTAACGCACACGGGCCGGGGAGTGCTCTCCATGGCCAACTCCGGGCCCAACACCAATGGCTCGCAGTTGTAAGTACACATATCGCAGCACTTAATCGGAAAATGTACCATCTTTTTGTTAGCTTTATAACCTACCGGTCCTGCAAACACCTCGACGGCAAGCACACCATTTTCGGCAAACTGGTCGGCGGTCTGGATACGCTACAGAAAATGGAGAACATCGAGGTGGACAACAAGGACAGGCCCATTGAGGACATCGTCATCGAGAGCTCGCAGGTCTTTGTGAATCCCTTTGCCGAGGCCGTCGAGCAGTTGGCCCAGGAGCGTGCCGAGGAGGCGGCCAGCAAGGAGGAGACGGTGAAGAAGGCCGAGCAGCAGAAGCGCCTCAAGGAGCCGCTCAAAGTCTACCGCGAGGGCGTGGGCAAGTACCTGAAACTGCAGAATCAGCCCAAGAAGCCGGAAACGCAACCGGCGGCCAAGAAGAAGAAGCAGGCCAGCGGCGGCTTCGGGGATTTTTCCAACTGGTAGGGCATTCGCTTGCACCAAATAAATGCTAGGAGTCGTATTTATCGTAGCTCCAGTTTATTGTCTATTTGTCGTGTGGGGAGGCATCCTCCCGTTCCCTCTCCTGCCAGTTCTTTTTCATCTCCTGCAGCTTGCTCTGCCGCCGCCGGCGCTCCGTGGACTTTCGCTGCTCCAGGGCCTTGATTTGCGCCGCAATCGAGTGCTCGCCATTGAGATGGGCGTCCAGTTTCTCCAGCAGCAGCTTCCGGGCCTCCACCCGGTTCTTGGAGGCCAGGCGGTGCGTGTGGCACTTGATGGTGATGTTGGTGGGCAGGTGGCGAAGGAACACGCAGTTGGAGGTCTTATTGACAGCCTGGCCGCCGGGTCCGCTGCCCCGCGTGAATGTCTCCTCGATTTCCGACTCCTCCAGCTTGGGATACCGCGAGTAGTCCAAATTGGCACTGGATTTGCAGCGAACGGCGGGCGGAGGGAGCGCCAAAAAGCGCACCAGACTCCTTAGCATTCCTACAGAATGCGTCCCTTCTTCAGCAGCGTTTCTCCGCGCTGCAATTCGAGATATTTCAAGGAAATTGTTACGAAAGAAGAGGCAGGCTTACCTTGAAACTGAACTCGATTTGCGCGGGATTTGTGAGGGCGCGGTTGTCGCGGAACTCGAAACGAACTCGGCCCAGGAAGTAGTTCTTGTCGGTGAGCTTCAAATGGCTTCCGTAACGAATTAAGTGCTTGTACAAACGCAGAATTTGCTGCCGCGAAGGTTGAAACATTTTTGGGTTTTCGGCTTTCGGGTTTTGTTTTGCTCGCACATGTGAGCGGGCCAGTGCTGCCAATCAATACTTGGTCTCACTGCCGCATCAGCTGTTTGATCAGATGTTATCTGCAAATTTTGAATTTTCAAATCATTTTTTACGAAAGCCAAATAATTAACATTTGCGGATTTCCAACAAGATTGTTTATGCATATTTGAAGAGTTTTATTAATGTTATTTTTGATCCCTCATGGGTTAGCAGCTGTCATTCAAGTTTACATAAAAAAAACATCTTCAAAAGTAGAGACACATTGGTTTCTTTTATGAGATTATTTTTAATTTCCCACAAACCTTAATTAATTTGTTTTAGTTGTCATTAAAATGTATTAAAAAGAACACTATTATCTTACAGAAATTAGATTACATTTTACTTCCCAATTGAGGCCAACAGTGGAATGTAAGACATTCCCCTTTCACCTTCGCATTTTATTTTATTATAGCATTTTTTTCGTGTTATCATCATTATTGCGCTGTTCGTAGGAGAGACAAATCAATGCCATCGTCTATGGAAACATTGCATTGTTGACTCAGCTCCAGCATCTCCTTGAATTGGTGGGCAATCTCCCGGTCCACCAGCTCCCCGCCCGTGGTCATGGTTCGTTCGATGATCGCCTCGTCCGACTCCGGGTTCGACAGCATCTCCTCCAGCGAGATGGTCATGGGCACCACCAAAGTGGCCAGGAAACTGGCCGTGATGGTGACGGAATAGGGCAGGAATCTCACGTATTCCTTTAGCAGTTCCGAGCGGCTGCAAGTTCATCAAATCATTGGAGTAATGTCGATGTAGGTAACAAACCCTATCTCACCTTAAGAACTCGGGAACCTCCGCCTTGGCATGTTGTTGGTAGCTCTCAGCCAGAGCCGAACAGTAATCGTCGAAAATGGCATCGAAGTTGGAATACCGCACTTCAGCCAGCACGGAGATGGCCAGGAAAACACTGAGATCGATCATGGGGGAGGAGATTCTCAGGGTCTGGTAGTCGAACATCATGATCTCCAGTGGCTCCTCCTTATCGTTGTACCTGTAAGCCACATTGTTCCTCAAGAAGTCTCCGTGGCAAAGAGTGGCAAGCGGTTCCCGGGGAGCTACTCTTTGTTTTCCGTATTGGAAGTGGTCGGTGACCAGTTGGCGGTACTTCTTGAAGTACGCGCCATCAATTTGGGGTTGATAGGTGGTAACTACCTTCTCCGCCCGATCGATGCTAGCGTCCAGGGTGAGCTTCCACTGCGGATCCATGCTCTCGGTGGCGAAGCGCGACTCTTGCAGGTTCCCGCTTAGCTGGGCAAACAACTCCGGGCTCTTGTGTTTCAAGGCATAGGCGAAGCCATGGAAGCGTCCCAGGTACTTCACCGCGATCTTGGCATGCGCGAGGCTCAGGCCGAACCGATCCTTGGTCACCCGCCAGCCCTGTTCGGCAAAGTTCTCGAAAATGGCCACCGCCGAGTGGGGGTTCACCTCGCTGTAGTAAAACTTGGGGGCGGCAAACGTTCCGTCGGCCAGTTTCTGGATCTCGGGAAGAATTTGCGTGTAGAAGTTGATCTCATTGCTGAAGAGCGCGGTGAACTGAATGACCTCGTAAATGAAGGGCGGCAGTGGAGGCGTTTTCTGCGGAAAAGCAATCAAAGTGTCACTTCACCTTTACGGATACCTTCTTGGGACAGGCCTCAAATTATAGTCAAACAAGTAGGAACGCTGTAGTCGAGATTTCTCGACAACGAAATACCATGTACCTCTTTTCTTATGAACCATTTCTTTGATTTTATTTTTTTTTTTCAAATAATTCACCATATTTTCGTTTGTGTGCGGCATGCCGTTGCCTAGGGAAGGGGCGGGTAAAACTTTAATTGGCCATATCTTCTATATTTATTGTCCGATCCGTACGTAATTTTGCAGCGTGTTTGACGATCAGTGGACTTATTGGACTGAAAATTATGCCTCTAGCTTTTACCATTTCGAAGATATCGACTTTTTTGCAAATACGAGGGCGGAAAGGTGCGTGGCAAAAATCCAATAATAACATTATCTGTGTAATTGCTAAGCGAACATAATGCAAAAAGAAATAGGTCTCTACCTCTTATTTTGTGCAAGTTATGGGCTAATGTGTCGAAGAACATTCAGTTTTATGCAAATTACGAAGGCGGAAAGGGGCGTGGCAAAAATTTGAAATAAACTTGATCTGCCTGCAATAATAACACACCAAAAGCAAAAAGAACTAGACCTCTAGCTCTTACCATCTCCGAGAACAAAGTTAATATACCATTTGTACCTTAAGGTACATGGTATAAAAAGCAAACATCAATGCACGTTTGAACAGAACATCGATAAGGGTTTAAGAAGTGGGAGCCAAACTGATTATCTTCTTTGGTAATTTTACAGTGTTTGTTCGTAAATGCATTGAACCCACACACAGCCTGTGACGGACTTATCTGTGTTGTTGCTCAAACAATAACTCGTATCTGGCATTATCCATGAAAGCTTACACATTTTCCTATTGTGTGCTTTAAAATGGGACAGATACTAAATGCACGCCAAATCACTAAACACGCTTTCCATGTGAATGACTCTACCTTTACGACCATTTTGCGCTGGAACTGTTTTCCGTCATATTGGAAATTGATGGTGGCCCGGTAGCAGAAGGTGAGCATAAAGGCCTCAGATGACCCGATCACATCGATCTCGATGTCGCCCACTTGGAATGTATCTGCCTTGGCCTCACTGTACTCCTCCACCAGGCGCCCGCCCTTGAGAATCTTCAGCAGAATCTCATCGCGCAGCCACTGGGTCTCCGCTTCGATTTGGGACATCCTATGGGTTTGGTCAATTAAACGAAACAAGCAAGATAGTATCCGGAAGTCAACTAGGCTCTCGCCAGTGGACGCAGCGCTTTTTATACGCCCCCCAAGCATTGCCGTACATTTGGAAATAAAAGCAACCGATCGCAAGAGAACGATATCGAAAGCTTTCATTGTTTAAGAGAACTATAATCGAATGGGTTGTAAACATTTAAAACTTGTTATCACTCTTCTATTGTTCAAATCAGCATGACTCTTTCAATTTTAAGTTGTTCAAACTCCTGATTCAAACTGCAAATTAATTAAATTCTAATATTTTAACGTTTGGCTTGTATATTTAATTTGATAAAAGTATTTTTGAAGTAGTATATCTGAAATGAATATAAACTTGATACAACTTTCGTACAGGTAATTATTATTTCATTTAAGTCACTCCTTTGGACTTACAATTTTTGTAAAGTTAAGAAAGAATTTAAAAATCTATTATTTGACCTATATTTACTTGGAGTATTCTAACCTATTGATAATTTTAAGGCATCTAAAGTGTATTTATTAAATACATGAATCATAAACCTTGGCTAAAGGATTAAAAACGCACCTAATATTAAATAGTTTTTATAGTTTGCTCAGAGCAACCATATTGATGCCATCGTCTATGGACACTTTAAATCGTTGACTCAGNGTATCCGGAAGTCAACTAAGCTCTCGCCAGTGGACGCAGCGCTTTTTATACGCCCCCCCAAGCATTGCCGTACATTTGGAAATAAAAGCAACCGATCGCAAGAGAACGATATCGAAAGCTTTCATTGTTTAAGAGAACTATAATTGAATGGGTTGTAAACATTTAAAACTTGTTATCACTCTTCTATTGTTCAAATCAGCATGACTCTATCAATTTTAAGTTGTTCAAACTCCTGATTCAAACTGCAAATTAATTAAATTCTAATATTTTAACGTTTGGCTTGTATATTTAATTTGATAAAAGTATTTTTGAAGTAGTATATCTGAAATGAATATAAACTTGATACAACTTTCGTACAGGTAATTATTATTTCATTTAAGTCACTCCTTTGGACTTACAATTTTTGTAAAGTTAAGAAAGAATTTAAAAATCTATTATTTGACCTATATTTACTTGGAGTATTCTAACCTATTGATAATTTTAAGGCATCTAAAGTGTATTTATTAAATACATGAATCATAAACCTTGGCTAAAGGATTAAAAACGCACCTAATATTAAATAGTTTTTATAGTTTGCTCAGAGCAACCATATTGATGCCATCGTCTATGGACACTTTAAATCGTTGACTCAGCTCCTGAATCTCCTTAACTTGGTGGGCAATCTCCCGGTCCACCAGCTCGCCGCCTGCTGTCATGACCCGCTCTCTGATCTCCTCCTCCGAGGGCATCTGTGCTAACATTTCCTCAAATGAAACGTCCGATGGCTCCACTAAAGTGCCGAGAAAATAAGATGAGACGGTGAGGCCGTAAGGCATGAAGCGCACATATTCGTTCAGAAGTTCCGATCGGCTGCAAAGGACCAAAAAGTTTAGTAACTAATTGGTAACCTATAGTTCTAGGGATTAAAAAATTACTTACCTTAAGAAATATGGAACCTCGTCCTTGGCATTATTTTTGTAGCTCTCAAAGAGGGCCGAGCAGTACTTATCGAAAATGGCATCAAAGTTGGGATACCGCACCTCAGCCCACAAGGAAACGGCAAGGAAAACACTGAAATCTATCATGGGAGATGAGATCCTCAAGGTCTGGTAGTCAAACATCATGACATCCTGGGGCTCGTCCATTTCGTTGTACCTAAAGGCCACATTGTTCCTCAAAAAGTCTCCGTGGCAAAGAGTGGCCAGCGGTTCCCGAGGAGCTACCCTTTGTTTACCGTATTGGTAATAGTCGGATATCAGCATGAACAATTTTTTCAAAAACTCCTCCATAATTTGGGGCTGATGGGTGTTCACAGCTTTTGCTACCCGTTTCAGACTCGTCTTCATGATGGGCACCACCTCAGGACCCATCTCTTCGGTGGCGAAGCGCGATTCTTTTAAGCCGCCTGTGAGCTGAGTAAACTTTTCCGGATTCTTGTGTTTGATGGCATAGAATAATCCGTGAAAGCGGCCCAAGTAATCTACGGCAAGCAGGGCATGTTTTAGACTCAAGCCCACTCGATTCTTGCTCAATCGCCATCCCTGCTCAGCGAAATCCTCGAAAACGGCCGCCGCCGATCCCGGATTCAGTTCACTGGCGAAGTACTTGGGGGCAGCGAACTTTCGTCCGGTTAATCGTTGAATCTCTGGGAGTATCTCGGTGTAAAAAGAAATTTCGTTAAAGAAGAGAGTTCCCAAATGAAAATTCTCATAAAGCACCGGCGGCAGGGAGGGAGTTTTCTGTGGTAAGACAATAAAAAGTGGCTCTTAAATTTAATAGCTGTCGGGTAGAGTTTCACTATTACCTACTTACAGGTTATATGATACAATAAAATAATGCCTTATCAGTAATGCTCTATCCACCAATGTGAAAATATTCGTAGATTTATTGCATTGCCGTTTTTGGAAGCTACTGCTGTACTGGTTTACATACTATACGATTATTTCGACTTTTGAACAGACAAGAAAAGCGCGTTCAAAGCCGAATTTCATCAAACACGAGCTTTTGTCATCTCTTCACTATAAATATTTGTTGACTTCGTTCTCGAGAACCAACAGCAACCGGTATTTGTGTAACCGACAACTAGAGGCGTTTGACTATTTGATTATATTTACATACAAGTCAATTTTCTATTGTTTTTGTTTGGAACCACTTTGAGTTGAGTTACCTTAACGACCAATTGTCGACGGATTTGTTCACCCTCGTATTCAAAGTTAATGGTGGCTCGATAGCAAAAGGTCAGCATGAAGGCCTCGTCGGGTCCAATTACATTAATGTCAATGGTTCGCATGTGGAAAGTGCTTGCTGCCGATTCCCGGTACTGCTCCACCAGTCGTCCGCTTCTGAGAATCTTGGGAAGAATCTCATCGCGAAGCCACTGAATCTCCGCTTCAATTCGCGTCACACGGTCCATGGGGTTGGGAGGTAAAACGATGTGATTGTGATCGCACCCGGAAAACGACTAAGCAGTAGAGAGCGTTTTTGGCCTGTTTTATACCTCAAGCAAGCTTGCTCCCTATTAGCCATTAGGCAAAAGAGATACCAATCAAATCGTAATTGACAAATGAAAGTGTAATTTGGAGTTATTAGTTTGGTGTGCTGCTATATTAGAATGCAACCTTTATTCAAACGACAGCAAATACAAGTTGTCTTATTTGTTGGAGAGTGCCTCCAAATCAATACCATCATCAATGGATATCCCACACTTTTGGCTCAGCTCGTACATCTCCCTCATCTGATGGGCTATCTCCCGATCCACCAGCTCACCCCCCGTGGTCATAATCCGGTGGATGAGTTGTTCCTCATCGACTACACGGGGCGCTGGTTCCACCAACTCCAAAAGGAAATATGCGGTGATGGTGATACTAAACGGTAAGAATCGCACATACTCCTTCAGCAGCTCCGAGCGACTTGAAAATTATAGAATTCATTTTAGATGATGTTCATACAAGATGTCCACTTACGTACCTCATGAACTGCGGAACCTTATCTTGGGCATGCTTCCTGTAGCTCTCGAATAAAGCCGAGCAGTACTCGTCGAAAATGACATCAAAGTTGGGATACCTCACATTGGCATACACGGACAGGGCAAGGAACAGCGAGAGATCTATCATTGGAGAAGATAACCGCACTGTTTGATAGTCAAACATCATGATCTCCTGCGGCTCCTCTCGATCGTTGCACCTATAGGCGACATTGTTCCTGAGGTAATCTCCATGGCAGATCGTGGCCAGGGGCTCCCTGGGCGCCACCCTTTGTTTGCTGTATCTGTAGTTATCGGCCAAAAGACTGACATACTTTTCCACAAACGCCTTTTCTATCTGGGGCTGATGGATGGCCACTACTTTGGCAGCTCGTATGATACCCGTCTGGGCAGTGAGAAACCATGTTGGATGCATTTCATCATTGGCATAACGTGACTCCCTCAACCCGCTGATGAGTTTAGTAAACTTCTCCGGATTTCTGTGCTTAATGGCATAGGCAAAGCCATGAAATTGTCCCAAATAGGACACAGCTTTCAAGGCATGTTCCAAACTTAAGCCACAACGGTCTTTGGTTAACCTCCATCCGTGCTCCGCGAAATTCTCGAGGATGACCACGGCCGAGTGGGGTTTAAGTTCGCTATAAAAATATTTTGGAGCCGGAAACTTTCCGCCTGCTAAAATTTGTATTTCCGGAAGGATTTGCGTGTAAAAGTTGATTTCGTTGGTGAAAAGGTGTTCGAACTGCAGACCTTTGAAATCTTCGATTGAGATGGAATGGGTTTTCTGGAGAAAGCAAAAAGAATTTGCCATTAGAACTTCACAGCAAGATTCGTTATCTTTTCGAATTTTACAATGCAAGCTAAATATAATAAACCTTCACACAAAGTTCACTTATCTCCGTTGAGAATTTTCTTCTATTTCATCACAATCATAAACTGATATTTTTTTAAAGATTTTTTATATTTTATATTCTGTACCTTAACGACCAGTTTCCGTTGCAACTTTTGCCCATCGAACTCGAAGTCAATGGTTGTCCTGTAGCAAAATGTCTGCATGTAGGCCTCTTCAATGCCAATCACATCGATCTCTATATCCCGAACCTTAAAAGTATTATATTTCGATTCCTGGTAGTTATCAACAAGTTTTCCGCTTTTAAGAATTTTCGGAAGAATCTCCGAACGCAGCCACTCAGTTTCCATCTCGATCTGGGACATACTATCTGTATAGACAATGGCGAACGAAAAGGGAGCAAACACTTGGGAATCTGGAAAACCACTGAACTGTTTTAAGAAACTGCAGAACATTTTGCTCGCTCTTCCAGCGATATTATATTGAGATTATATCAAGATAAGATTAGGGTATATTTAAGGAGATATTAACTAATCTCTATGATTGTAAAAAAAAAGATTTAAAGGGTAACATGTATACATTGTCTTTGTTGTCAAAATTGTGAGTTTTAGTTCGGACTGTAGCTCATCGTTTCGGACACGCTTAAGACAAGGCAGACATGCTCGATTGGTTAGCTTTAACTACAACGGGTTCGGTGACCCGAATCAATACTCACGTCCGAAAGTACTCGGCGGGATCGGTGCGCAGTGGTGTCCTCGAGCCAAGGAGAAAAAGTACTCTGAAGACACCACCTGTGCCCAATCCCATCAGTGAAAAGAAAAAGAAAAGCAGGGGTTCGAAGTTAAGTAATACAAGTAGATCCAACGACACCAAGGACATACCATTCCCAGAGAAGTTGTCTTCGCGGGCTTCAATTATTATGGTACCGGACTCTCCGAAAATGCAAGAGTTCTTTGACGAAGTGCGTATGCGCGAGCTGAAGGAATACTACAAGAAGATGAAGGCCTCACAGCGCCCTTCTAAGTTTTGTATTCGCAAAAATTCGGTGTGCCACACCTGCGGTCTGCGCAAACGCAACAAGCTGGATATCTCCCAGAACATTTACTGCACGGGCGCCGAGAGCATGGGGCAGAGCCTTAAGGGTACCAATCGGTCCAGGGAATCCAAGGATCGCACTTCGCTCTGGAGCTCTTTCGCCCTGCTCCCACGGTCTTTCTACCAAGACGCAGGCCGGGGCGAAAGTAGCTCCAGGTGCTATCCTACCTCAAAAATGTCCTTAATATTTAATAAAAGAAAATGCGCTTTTTGCTAAAATTTTCACTTTTGCTCATTTCTTTCATGCATTTTGTCCTTTATTTATATTTAAGCAAAAATGAATACTGCTAATTATACTATGGGCAAACCTTTTACCCACCTATTTAGCGAGTGTTTTTTAACGATAAAAAGTTTACAGATTGCAGAGGAAGCTCAAAATAAAATTTGGGAACTCGTTTATACTTATCCCCAGCAATCCATGCCTTTGCCTTTTTTTTCATCTCGGAGCCAGTTTCCTTCTCAGCCTTAGTTTCCATTTGATATCCAAATTAACAGTTTAGGTTACGAGATCTCAAACAGCTCCCGCCGCAATGTCCGCAACGTTCTCCGATCCGCCACAAGTGTCCCATGCGACGCAAACGGAGGCGCAACCGAATCTGGCACCCACCTGCGTGCCGCTGTTGATGGTGGATGAGGATGGACGGAAGCGGTATTGTTACCACGGCGGCAGGTGCAAGTGCAATATGTGCGCAAGGATAAAAGACGAGCAGAACATGAGGATGGACCAGGAGTTATTGGCCTACATGCCGCCATCACGATTCAAGTTGGAGGTCCCCTTCCGCTACGCCAAGCCCAAGCAGTATCGCCTGGAGGCCCGACGCATTATCCCGGAGATGGCCAAGGAGCTGCGCGAAGATCACGAGCGTCTGCGGGCCCAGTACCCCGCTTACTACCTTCCGGACAGGTACTTCACCGAGAAGCCTTTTGTGGTGCTCGGACCGCAGCACAAGATGACTCAGACAGAAATACCCATCGGGCGATATGGTATAGACGGATGTCCCTGTCCTAACAAGACGCTCTGCTTTGATTTGTAGTCAAGTGCCAAGGACTGCCTAACATTTTTTTTATCAATATGCCCTGAAATTTGCATGTATAAACGAATAATGAACAAGGGTATATTGAACTAGATTTTGGAGACTAAAAAATAAAGAAAACTATTTGCATATTCAGAATTGCGTGATACCCGTTCATCTGCGTTGAAAAAATATACCGGTTACATTTCTCCATAGAAACTTTCTGCGCACTTCTCGTCCACAATGTTTATCCATACCTCCTAACACTTATCCACAAACCGCGAAATCCCCAAGCCGGGGAGATGAGGCCAAAGGGGGTCCTCTAAATCTCCAAGGTCTTCAGAAACGGCGTAGGATATCGCTTGCATGCACTTTAGACCAGATGGACGATGATTTCCTTGGACGACTTCTGGGGCAAGTTACAAGTCGAGTCCGTGGGGCGCGCGATGAGGCCATAGGGGAGTGGTCCTTGCGATCTCTTTAGAGTTTGAAGTTCTCTGATGCAGCGGATCACTAGGTTCAGGTAAAATGATGCAGTGGATGACGAAGGAGTTGCAGTAAAAGCGACAGCCGGGTCCAAAAGGTGGGAGATAACGTCAGAGGGGGCAATGATGCTTCATTTTGCAGTCAATCGTTGGCGGGGAGATCAAGCGGATGCGATGCTCCAGTGCTTCCGTCCAGGAAATAGGCGATCAGGTCGACGTCTGGCGTGGGGAACTGGCGGTGAACTAGAGGGAGAGAAAAAATTAATTTACTCACCCAAAAAACCGGTTTCGACGAACCTTTAGTAATGTTCCTCTTGCTAGAACCAGTTGGGAATTTTAATTACGCAAAAGCGTCGAGAATACAAAAAATTAGGTAGGTATACTGGTATTAAATGAAAGTTAATAAATATGTTTATATTTTGTTATAAAAAATCAAGATATAATCGATAAAACGGACAGACAGACAAAGGAACCTCGTACGAATCGAATATACTGGATACTCAATGTCCGTTTTTGTACCCGGTGAACATATCATTTTTGTTTACCTCGCGACATATTTCCTCAGCAAAAATAAGCAAAATATGAGCCCATTTCAATGTTTTGCCAACGTAAAGTACTCATTAAAATATTAAAAAATATATTCACTGACTTGTCACCGAAATTCTAAGGAAAAGTCAGTTTTTTAAAATACGTGTAAATTTCAACACCCTATTTTCATCGCAGCTTTCGAAATAATGCTTTGTGGCATCAAAGTAAAATGGTTGCGGTTCGTCCAGGTGGGCGGCAAATGCCTTCGCTACTACACAAATTTCAACGCCACCGGAGTATCCACAAGGGTCGTCAAGGGCGACTTGCGGGAAGACCCAGTGAACGTGTTGCCCGAATCCAAATACGGCGGCATAAACACGGTGACATTGCTCACGGGCAGCACCCTGATCGGCCAGGCAGGGGGCAGGTACGTGAAAGCGATGCTGACGGGCTCCATGGTGCCAGTGGAGGTGCAAGATATCGATCCCAAGGAAAAGGAAGACTATTTCAATTCGGTATTGCGGAACCGTGCTGCCGTCCATGTAGACATCGTGGTGGACCAAGAAGCCAAACAAAAGTCGCTAAAAATCTGCAACGATTTGGACTTGTATCTCTTCAGGGCCCGGATACAAAGTTATCCTGGTTTCAATTGCCGCTTTCCGAACGTGAACATCCACGTGATTGCCAAAAACAACAAGGGAGTCTACTCGGATCTCGAGTACTCACCCGTTAATGGCGTTTTTGAAGCCATATCCGTGGGTACGTGCAAGAGTAACGTAAAGTATCTAAAAGCCGCCTTTGCCTTGGCCGTGAAGTCCAAGCGGAAAAAGGTGACGCTGGTGCACAAGGCTAAGGAGTGGCCGGTGTCCGAGGGATCTATGTTGGACGGAGCATGTAAGATACATAAGGATTATAAGGACGTTCTGGAATTAGAGTACATGGAGTTGGAGGATTGCATCAGCGAACTCGTCACGAACCCGCAGAGGTTCGATTGTATATTTACCAGCGATCGGTATGCTACATTCTTGGCCACCATCTGCAGCGGAGTAGCCGGCGGAGCCACGCTGGCAAGTGCCGCTGAAATGGGCGATCATCACGCCGTTTTCAAGCCCCTGCAGACGAAGTTGTCTGTAACCAACTATCCGCTTCTCAGTCCATATGGTATCGTCAATACGATTGTGGACCTGTTCATCCACCTGGGCTACGAGAAGTGCGCCGAAGCGCTCACGTGCGAGATGAAGCGCACCATGGACGAGGGCATCAAGACCAAGGAGTTTGGAGGAACGGACAACGGCGGCTACGTCATCTGCAACATTGTTAACAGACTGCGTTGTGTTAGGTCTCCTCAGACTAAAACCTAATGAAAATGTCACCAATAAAATAAAATTGATGCAGTTTTAAAATTTTTAAAACTGCTGTTGCCTGAATTTTTTTTACCATGTACTTTAAAGTACAAATGGTATGTTAACTTTGCGCAAATCTATGCAACAGGCAGAAGGAGATGTCTCCGGCCGCTCATTCTTGATCCGCATCAACAGCTGAGTCGAGATAGTCGTCTGAGTCGTCTGTGCGTCTGTTTATATGAACACCTTGTTAATAGAAGTACTCCGGACTTACCTGGTAATAGTCGGCATCTTTTTCCTCATTGCTGACGGCTGGTCCTTAGGCACAAAACTACGGACGGACAAAACTAGGTCGAGGATTAGGGGCTCTGAATATACCTGTTACAAGTTGCAAGTTGAGTCCGATAGGCGCGGAGATGAGGCCAGCCGAGTCCAAAAGGCGGGAGATGACGTCAAAGTGGGGCCATGATCCTCCATTTTCCAGTAGATCGTTGGCGGTTAGTTTTTCGGCGGATTCGATGCTGGAGATGCGCTCCCGTCCAGGAAATAGGCGTTCAGGTCGACGTCGGACGAGGGGAACTGGTGGAGAACTAAAGGGAGAGGGGTGAAAAAAAATTAGTTAACTTACCCAAAAAATGGGGTCGATAAGGCTTAAGAAATGTTCTTCTTGCTAGAACCAGTTGGAAAATGTTGAAGTCATCCTGGAAAGTCATCGTCCATCTGGCCTGAAACAGTGCTTTCAAGCGATATCACGCACCGTGTTTATTTACAGATTAGCCACCGACAGAGCTGTCACATTTTTGAAATTCTCGTAAATTCCATCACTCCCATTATCTTTACCTATGCTCTCGATGTATGGCTTCAAAATCATCCGTATGCCGTTCGCTCAGGTGGGCGGCCAATGCCTTCGCTACTACACATATTTCAACGCCACCGGAGTATCCACAAGGGTCGTCAAGGGCGACTTGCGGGAAGACCCAGTGAACGTGTTGCCCGAATCCAAATACGGCGGCATAAACACGGTGACATTGCTCACGGGCAGCACCCTGATCGGCCAGGCAGGGGGCAGGTACGTGAAAGCGATGCTCTCGGGCTCCAAGGTACCGGTGGAGGTGCAAGATATCGATCCCAAGGAAAAGGAAGACTATTTCAATTCGGTATTGCGGAACCGTGCTGCCGTCCATGTAGACATCGTGGTGGACCAAGAAGCAAAACAAAAGTCGCTAAAAATCTGCAACGATTTGGACTTGTATCTCTTCAGGGCCCGGATACAAAGCTATCCCGGTTTCAATTGCCGCTTTCCGAACGTGAACATCCACGTGATTGCCAAAAACAACATGGGTATCTACTCGGACCTCGAGTACTCACCCGTTAAGGGCGTTTTTGAAGCAATATCCGTGGGTACGGAAAGGGGTAACTTAAAGTATCTAAAAGCCGCCTTTGCTTTGGCCGCCAAGTCCAACCGGAAAAAGGTGACTGTGGTGCATAAGGCTAAGGAGTGGCCGGTGTCCGAGGGATCTATGTTGGAAGGAGCATGTAAGATACACAAGGATTACAAGGACCTTCTGGAGCTAGAGTTCATGGAGTTGGAGGATTGCATCAGCCATCTCGTCACCAACCCGCAGAGGTTCGATTGTATATTCGCCTGCGATCGGTATGCTACATTCTTGGCCACCATCTGCAGCGGAGTAGCCGGCGGAGCCACGCTGGGAAGTGCCGCTGAAATAGGCGATCATCACGCCGTTTTCAAGCCCCTGCAGACGAAGTTGTCTGTAACCAACTATCCGCTTCTCAGTCCATATGGTATCGTCAATACGATTGTGGACCTGTTCAACCACCTGGGCTACTTGAAATGCGCCGAAGCACTCACGTGCGAGATGAAGCGCACCATGGACGAGGGCATCAAGACCAAGGAGTTTGGAGGAAAGGACACCGGCGCCTTCGTCATCTGCAGCATTGTTAACAGACTGCGTTGTACTAAGTCTCCTCAGACTAAAACCTAATGAATATTTTACCAATAAACAAATCTTTATTTAATTTTAAAATTGTTAAAACGGCTGTTGGCTGAGTTTTTTTTACCTTGTACAAATGGTATGTTAACTTTGTGCAAATCTATGTAACGGGCAGAAGGAGATGTCTCCGGCCGCTCATTCTTGATCCGCATCAACAGCTGAGTCGAGATATCCGTCTGTGCGTCTGTTTATATAATAGAAGTACTCCGGACGTACCTGGTAATAGTCTCATTGCTTCCTCATTGCTGAGGCTGGTCCTTAGGCACGCTAATGGGAGGAGGGAAAAAACATTAAAGACGGACAAAACTAGGTCGAGGATTGGTGGCTCTGGATATAACTGTTAGTGGCCTGGAACTCTTCTTCCATGTTTCTGGTCGATCGCCTTGCCCTCCGTGTTCCAATTGCTACTGCACAGGGTTGAACATATTTTTGATGCAGTACATCGCTTAGATAAGTAATATTCTTCGTGCTAGAACCAGTTGGGAATTCTTATTACGTGAAAGTTTCGAAGTCATCCAAGAAACTGCTAAATCATCCCACCTGAAGCAGTGAGACGCATGCCGCGGCATGAGAGGTACATGGGGTATGTCGTTGTCGAGAAATCTCGACCACAGTTTTCCCACATGTTCTTAATACTTTCATTTACTTGTATTTACAGGTAATTTTAGGATTTTTTCCACCAAAGCTAGAGATTTCCAATACAACTAGCAATTAGTACATTAACACGAATTGTTAGACGAATTGTCAGTTCAATTGTTTCGACGTCTGAGCGAACTCGAGCTATAAAAAATAAAGAGAAAGTTCAATTTAAATGTATAAAATGTGAAATCAAAAATGTACAGATTAGGCACCGAAATGTCAAAAGCTGTACCGTTTTTTAAATTCTCGTAAATTCCATCGCTCCAGACTCCCCATTATCATTACCGATGCTAGCGATGTATGGCTTCAAAATCATCCGGATGCCGTTCGCTCAGGTGGGCGGCCAATGCCTTCGCTACTCTCGCCACTTCACCACCGTCGGACCAACCACAATGATCGTCAAGGGCCCCTTGCGGGAGGAGCCAGTCGACGTGTTGCCCGAATCCAAATACGGCGGCATAAACACAGTGACATTGCTCACGGGCAGCACCCTGATCGGCAAGGCAGGAGCTAGATACGTGAAAGCGATGCTGACGGGCTCCATGGTGCCAGTGGAGGTCCAAGATATCGATCCCAAGGAAAAGGAAGACTATTTCAAGTCGGTGTTGCGGAACCGTGCTGCCGTCCATGTAGACATCGTAGTGGACCAAGAAGCCAAACAAAGGTCGCTAAAAATCTGCAACGATTTGGACTTGTATCTCTTCAGGGCCCGGATACAAAGTTATCCTGGTTTCAAATGCCGCTTCCCGAACGTGGATATTCACGTGATTGCCAAAAACAACATGGGCATCTACTCGGAACTCGAGTACTCACCCGTTAAGGGCGTTGTTGAAGCCATATCAGTCGGTACAAAAAAGGGTAACGTAAAGTATCTAAAAGCCGCCTTTGCCTTGGCCGTGAAGTCCAAGCGGAAAAAGGTGACGCTGGTGCACAAGGCTAAGGAGTGGCCGGTGTCCGAGGGATCTATGTTGGAAGGAGCATGTAAGATACACAAGGATTATAAGGACCTTCTGGAGCTAGAGTTCATGGAGTTGGAGGATTGCATCAGCCATCTCGTCACGAACCCGCAGAGGTTCGATTGTATATTCGCCAGCGATCGCTATGCTACATTCTTGGCTACCATCTGCAGCGGAGTAGCCGGCGGAGCCACGCTGGCAAGTGCCGCTGAAATGGGCGATCATCACGCCGTTTTCAAGCCCCTGCAGACGAAGTTGTCTGTAACCAACTATCCGCTCCTCAGTCCATATGGTATCATCAATACGATTGTGGACCTGTTCATCCACCTGGGGTACAAGGAGTGCGCCCAAGCGCTCACGTGCGAGATGATGCGCACCATGGACGAGGGCATCAAGACCAAGGAGTTTGGAGGAAAGGACAACGGCGCCTTCGTCATCTGCGACATTGTTAACAGACTGAAATGTCGTAAGACCCCGACTAAAACCTAACGGAAATTTTACCAATAAAACAATTTTTATTCAATTTTAGAATTGTTGAAACGGCTGTTGCCGAAGTTGTTCTTAATGCTTTCATTTACATATTCTATCGTCATAATTTTTAAAATATGTAGAGAAAATTTAAAAAAATTTTAGGTTAAGTTTTACATTTAATTTTACGAGCTTCATCCACCATAGTCATAGATTTCAAATACAAGAGGCAATAGTCCATTAAAACGAAATTTTATGTATGGTCAGTTCAGTAGTTTCGACGACGGAACGAACTCTTGAGCTATAAAAATAATGGAAAAGTCCAATTTAAGTGTATGAATGTTGATGATTTCATCTCGAAACCAATTTAACAAAATAAGAAACCCCACCTGCTCCTCCTCCGTGCGCAGCTTGCACTCAATCATCTTCATCTTCCAGTTGTCCGTGTAGGTGACCAGCTCCACCATCATCTTGAACGTGACATTCTTCTGGGGCTTGATCTTCTTCTGCAGCTTGTTCTTCTTTTGATTCGGATATTTCATGTAATCGTACTCAACCGTTTCGTCCGGCTTGTCGGTGGCTATGTCTTGGCTTAAAATGCTTTTAGTAATTCCAGCCGGCACCGATTCCATCTCTTCCGCGTTATTTTTTGGATTCTGTGGTTGGGTTTTTAAATTTTCCATTTTCGTAGGGGATGGGAAACAATTTCGTGGTATTTTTTTGTGGATCCTTCAAAAATATCAAAAGTATACTGAAAGCCTACTGGATCAGTTGTAATTACCATAACGCCTGCCCAGTTGCACGTACTATATGACTTGAATTAATTTATCCCACACGTCGGCATAAATATCCGGATGTTGGATCGCATGGGCAATAAAATGTCTGGACAGAAGCGAAACAAATTCCCCGGCGCCAAAAACAAAAGCCACAACATGGACACCACGGCCATGTAGGCGGGATGTACATATGTACACTGTACATTTGCCCCCGAGTCGATACTTAATCATCATGCAAATGGCCCTCAGATTCCCCTTTTTGTCCTGGCTAATAAGCACGACAAACGAGTCTGCAGCATAAGCAATTGTAAACAACCAAGGCTGTGCCACAAATCCTTGCCGTGGGCAAATCCAGAGTTATGGCCCAAAACCCAGGAAAACACATATGTATGTTAGTCGTAATTTATTTGCCACTAGAAAGGTTTTCTTTATTAAATTTTAGCCGCACACAAGCACACGCAGGGAAGGGGATACAGAATTTTGTGGGCGGTAAATGGGAGGGCAGGAGGGGAGGTGTATCAATCAAGTAACTTAGTTAAATGATTCTATTGAACTCAAAGTTCGTGTATTTTCTCTCAGCCATTTCCAAAAGGGTGCGGGAACGATGGACCATCCCGCATTTAGCAGCTATCACAGTGTCGGGGTCATTGCTCCAGAGCATTCGATGGGCCGTTGGTCAGCTTGGCCCTCAAGGATCCGCACACCATCATGCAGGTGAGCAGGGAGAGCTCCAGGACGCGGCACATGCAGAAGGCCACCACATCCATTAGATGCTCCGCTACGCCCAAGTACAGACACATGCGTTACGCTTTTGATTAACTCCTGATAATCTGACTTCTGGGTATTCTGATAAGCAGTTCCTGGTATCGCGCGCACTGTTTGTTTGCCTTCAACTCTTTTGCAAATGATAATACTCGCTCGCTTGTCCTCCTGCTATATATTCAATCCTGTTGCTGTCTCGGCGCACACGAAGTCCTGTTTTCGGTTTTCTCTATAAAACAATACGGGGGGCCGCACCAAGTGCAAGCGAGAGGTCTTCTCCTGGCGGGAGGGGGACGGTAATAGGTGCCAGGACGAGGACCAAGGAGATGCGATGCTTGGGCCAGCAATTGCCGAACATGCGCAAACAGGTTCCTGTCACTCCGTTCTCGCACGAAAGGGTAACAAGCCGACCCGAGCGATACAGCAATGGTCGGCACAAATCTGTGTCCAGGATTGTTATTTCAAGAAACTGCAAGAATTTCAATAAGCCAAGTAATTTAACTGATGCTATATTTTTAAATGCCTCTAGAAGTTACGAATTTCGCAACACACCTATCGTGTCAGTATTATTACTGATGATATACAAATGTCATTTAGTATTACAATCAGGACTCAAAGAAATAATATTTTATTAAGTATTTTCAGTAGTTACAATTACAGATTTATAATATCCTTAAAATATTTCACTAGAATTACAATATGATTTAATATAAAGTGCTGCAGGATAGCCCCAATTATGTAGCCTAGCTTCAAATCAACCAACTGCCAAAGTAGTTAAGATCTATTTCATTGTTATTTAATAGGTGGATATTTTTCAAAGCCATTTAATAGTTGGACTCCGAATGTTGTGGCTGAGCGAAGGATTCTCCTCTTGCCAGGACCAAAGGACTCGGGACATCAAAACCCAGGCCATATGTTGGAGTTGCGACCCGAGCTGGCTCGGTGCAACATATGGTCACTAGACACGAGCCACATTGCAGTAAGTTAATTGATGGCTCAGACCGGCCAGTACGGTAGCTCATCCTCGCTACCCTCTCATCCTATGGCTCCCTCCCCTGCTTGGCCTGTGTGCTCCTGAGCGTGAAAGTCACAAATTACAACAAAAAAATATACATACATATACACGAGCCACAAAAAGAGTAGGGCAGAAGATCACATGGCATGATAGCACCAATTTGGCAAACCTATGGACGCGTGCCCAGCCGAAGGGAGAGCAGGACGCAGCTAGCACACTTCTAACCCCTAAAAATATAACCCCCTCCACGACGCCTTCGAGATCCTTTTCTGCTTTGGGATATGGTAATAACGGACAGGATCCCGGGGGTCATTTGCGGGGCCGCTTACACAAACTTGGTCAGAGCGGCGGTAAAAATATTTGTTGTACGCATTCCGCGGGGGTTGCAGCGTCTCGAACATGACTTCACCTTCGCCGCCTCCGATCGCCGCAGTTGCAGTTAAACTTTTGAACCGCACGGTACCGTCGCCATGAGCTACTACTACTCATCCGCGTCCGAGGAGGACAGCAGCTCCCAGTACTTGGGTAGTCCCAACTACAACTTGACTGCGTTGCCAGGACCTTCGCAGGATTACGGCCAAGCAGTCTTTCTATCGCCCGATTGGACATTCCTCGATGTTTCGGGTGGCAATGGCTTGGAGCTTAATCCAGCTCCAGCAGGCTCCTTGGATCTCCAAGCAATCACGGAGAATACCAACACGATCAACCGAAAGCGTCGCAGCGAGGATAGCTCCAGCGGATCTGATCGCCAGAAGAGGAGTCCTGCGGGTGAAATCGTAGTCCTCAGTCCCACTCTCCAGAAGCGAAGACGCCAGGCGGCCAATGCCCGGGAAAGGAAGCGCATGAACGGGTTGAACGAGGCATTCGATCGCTTGCGAGAGGTGGTGCCTGCGCCATCTATCGATCAAAAATTGTCCAAGTTTGAGACCCTCCAAATGGCCCAATCGTATATTTTGGCTCTGTGCGATCTCCTCCAGAACGGAGATGTTGAGGTGGACACGGCTGCGTATACGATCTTTGGCGATGGCGACAGCGACTTTGGCTTGAGCGGCGGAGGCATGTCTTAACATAATCGAGCGACGCTTGTGTAGAATTAAGTTTTGTGATTCTTATCTTACCATAGAATAGTTTAGAGATAACATTGAATAAAGT
>JAJJHQ010012310.1:1844043-1937522 GCA_021223825.1 Drosophila ironensis
AGGCATTCGATCGCTTGCGAGAGGTGGTGCCTGCGCCATCTATCGATCAAAAGTTGTCCAAGTTTGAGACCCTCCAAATGGCCCAATCGTATATTTTGGCTCTGTGTGATCTCCTCCAGAACGGAGATGTTGAGGTGGACACGGCTGCGTATACGATCTTTGGCGATGGCGATAGCGACTTTGGATTGAGCGGCGGAGGCATGTCTTAATATAATCGAGCGACGCTTGTGTAGAATTAAGTTTTGTGATTCTTATCTTACCATAGAATAGTTTAGAGATAACATTGAATAAAGTAAACAGACTCATGAAGCTTATGGAATATAGAAATTCAAGGCAATCTTTTTTTTTTGATAGAATCCCAATATAATTTAAAAAATTTAGAGCTGTAATTTTGGGAAAGGAAGTACCATATTTGTTGGCTCGTAATACTCGATTACTTTTGATTGCTTCTGATTAAAGCTCTTTACGTACCCACATCATGAGATTCAATTGGCATTTTTGTCCACGCTTCAATGGACCCTCAAATGGTCGTAAATTAATTACTGAAAACATCATTGATGTTTTGCCCTACCACTGAGACCTTCTGAAAACTTCTCCCGCCACCGCGAGCTTCGCAGAGCGTGACGCCCTCTGCATGTCCTGGAAGAGCAGGACTTTTATTATTGAATAAAAGACAGCTGAGAGAGGCGGCTTCTCTGGGATACTGTGTTTTATATGATGCAGTGGCCATAGCCAGGGAGTATGTGTGAAGTCATAACAACTATGCATTTTAATCACCAAGGGACCGTTGCTCGCTTGAGCTTTGCTGGCGGCTTGGGGGGATTTTTGAGCGACGTCCTTGGGGTTGTAGGGTTCGGTCTCTCCTGCGTCACTTCCTTGTCGAAGGAGTACTTCGATGGTCGAAAGTGCGGCATCGCCGGGTGTATGACCACCACTTCACGGTTGCTATGGTCCAGTTTATCCTGTAATGTGGGAAGACCTTTTATTTGGTTCTTGTTATGGGATGTTTTGCGTGCCCTTGATGGCATCGTCGGCCTCGACAATGCTTTGCGACGGATCTTCCGGGAATGGGTGCTCGTTCCGATAACCATTAAGGGATCCTTCATTTTTCTGGTGAGTTGATTGCTGATCTTATTTACTGTTGCATTTATATAGGAACGCAGCGCATGTTGCCCCTTCTCTCTGCCGGATTGCTGGGATTGTAGCGATGGAAGTGTGGTGGACGCCGGAGTGGCCCAGGACAAGCTCTGTAAACCGGAACTCTGGGTCAGGCAGGATTGCCACCGCTTTGCAGTAGCGTGTCCTGGGACTCTCCGGCGACGAACCTTCTCTTCGGGCATGACAACAAGGTAATGATTGGGCTTTTTACTGTCGTCCTGTAAGTTGCAAATGAAATATGAGGCCGATTTTATGTCAAAGGGAAACTTGCTATTGGCGTTATCCTCGCTACGCTCCACAGGTGCTGCATTCTTCTGGGGGGCTTGGCGTCGAGAGCTGGACTGCGGCTGGCGCCTGATACCACTCGGACTTACCAATCGGCCTGGCATGCGTTTCTTGGCAGCATCCTCCCACTGAGGTCGCAGAGAATTGGTTCCACCCAGCCGGGTGGGACTTGTAATTCGGCTGGGTCTTCCGTTTGATGGCATTGCTCCATCTTTGGGCGTTGACTTCTTCTTCGTCGGTATTGGAGATTTTGACAGACGAGATATTTGCCGGGAGTGGTCTGACCGTATACTACCCGTGGCTATCTTGTCATCATTCTTTAATTTCGGTATGGTTTCAACTGGCTTAAGCCCGCATGCAACAGAGCTTCCAGCACGTTTTCGGTGCAAGGATACAGAGATATTTGCTTGAAACGGACCGTCGCAATCGCAACCTGACACTGTGGGCTGTGGGGGGGAGCAATTACATTCATTTCCCGATTCGGGATTCGATTCGCCTTTTCTCGAGTTGCTAGATTTGCGGCATCGGCTTGATTCGGCATAATCGTCGGAATAATCATCATATTTGTATTCACCAGATGGACAATTACATTCACCGGCAGATTCTTCGAAATCCGTTTCCTCCAGATTCCTGCTTCGTTGATAACTTTTGGTAGAAAATCGCGCGCTTTCTTCGGAGTAATCCTGGTTTCTCGCTGTGCTTGCGCTTACGCGAGACGCAGACCGTTGGTCGAAATCCGAACTTTGAGGAGACTTGTATTTGTCTTCTTCTTGGATTTTCGCGGATGGACTATCCAGGTTCCTTCCTGATTTCTTATTTGTTGGAGACTGTTCAGATTTGGGTATGTCTCGTTGTGAACTTAAGGTGAAATACGAACATTCGGTTCTAGCGCAAAGCGATTCTGTTTCTTTTCTTGTTTTTTCATCGACAACCTCACCCTTAACATTCTTTCCAGACTTGCTACTCCGTTGGGATTGACTTCTGGCTGAGACCTGCCGGTTATCTTCGGGGTTTTCCGAATCCAGCGTATTGACCGACTTTCTATTGCCTTTCAGTGGCTCGCTTTTGTTTGACGCTCGTTTTGATAACGTTATCTCATCTTCAGGACCTTCGTAATACGAACACCTGACTGTGTTGAGTTCCCTCTTTGATTCCATGGCCTCTTCCGTGCTGTAGCCTTGTTCTCTTCGTCCTGTACATTCGTCTTGGCAACGGCGTTCTGGTTTTGTTTTGACTCCTGAACACCCATCGGCGCAGCCGCGATCTTTTTTGGTTTTGGTTCCTGAACAGTCTTCCTGGCATTGGGCCTTGCGTTGCGCATAATCTGTCCTTAGAATTGAAACGGCGTCTTCCGTGGTGTAGCCTGGTTCTGTTTCTGTATCTCTGCAAGTGGGTTTGGCTCTTCGTCCTTTACATTCTTCTTTGCAACCGCGAGCTGGTTTGGATTTTGTTCCTGGACACTCTTCGGAGCAACCGCGAGCTGGTTTGGATTTTGTTCCTGGACACTCTTCGTAGCAACCGCGATCTGGTTTGGATTTGGTTCCTGGACACTCTTCGTAGCAACCGCGATCAGGTTTGGATTTGGTTCCTGGACACTCTTCGTAGCAACCGCGATCTGGTTTGGATTTGGTTCCTGGACACTCTTCGTAGCAACCGCGTTCTGGTTTAGTTTTGATTAATGGACAGTATTCGTAGCAACCGCGTTCTGGTTTGGATTTGGTTCCTGGACACTCTTCGTAGCAACCGCGATTTGGTTTAGTGTCGGTTACTGGATAGTCATCGTAGTAACCGCGATCTGGTTTGGTTTTGGTTCCTGAACACTCTTCATAGCAACCGCGATCTGATTTGGTTTTGGTTCCTGGACACTCTTCGTAGCAACCGCGATCTGGTTTGGTTTTGTTTCCTGAACACTCTTCGTAGCAACCGCGTTCTGGTTTGGTTCTGATTCCTGGACACTCTTCGTAGCAACCGCGATCTGGTTTGGTTTTGTTTCCTGAACACTCTTCGTAGCAACCGCGTTCTGGTTTGGTTTGGGTTCCTGGACAGTCTTCCTGGCACTCGGCATTATATTCCGAATAATCTGTCCATTGATTTGAACTGGCTTCCTCCGTGGTGTAGTCTGTTTCACTGGGAAGGCGTTCGTTATTTGCTCTTCGTCCTCTACACTCTTCGTAGCAACCGCGATCTGGTTTAGTTTTGATTCCTGGACACTCTTCGTAGCAACCGCGATCTTGTTTGGTTTTGGTTCCTGAACACTCTTCGTAGCAACCGCGTTCTGGTTTGCTTTTGGTTCCTGAACACTCTTCGTAGCAACCGCGATCTGGTTTGCTTTTGGTTCCTGAACACTCTTCGTAGCAACCGCGTTCTGGTTTGGGTTTGCTTCCTGAACACTCTTCGTAGCAACCGCGTTCTGATTTGGGTTTGCTTCCTGAACAGTCTTCGTAGCAACCGCGTTGTGATTTGGTTTTGGTTCCTGGATAGTCTTCCTGGCACTCGTCCCGAGCCACCATACGTTGCCTAGTAGGACACTCTTTGGGATTACTACGGCAGCCCCTACATTTTTTCTCGTCTTCCCAACGTGGTTCATCACTCTCGGATTGGCAATCCTCAAAATCACGATCTAACCGAGACTTTTGGCGACGATCATCACATTCGTTCTGTGCCGCGTGGCGTTTGCAATTTGGGTCACAGCAGCGTTTCCCTTTTCGAGACTGGCTGCGTCTTCTTCGTGAATCTTCATCGGCTCTACTCCGTCTTCGCGATGAATCATCATCGGGTCTACTTCGTCTTCGCGGTGGACATTCATCATATTCGTCTTGCCTTTTTTCTCTGCCACGACATTTCTTCGCGCAACCGTCGTCCTTCCTGGCGGTGCCATAATCGGGACAAGTGGAATTAAAACAATTCTGACAAGTGGTCGCAGTACAACCCTGAGATTGGTCCAATTGACTTGGCGGATATTGGGCCTGCTGCCATCCGTTTGCATTTGGCGCATTGTAGCCGTACATTGGGGTTTGCTGTGGGTATGCAGATGGATCATATTCGGTCATCTGTTGATTGGGCATTAGGCTCTGCTGGAAGTACTCTCCCCCCATTTGACCGTTTACATTTGGAGGAACATATGATGCACGCGCAGCTCCGGCATCGTATACCTCGTTTTGAAAGTATGGTGGTTGGGGCTGCATCATCGGTTGAGGCTGCATCATCGGTTGCGGCTGCATCATTGCTTGCGGCTGCATCATTGGTTGCTGCTGCATCATTGGTTGCGTATTATATCTTGCAGGGCTTTGAGCAGTTTGCATGGTAGGTGCGTTCGGAGAGAGAACCGAATTCATCAATCCCGCTGTCCCCGAGTAGCCCACTGCCGTCAGCCCCGGTATTGCCTCGCCTATTCCAAATCGGTTTATATTTGCAATGGGCTGTCCGGAATTGTAGCGTTCCTCATCCGTCTCGGGGCCAACATTGTAATGCATTGGTTCGTTCTGAATGGAGTGGTTGTCAACCGTGACCTGCATGTTGTTGTATCGCATTGGATCCTGCATGGGTTGTTGCTGCATTGGGGCGCCTCTCATGTTATATGGTTGTCGGTTGTTCTGCAGCAGCATCACATTCGGCTCATCCTCGCCGGATTGATGGCGGTAGTTCGAACTGCGGCAGCGGCACCCGTTTTGGCTCGACTGTCGCGCCATATTGGACCTCAATCGCCTGCACATGGCATCGTTGTTGCGCTTCCAGCTACCGCCGCAGCAGCTCTTCTGGCCATGATCGGTGGGCCGGTACCGGTAGCGGGGTCGCATTTTGGGGCGCCTCTGACAGCACATTCTGGGACTCGGCCAGTCGGCTGAGCAGATGGAGCCACCGCCGCCGCTGCCTTGAGTCCACTGGCTCGTGTCCACATAGACCCCGCCCTGGTCTCCATCCATTGAATCACAGCTGTCATCGTATCCTTCATTGTAGCTCGACTCGCAGGAGCACTCGTCTTCGTACTGGCTCTCATACTGCTGACGCCTTTGGGATCTACCACCCGAGTAATTGTTGTCAAAGTCTACGCCCATGCCGTTCCTGTTGTCCCGCCTTTGGGAACGATTGCAGCACGGAACTGGTATGTTTTCCGCACAACAGCTCACGCAATATTCTGTAGGATACCAGCGTTCGGTGCCGGAAGCAGATCTTTGCGATGAAACACTATTGGGATCATTGTTTCCGATATTTTGCTCGGGCTCCAATATCAGTCTGTAGAATGTGTAGCTGGGCTTGCTGTCAATGTCGCAGGATTGCAAGGTGGATATACCATTACAGACGGTTTCCTCCGATGGTCTATTCCCTTGGTTGATGGATATTGTTGCCGGCTTTTCCTCAATCTTGAATGCATCCCTCTGGTTTAGGCAAAAAGTGGTTTGGGACTGAAAAGATGCAATATGTTAACTATGATTTATGTATTTCACGGAAACACACCTCTTTGGACTCCATGCCCCCTTCCTTATGTGTTTGCCTTAGAAAGTGCAGGTCCTCGAAGTAGGGTTTTCGCGGCTGAAACTTGAAACCCTCTACCTGGCTCTTCCGCATGGCGGCACACTCTTTGTCGTAGTAGTTTCTCAGAGCCAGTACCTGAAGCTTTACCTGATCGGGCGTGAGGCCGCAGCACATCCGACGCGTGATCCGCCGCCAAGCGTCTTCCTTAATCGAGACACTGTGATAGCCCGGCGATTGGGGATTCCAGAGGCACTCGTTTGCGCGGTACAAGCGGATCAGCTTCTGGGTGGTGTTCTCCTCATTCAGGCGCTCCAGCTTCAGGTAAGTGGAATAATCCTTGGGGGCCATCTCCGTGTCGATGCCTCGCACTCCTTAACAAGCCGCTTGGTGATCAATTTAGCATAGCGTGGTCCTTCTTTGGACTATCTCGGCTAGACTATTAAGTCCACACGGAACAATTTGGAATAAAAATGAGTGCCTAAAGTGAAGTTTTAGAATGTCGAAAGCATTGGACGGACTGTGTGTTTCTGTTTGTCTACCAACCTAAAAGGTCTGACAGGAAAAACCCATGTTTGCTATATACAGTATAAAAGCAAAGCCCTCAGAAAGTATGTGTATAGTTAAATTTATAATAACTACCATTCTGTTCCATAAAGTTAATCAAATTTTACAGGTTATGATGCTTTCTTTAGCATTAAACATGATTAACAAAAATTCTTAAAGCGAGCTGAACTAACAAAGAAAACTTCCGAGTATGTTTAAATCGCAAGCTTCAATAAGATTTGAATTTCCCATAATTTCCCTACGAAATAGTGGCCATCAGAACGTAATTCAAATAAAAGAGTAATAATCGATTTTCGCGGGCAGTTGTTAACACTTGCGCCATCAACACTTGACATCGATAGTTTCGTAAACATCGATAGCCTGCCTGTCATCGGGGTTGCTCCACCACTAGAGTCAGGCGAAAATAGGAGAGTAAAATTTTGAGTGCCCACAAATTCCGACCCACAAACGAATGAAAAGTGCATTTAACGGCCGCACCACATCATTCCGGGCTTGTGCAAACGACTGCGGCACCCAAACCGCTCCCACTGCCACCGAACCGCTCACCCGAGGCCCAGCCGGAGGCGTGTCTGCTGCTATAACCACAAAAAAAAACCTTTTTCCCCCCTCCGCCACCGCCACCGTCACCACCACCCCTCCCGAGAAATACACCATCAAAATTTTCGCGAAATCGGAATCGGTAATAAATCGGAACGCGCGAATCGGAATTTGTTGAAAAAAACAAAAAAAAAAGAGAAAAACGGGACCGGTAATCGGCGGCGTGTGCAAGAGCGTTAAATGATCAAAGCGCTTCCCGCTGAGATCGCCATCCATTTGAACCGAGCACAGGGACTAATCTCCGCGTGAAACAGCGCCCAAAGATGTCCGCGGAACGCGAGATCCCCGCCGAGGACAGCATCAAGGTCGTCTGCCGTTTCCGACCGCTCAACGACAGCGAGGAAAAGGCCGGCTCCAAGTTTGTGGTCAAGTTTCCCAACAATGTCGAGGAGAACTGCATATCCATTGCGGTAAGTTAGTTGCCCCCAAAAACCTAGCCAGATCCATGGGCTAGAGGTGTACCAGATCCCCTGCGAAAGACTCTCGGTTATGCATTAATCTCTGCCTGCTCCGGCATGACGTCATGCCCATTAGCGTATGTGTACAGTGTACACTACCCTTCCCCCAGTTCGGGGCGAGCAATTGGAACGAAAGAGAGAGCCACTCTGGCTGGCACTGACTAATTGCCCAAGAAAATCTGACACCATCAAGCCAAGGCATTAGCTAGATATTAACTTGGAGGAGGCCGCGACAAAGCGGAGAACACAGAAAACAACCTGATTTGGCATGAAATTGATTTTCCGAAAGCCCAAGAAGGGTGTGCGCTTTGAGGGAAAACCGAGACGAGCAACCCACCCGCCAGGTTTTTTTTTTCCTCTTTTTTTTCGGTTCTATGGATTGAATTGATGTTGTGCATCGGCTGGCAGCGTTCTTGCAGGCCAAAACGTTTTCAAGAGTTTCCAGTCCGCCTCCGGAGCTGGCTTACCTCACTTACATGCATTACACCTACCTCCCTGCCGCCCCAACGTTGTACACACACTCTATCCGACCATCTGAAAGCCAGTGAGTCATGCACGCGAGTCATAAAAAAAAGAAACAATACGAAAACGAATACAAAACGCGAGCAACATGGAAGGCAATGGAATTCGCTTGTATAGTTTTTGGCGCTCATCGACATGAAATCCATTTCATAACTGAGCGTTGAACCCGGCTAGAGTTTTCCCCCCCAGCCCGTCGGGAACGGAACGGAACTGGCAGGTGTATTCCATCATTTTCCTGGAAAATAGGTTTAGCAATTGAACCAGTTCTGCACGGGAGAGCCGAAAAAGTCAGCACTTCGGGAAGAAGTTGTGCCAGTCAGAGGTGGAGGTATTTCGTCTTGGGGAGGGGACTCATTACCATAGTTTGGTCGTAAATTCTTAAGGAATGGGCTTCTTTTTGGGGAATTAATTGGAAGACTTTAGGGAAATAATGAAATATAGGACTTATGCAAAAGATTTCAGATAAGTCAAAGTATTTCTTGTAATAGAAATAGATAGTTGCTTGTGTAAATTATTATTTTCATTATCATAGTTTGCTCGTAAAAAATAGGAATATAATAGAATGAAGTTTTACAAATTATTTAAATGATAAATTATGCAAAAGTTTTCAGAGATTTCTTGAAATTTTGTGAGTCCAGGTTTTCACAAATAAATGTTGGGATTTGGTTAATCTTTAGACTTTAATAATTAACAATACGTTTGTTTTTAATATCAATCAATACTCTTGAAATGTAGTTATGTAAGGGATTTAGACTTATAATTATGTTTTTTTTTAGTTAAATAAATAAAGATCTTAGGCAGTTTTATACCCCGAGAGTACGCCTCTGTATTTTTTATATACATTATCATTACTGGCACTTCTCGCTCTCCATCGCTCTTTCGTTCGCCGCTCGTTATTCACTATTCTTCCCCCCGCTCATTTCACATTTCCCATTTCCCCATTTCTTCTTGATGCTCATAATTACAATCTGCTTCGCGGCCATGCGTTGAAAATGATTTGAAAGCATTCAGCCAGGAGACGGGAAGAGGGGGGGAATCTCTTGAAGAAATTTCACCGCAACTAAATCGTACACTCGGAGAAAGCACCAAATACATAGTATATGTTGTATATGCATGCATAACTGATAAATCCGTGTTAATCCGCAGGGCAAAGTCTATCTGTTCGACAAGGTCTTCAAGCCAAACGCGTCGCAGGAGAAGGTTTACAATGAGGCGGCCAAGTCCATTGTCACGGATGTCCTGGCCGGATACAACGGCACCATATTCGCCTATGGCCAGACCTCGTCCGGCAAAACGCACACGATGGAGGGCGTGATCGGGGACTCGGTGAAACAGGGTATCATACCACGCATCGTCAACGACATCTTTAATCACATCTACGCCATGGAGGTCAACCTGGAGTTCCACATCAAGGTCTCCTACTACGAGATCTACATGGACAAGATCCGGGACCTGCTCGATGTCTCCAAGGTTAATCTAAGCGTGCACGAAGACAAGAACCGAGTGCCCTATGTGAAGGGTGCCACCGAGCGGTTCGTCTCATCTCCCGAAGATGTTTTCGAAGTGATCGAGGAGGGCAAATCCAATCGGCATATTGCCGTGACGAGTGAGTATACGTTCAGACATAAAAAGGGGAACGGAAGTCGTAAAACTGAGTTATCTCTAAGGGAAAACAATCTTATCAGTGACTGCTATCCATTAAATCACTATTAGTATTGTATTTTTATCTTTTTTTTTAAAATTTTACATTTTGTAGTTATCTTGCATTAAAAAAAAGTCAATTATACCACCATTTATGATGAAACCATTATAAAAACCATATAATTATAATCATTCAATAAGGGTATTACCTATTCTACCTATTTCAATTTGAAACCCTACTCAACCTACCCCATCCTTTGCAGACATGAACGAGCATTCTTCTCGATCGCATTCAGTATTCCTCATCAACGTAAAGCAGGAGAATCTGGAGAACCAGAAGAAGCTATCCGGCAAGCTCTACTTGGTGGACTTGGCCGGTTCCGAGAAGGTTTCCAAGACCGGTGCCGAGGGCACGGTGCTCGACGAGGCGAAGAACATCAACAAATCGCTGTCGGCCCTCGGTAATGTGATCTCGGCTCTGGCGGACGGCAACAAAACGCACATCCCCTACCGTGACTCCAAGCTCACGCGTATCCTGCAGGAGTCGTTGGGTGGCAACGCACGCACAACCATTGTCATCTGCTGCTCGCCGGCCAGCTTCAACGAGTCGGAGACGAAGTCAACGCTGGACTTTGGCCGGCGCGCCAAGACCGTTAAGAACGTGGTATGCGTGAACGAGGAGCTCACCGCGGAGGAGTGGAAGCGGCGCTACGAGAAGGAGAAGGAAAAGAACGCCCGACTCAAGGGCAAGGTGGAGAAGCTGGAGCTGGAGTTGGCGCGCTGGCGGGCGGGCGAGACCGTCAAGGCCGAGGAGCAAATCAACATGGATGATCTCATGGAGGCCAGCACCCCGAATCTGGACGTCGAGGCGGCGGCACAGCGTCAGGCGGCCGAGGCGGCGGCCAGCGCTGCCCAGCGCACAGCCTTGGCGAACATGTCCGCCTCGGTGGCTGCGGACGAGCGGGCCCGCCTGGCCACCGAATGCGAGAGGCTTTACCAGCAGCTGGACGACAAGGACGAGGAGATCAACCAACAGAGCCAGTATGCCGAGCAGCTGAAGGAGCAGGTCATGGAGCAGGAGGAGTTGATCGCCAACGCTCGGCGGGAGTACGAGACTCTGCAGTCGGAGATGGCTCGCATCCAGCAGGAGAACGAGTCCGCCAAGGAGGAGGTGAAGGAGGTGCTGCAGGCGCTCGAAGAGCTGGCCGTTAACTACGACCAAAAGTCGCAAGAGATCGACAACAAGAACAAAGACATCGACTCGCTCAACGAGGAGCTGCAGCAGAAGCAGACGCTCTTCAGCACCACTTCCACGGAACTGCAGCAGCTGAAGGACATGTCGTCGCACCAGAAGAAGCGCATCACCGAGATGCTGACCAACCTGCTGCGCGACCTCGGCGAAGTGGGCCAGGCCATTGCCCCGGGCGAGTCGGGCATTGACCTGAAGATGAGCGCCCTGGCCGGCACGGATGCCAGCAAGGTGGAGGAGGACTTCACCATGGCCCGCCTGTACATCAGCAAGATGAAGACGGAGGCCAAGAACATTGCCCAGCGCTGCTCCAACATGGAGTCGCAGCAGTCTGACTCGAACAAGAAGATCTCCGAGTACGAGAAGGACCTGGGCGAGTATCGATTGCTCATTTCGCAGCACGAGGCGCGCATGAAGTCGCTGCAGGAGTCGATGCGTGAGGCCGAGAATAAGAAGCGCACCCTGGAGGAGCAGATCGACTCGCTGCGAGAGGAGTGCGCCAAGCTGAAGGCCGCCGAGCATGTGTCCGCCGTGAATGCGGAGGAGAAGCAGCGGGCCGAGGAGCTGCGCTCCATGTTCGACTCGCAGATGGACGAGCTGCGCGAGGCCCACACCCGGCAGGTGTCTGAGCTGCGCGACGAGATCGCCGCCAAGCAGCACGAAATGGACGAGATGAAGGACGTCCACCAGAAGCTGCTGCTCGCCCACCAACAGATGACCGTCGACTACGAGAAGGTGCGCCAGGAGGAGGCCGATAAGTCCAACGAGCTGCAGAACATCATCATGACCAATGAGCGGCGCGAACAGGCGCGCAAGGACCTCAAGGGTCTCGAGGACACAGTGGCCAAGGAGCTGCAAACTCTACACAATCTTCGCAAACTTTTCGTTCAGGATCTGCAGGTACATACACTTTTGCCTAAAAGAACAATAGGCTTTATATGTTAATAAAAACCCGTCAACCTGTGACGGTACAATATGTGTAGATGTTAACCGGTTGGTGTTCTTGATAAGATTAGAGCTTCGACTGACTAAGAGGACGCAGTTTGCAATAGCCATTGAAGTTAATCGGTTGTGCATTTTGGGGGTTCCATGGATTTGTGCAACGTCTGTTTGGGTTTTGTCTTTCTGGCTACGCCCATAGTGTGCTTCATCGTTCAGGTCTCAAGTTAATTTACTGTGGATAGTCGGTGGTGTCTCATTGTTTTTTAAGCAAACCTAAGAAGCCTATTGCTACCTATATATTCTAACCTGCGTGCTGTTTTTGAATCCTCCACAGGCACGCATCCGCAAGAACGTGGTGAACGAGGAAAGCGAGGAGGATGGCGGCTCGCTGGCCCAGAAGCAGAAGATCTCCTTCCTGGAGAACAATCTCGACCAGCTGACCAAGGTGCACAAGCAGTTGGTGCGCGACAACGCGGACCTGCGCTGCGAGCTGCCCAAGCTGGAGAAGCGTCTGCGCACGACCATGGAGCGAGTGAAGGCGCTGGAGACGGCGCTGAAGGAGGCGAAGGAGGGCGCAATGCGGGACCGCAAGCGCTACCAGTACGAGGTGGACCGCATCAAGGAGGCGGTGCGGCAGAAGCATCTAGGCAGGCGCGGCCCGCAGGCGCAGATCGCCAAGCCGATCCGGGGGGCCGGTCAGGGAGCGATCGCCATTCGTGGCGGCGGAGCCGTTGGTGGCGGTGGCGGCGCATCCGCGCCCCTGTCCCAGGCCAACGCTGTCAACTCGTAGATTCTGTCTCCCCGTCGCCCCGTTCGCCGCCCAGTTCAGCTCCGCTTTACACTAAACTAAATGGATTACGTTATACATACTTAACATAACTGATAAATGCCTTCGCTTAGAGATGTCGTGTCCCGATCATGTGCAGCGCTTTAAATATACATACGAGTACATAAAAATAAATATATATAAACATAATTTAATTGAATGAGAGGAACCCGGAAATTAACTAAATTTTACAAAGAGATCAAAAACGAAATAAACAAAAAAAAGATAAAAAAACCTACACCCACAGATATTTAAGGACATCTATGTACGTTAAGAGTATTTATAAACTTTTCAAACATAAAACCTAAATAAAAGTCGCAGACAAATTAAGGTCGCTTGAGTTTGATTATATTTTCAGTTAAAAAAACAATGCATTATGCTATTGGGGGGTAGGTATTGCATCTACAGTCGTATGTTGTAGCCGGTGCCATCTTTGTTGTGGAGCTCCCAATCCTCGGGCGACTGCACCACCTGCCACTCGTACCAGACTTTGTCCGGGTCGATGCAACGCGAGAACTTGATGGACACGGTTTGGCCCTCCTTAACAGTTCGGGGATGCTGAAAAGCCATTTAAAATTTCTATAAAATCGGGTGAAATTTGTAATTTCAAGGTGGAACTTACGGTTGGGAAGAACATGGGGAACCAGGAGATCATACCCGGCGTGTGGGTCAGCGGATGGATGCTCAGGCAGATGTCCTTGTACAGGTGCGTGTCAAAGTAACCCCCAATGCCGTGCACCACACAGTCCTTCTCCACCTCGAACGTGAGCACCTTGCTACGCGTATTGTCTATCTTCTCCGCGCGATTGGGATGCGTGAACTCGAACAGCGGCTGCGGCTTGTCGATGTGATAGATGTTCTTCAGCAGCGTGACGTATCCAAAATCGGTGGCAGATGTATTGGGGTTCAGTAGGTTCACCTGGTTGTGCAGCTCGGCGGACATCAGGGGATTTATGTACGACGTGGACTTGTAGGGAATACTAATGCCGTCAAGCTTGAGCAGCTTCAAGGCACCATCAAGGCACTCGGGCGAGAGTTCGTTGTCGCCAAAGGAGCCCAGCAGCTCGGAGACGAGGATATCGGCCAGTTCGGGTGGCGAGAAGTCGCGCATGTCCTTGGTGAAGATTTGAACATCTGCGGGAGCGTTTTGTAAGCTTAAAAGCTGAAAGAGATTGGCGAAAACCCACCTTTTTTGGCCCAGAGGGTCTTAAGCATGTGCGACAGCGTGCGTATGGCATTGGGATTCTTCTCGATGATGTACAGGCGCACTTTGCGCTGGGCCAGCTCAGCGGCATTCAGAATGGCCCTGGCAATGGGCCCGCGACCGCCTCCCAGCAACATAATCACCGTCTGGTTAATTGGGTTAAGGAAAATCATGTAATTTAAGATACTTTTGTTTGTATCCTTTACTTACCACTGTCTTCTGGGCCTCAGCGTCGCTTACGCGATCCAGTAGAGCCGCCTGCACGGCATCCTGGTAGACTTTGTACTTCACAGGATCCGCCTCGAAGACCTCGTACGTGTAGCTGTCCAGATTGTCGAACAGGGGCTGCAGCGGTATCTCCAGCATGTTTTCATAGCTGAAACGATAGAATTGTTCGTAACTTGAATGGAAAAGTTTAGCACGCATGTAGGATCTGGGATTGTGCTCGATCGCTCGCACCTGTCCAGCATGTGGGTGTCGCAGTTCTCTTGGATCAACTTTATCAGGTAATCGGCGTACTGCGAGATCCCCTTGTCCGTGGGATTGGCCGAGATGATGATGTTGGCCCGCATGGAAATAAAGTGTCCGACAATGACCTGCCACTCCTTCTTCAGCACACAGTAGTTCGAGCGATTGCGGACGAAGAGCGAGGCGGGAATGATGATCGCTTCGATGGGCTCGCCCAGCCAACGGCGCACAATCGCCCGACTGGGAAAATCCGAGTCGTTTAGCTCCACCACGACCTTCACGTGGCTGCTGTGTTTGACGTCGAACCGTAGCTTGTTCCACCAGCTCCAGGTATCATCGGCCTCTGCCCGGGCGATAGCCTCCTCGCTGGCATCTTTGCGATGCTCAAAGGTTGCCAATTCCGGATTGGTGATCGGAATCTGGACGAACCAGTTGCCTGGGAGGGGAAAAATTTGACAGATGAGATGCAGAGTCATGCCTGAGTCTTGGCCAGTACCTACCCTTCACCTTGGAGCGCATTATCTCGGCCAGATTGTCGTTGTTGGGGCCACGCAGTCGGACCATCACACTGCCCACGTTGTGCATGTGCTCTTCCCAGCCGATGTCGCGCATCAGCATCTTTTTGGAGTACTCGCGCAGGCGGGCATTCGGCGAGTCCACGTCCACGTCGGACAGGCGGAATATGACCTTGCGGCTCCAATCGTCGGCGCTGAGAATCGTTGCCGGGTATGTGGGATCCGAGTCCTGCGGCGAAAAGGGCTCCATATTCGCGTTTATTCGCACGGCGATCACATTATAGTTGTTGGCATTGGCACGCTCCAGTTGCTTGGGTATGTTGCTGACGCCCTCCTGGTCCAGGCAGAGGTAATATTTCGGGTTTACAGGCATGATGATGGATTTTGCTGGAGCAAAAAACCGAAAATCGAAATCGCACAGAAAATGCGGTGACCGGCTTCGGTGTGACCGTTGTGTGCAAAGCTCAAAATTCGCGCTACCGGCTGGCGGCTCATCCAGTGTTGGTCAATGACCAAGCCAGCTGATTGATTATAAACACAAAAGGCTGCATTTTTAATATCCTTGTTTTCTCCGATTTGAACGACATGTAACTGCGGCATACATGGCTAACCGCGATGTTTTCTCCAAAATTCTGCCCAACGTCAAGTTGGCCACTCGCTACGACGCCGAGGGACGTGAGGTCCAGGTGATCACTGAAGTTCCTCCCCGCTATTGTTTATGTTTTTTCATGTTTCTGTGTGTTTTGTTTGTGTTGCAGGTGGAGCGACGCGAGGACTCGGATGCCACGGCCAAGGAGCAGGACACCTTCGACATCCTGGTGGCTGCCGGCTACTACAGGGCCCGCATCAAAGGCTTGTCGGCCTTCGACAAAGTTGTGGGCGGAATGACCTGGTGCATCGAGTGCTGCGACTATGACGTGGATGTGGATCTGCTCTTCCACGAGAGCCTCTCCATTGGCCAAAAGATGTAGGCTCACTTAGGCTCCTTGTTCACATAGCTTTTAATGTTTTCAAACCCCTTTCGCAGAGCTCTGGTGGAGAAGATAGTCTCGGTTCTGATTGACATGAAGTGCCCGCACAGCCTGGAGCCGCATCAGGTGCAAGGCCTGGAGTTTCTTGCCATTCATCCCGTCATCCAGTGGCTGGGGAAGACCTCTGTGAGTGCAACTCACCATCAGGCGATTGCAATTCTCTAAAAATCAAGTTTTTTTAGGTGGAAAACCGAGCGGAGCGGGGCCCGCGCGTGAAGAGGTTTGCCATCGGCCAGTTCCACAATAGCTATCAGTACAAAAGCGACAAGGACAATCTCACTAAGATACGGCTGGCCTCTACAAATATCAAGGCCGTGCAGGATCTCTACAGTCCCAAGAGGCTGTACGAGCGGCAGGAAGCGCCCTCTGACGATGATGTATCCCGGGTGCGCATGACTCTGCTGGAATACGGAGATCCCGGACCCATGTTGAAGAGCAGCGCCGAAAAAAAGGCCAGCCAGGGACCCGGAGAAGCCGAGGAGGTTGGTTTAATATATTGTTTGTATATAAATAGCCTCTAAATCCTATATTTTTAGCTTGACTTGGCAGCGTATCTGCGCAGTTTATCGCTGGTGAGCGAGGGCTTGACCGGCACCCAAAAGCGCATAGATCTCGACCCAACAGCGCGGCACGAACTCCAACAGCATTATGCCGATTTCAAGATCGAAATGGAAACGGATGCCCAGGAATTGAAAGCACAAAATCAACAGAAACGTCTCGAAGCGGCCAAAATAGCCTTGGAGCACAAGATCAGGCGCTACGGCAAGGACAACGAACAGCTGCGGGAAGCTGAAAAGGAGCAGAGCCAGAAGACCAAGGAAATGGAAGAGCAATTGAGCACTCTAAACGCCGAGCTGAGGGCACACAAAGAAGCGGAAGAGCGGGCGGATCCAAAGTGGGTTGAAAAGATATACCATTTTTATATACTCTGTTATCAATCAAATGTGTGTTATGGCAGGGTCCTGGAGAAGGTTCAAACACTGCTGCAGCAGCACGAAGAGCTGAAGAAAAGCGAGGCAGAGTTCAAGGAATCCTGTCGCACGGATTTGGCCAATCTGCAACAGCAAATTGAGTAAGTTCACCCACGATTACCCAATGATTGTTGGTAAATAACTCCTTGATTTTGCAGCGATCTGGAGGCTTTTAGTGCTCAGGATGCCGAGGCTCAGGCTGCCGCTTTGGCGGGTGAGGAGCAACGTCTCAAGGAGCTGCGCCTGCAGCTGGCCAAGCGAAATCGCGGCATTGTGGCCATCGAACGCAAGCTGGACGCCATACCCGATCGCACCGAACTGGCCCAGTACCAGCGTCGCTTCCACGAACTGCACAACGAGATGGGCGCCAAGCATTTGGAAACAAAGCAATATTACATTCTGTACAACACCCTCAGCGACAAGATACGCTACATGGAAAAGGAGCTGACGCTGCTGAACAGCATTTGCGAGGCCTACAACGAGGGCATGATGAGTCCCCATGGGCGCGAGGACTTTATCCGGCAATTTGAGACGATTGTCGATGGGGTGAAGAGTGCCCAGGACAAGGTGCGGCACAAGTACAACGAGGAGCGGATGCGGCGCGACGAGCTGAACGAGGAGCTGCAGTCGCTGCTGGAGATCCAGCGGCAATATGCCTTGGCTGTCAAGCAGCTCACGCGCGAATGCCAGAGCTGCGAGCAGCTGCAGCAGCAACTCAAGTCAATTAAGAGCAGGACCCAGTCCCAGGTCGCCAGGCAAATTAATTAATACGAAAATGGCTTTCGAAATAAATGGTGTCGCCGCGTAATTGTAGTGCAATTATCCGGGAATTTCACATTTGATGTATGCTTGCATTTGCCAAGGATTTCCTTCCCTTGGGGCGGATCAAGTGCGCACATTTGTCAGGCTCAACTTTAACCTTTGGTCCCTTTCGCCGCTCGTATATCACACTCGCTTATATTTGAGTATTTATGGAATTCCTGTCACTCTGCTGGGTCAGCGGATGCGAGGCAGCTACCCAGCTGCATGTGCGCCCTCCAAAAATATTTGCATATTTTCATTGCAAATGCCCCTGCACACACTTTGCAGAGAGCTGCTCACTTTGTTCCATTCCTTTTGGTGTTCTAATTAATATGCGGACCGGTTAGCGGGATGCCGAGCAATCAGAGCCACTTCAGGACACTCGGCTGTGGCGTTGCAGCTGCTCCCCCCCGGTGCTTGCTTCCTTGCTTGCTTGCTGTTAATTAATGTCCTTGCACCTTAACATTGAATTCAAGCTGAGCCATTGCAATTACATTTTATTGCGCGGCAATCAATTCCATTCAACAAGTGACATTGAGACAGCTCCTTGGCGATAGACTTCCTGGACCTTCGGCCGGGGTGAATTTTATCCAGCATATCCAGCATGAGGCATTTAAAGCGACCTCCAGTCAGCGTGCCCCGAAGGTCAACCGGAGTCCTTGACAGACATTTCAATACTAACTTTATGCGAACTCTGCTCCCGGCATTGTGGGAGCGCTCCAACTTCTCCTTTCGCATTCCCGTTCAGCGCTTATCGGACAGCGAACACGCCCATATAGAACCCACTCAGGCATCCATACGTATGAATGTGCACAGCACGAAAAGAATACGTTTTAAAAATCAATTTTTATTGAAAATATGCAAAACCCTTAACCTTTTATGGTACTAAATGTAAAGGGTTCTAAAGGGGCCTCGAATTCCTTGATTTACGGTCTTTACTTCACCTAAAAAACCTATTTTTTATACGTGTAGATTCTTGTGGGATTCTGTTAAGCGGGTGGCAGGTCGGAGTTGCTCCGACTTTGGATAAAAGCGAAAGCCAAACAAGAAAGCCCATATCCTCCCGCGCTTCCTCGTTTGTATTTGCTTTGGCATTTCATCCGTGCAACACAAAGGCTCGAGGATCGAGGAGGAGGAGCGGCGGCAGGTTTGACGGGTGGATTGTAAGCCTTGACAAAAGTCAATCAGCATATTTGCTCGATTGGAGGGAGCATGCCAAGCGGATAATCGATTCGCAATGTGTTTGAATAACAAATTACTGGAAATTGTGAATGCGAAAGTCATTGTATCGCAGACATGCGTGCCGCGTTCTAGGGAGGAGAACTAATCTGTGTATATGCAACTGTTGGTGTCGCCAAGATTTCGATGGAAACGTCTCCATCCTGACAAACTTGAAGTCCTGTTGCCACTTGTTGGCCCTTGGCTTGCCTTGTGTTTGGCGAATGAACTTGTGAGCCTCGAACTATTGAACTTTGGGCTCAAACAATGAACTGTCCTTACTATTTGCTCCCACTCTGCAAAGTTTTCCAGGCACTTGAAGAAAATTCCGAGGTCTCTGAGTAATTTAACATAAAAGGAACTTTCTAGCTTATAACTAGAACTATTGTTTAGGCACTATCTTTGAGGGATTTTATATTCAGTGACTATAAGAATCCCCACTTCTTCCCCTCTTTTTTGTTAGGTGTAAAACAAGCAAAAGCAATAATCCTAGACAGACACAGATGTTCAAGGAAAACTTTACCCCCATTTCTGCGAGAAAGGAAAACCAATGAGCCAAGCTCGACCACACATAATGCTCGGGCAAAGTTTAATCTAATTCCATGCGGTATGTGAATAATCGTGCCGAATTAGTTGCTCAGTTTTCGATTTCGCCCCGATGTCAGTGCACCTTTTGTCAACAAAGGATGCCCCCACCGCGATCCCTTCCCGTCGCAAGACAACATATGCGGCAGACAAGTTTAAATCAGTGGCAGCGGCCAAAAAAGAGCAGGCAAAACATGCATTAATCAACTTCAGCAAATGAACCAAGTTGGCCCCGGGGCCGGGAGAATCACAGCCCCACCGGATACCCATGACCCCGGAGTGTGAACTCGAAATCGAGCCCATTCCCAGCCACCGTCAATTTGTCAATGTGTCAGATGATCAACCGAAACGAGCATTGAGCATTGATTTAATTAATTTATGTTATCCTGGCCTGGGTATTGGGTATGGTTCGGGGTCCGGACCTGGGCCTGGCAACAGTCTATATGCCAGCATCATTTTGTGTCGAGTTCCCGCAGGAATCCTGGCCATGCAACAGGTTGGCCAGCTTCCGTGGCAGGCAAGGAAAAGCTTTCCATGTGCGGAAAGCTCGCCCGAAACTCATGAATGAAAAGCAGAACCGCCAGCTCGGCTCAGTTCGGATTCGGATTCTGCTGCCTCAGCTTCTGCTGCTGCTGGTGCTGCTGCTGTTGGTGCTGCTGCTGCTTGTGCTTCTGTTTGTGCCTCTGTTGGTTCGGTTTCGGTTTCGATTTCGTTTTCCGGACGTAGGAGCCGCCTCTCATTGCGCCGCCAACCGGGCAAGCGAACGTACACGCTGCGGATGCCCCAACTCGTCGTCTCCCACCAATTGGGACATCGCGTACACTGTCTCGTGCTCGAGAGCCTATCCCCGGAATCGTGGCGGTTCCATTCGAAATAACGGCCAGCCGTCACATTTCATTTGAATTTTAATTCAATAAAAAAGTGCACAAAAAGAGGGAAATAATCATAATACAGCAAGCCGGAATATATAGAAAATAAAAATAAAAAATAAGGATATCTCCCCGCGCGAAGGCAACAAATGTAAATGCTATTGCTGTGTGTGTTTGTGAAAATATGCAAAGATTTGCGTAAGTCGCGAGGCGTAAAAAATATTCAAATTTCGTGTTGGCATTACTGCACGCATTCCTTAATAATCCAATGCCACCGACACAAGTGTGCAAATAATAAGGAGACGACTCCACTCCGCTCCGCTCCGCTCGGCTCGGCTCAAGAGGCGACGCCAAGCGTTTGCTAATAGGATTACGCATCACCTCTGAACGCTGACAGTTTTGCGGATTAGCAGCGGCGATCCAAGCGGGAAACCAAAAGTTTCAGGTATTAAACAAGTGCAACAGGCTCTAATCTCTGCCATTTCGGTGCGGTCACGGGGCGGATGAGCAATCGTTGGGGTCCATTGCATTCCAGGACTCGGTGTTAAAGATATTTTTCGGCATAATCCGGAGCTCATTTTAATGGAATTTAGTGCAAACTCCTGATAAGTGATAAGCAGTCCTTTAACTATGATATATTTCAAGAATATGACTACAAAATCTTTCAAAGAACATCATTTTGATTGATTTAAAATATAATCCATAAAGAGCCTTATTAAGCCAAAAACGCGTAACATAAAAAACCCTTCAAGGGTAGCACTTCCCTCACTTTCCTGAATTCAAATTTTTAAACATCTCCCACGAAAATCTTTGAGCAACAGGCTCCTCTCCCCAAAATTTGCTTGGGGTCCACACTGCGTATGCGTGATTTCCATGTTCATTCCATTCGAATATGGATATCGCTCTGCCTAATTGTTAACTACGGCCACAGGGACCCAGACGCACACCCGCAGAAACAAATTAATAACGAACTTGGTGCCATATTAATTGGCATCCGCCGGGGGTTGGGAGCGCTTCAAGAGGAGCAGTAAACTCCATAAATATCACATTTTATTAAACAAAGCCCGAATCCATTTGCGTTATTGCGTTTACGTGCACGAATGTTAATTGAAGTCACCTCACCTTTTCAGTATAGAACTCACCAGCACCAGCACCACCACCTACCCTCCTCGATGCTTATCGTGGCAGTGAAACCACCAAAACAGATTAGATAAGTCGATGGCGATTGGTGGCTGTGGGAATGATTAGCGCACCAAGGGGGCGGGATGTGCATGTGGATGAGCAAGTGCTTCGTTTGCGGAAAAATCTGCTCGTGGAGTGGGTATCCTGGAGAGTATATGTGGGAAATGAATATTCATAATGGGGCGCCAGTTACACATTTCCCGTCGAAGCATGAAAAGCAAATTACGCACAAAATAATTGACATTAGCATATTTTGTGCATCCCGCTCACAGAAGTGTATCTGCGCGTGTGGATATCCTGTTTTTTGTACTTCATTTTTTCTTCTCGGTTTTTTTTTTTATTTTGTATTTCAAATGGCTTTCAACTTTGTCCTGGTTCTACGTTTTTTTCTCCCCTCGCATTTGATTGAACTTGAAATTCTCGGCTCGCATGGCGTATACGTGCTGCGACCGAGCGGATTAAACAAAGATAGCGTTGGGTGCAAAAAAATCGAAATATTGCGAAGAACAGGAGCGTGAACGGGGGCGGGAGCAGTGCCTTGGCCCATATATTATTGAATAAACATTTTTTGTGCGACCGCTCTGTGGGATGTTCTAATTGATCCCCCCCACCGGCTAGCCAACGGAAATGGACAGAGGGTAGAAATTTGTTTTCAATATGGACATGTGTTTACTTATTTAGGACTCCCAGCATCTCCGCCCACCGCCACTTGGACAATCATAATCCCCACTTTGTGTGGCTGGTGTAAACGATTCCTCGGGGGCATAAACTTCACACGTTCCCCTTGGGTCCGCTCCACTCGCCCCCGCGGTGCCACTTAATCATTACAAATAAGCCACATACTTGCACGGCAAGAAAATACCAAGGAAAATGTGTGGAAAATGCCAGCCAAGGGAATTGGATCTTATCGGCGGTGAATGGCTTGAAAGCCTTTTTCAATAAACGAGGTTGTCTCTTGAGTTTACTATCGAAGAAGTGGTTAAAATTTAAAGAATTTTGGGTATTCTTTTTACAATTTAAACCTCAAATTTATGGCTCAGAGCTAATAAACCAAAGGTCTCAAGCTTTCATGACGGAAATTTGAAATATTTACCGAATTGATAGTCTGAATTATTAAATGAAAAAATGTGTTGCTAGGCATAGCTTCATCTACACTTGAAACAAACATAAGCACAAACAATCCAATGCATTTTGAAAGGTGTTTCATTTTCCTTGGGTGCACGCTCAGTGGCCACATTTATGGCTCGTTAGCAATCCAAACGGAGAGCGAGCAGGCGGCGGTTTTGTGCCAAAGGCAGAAATAAAAGTTTGTCTAGTTTTGAAGTTGCCTGCCATTGCGGCTGCGGTTGCGGTTGCCATTGGGGCGGGGGCTCATGGGTTAATTGGTAAGTTATCCCCGTTGCAAGGGACCCGTTTTTGATTGCCTGCCACGGTCAAAGGAACCACGGTCAAAAAAGATGCAAACATCTAAAGTGGTTCCCCAGAAGAGCCACATTTTATCAAAGTCAATTCTTATCTGCACGAAAAATGTTTGCAGCTGAAGTTGATAAATGGATTTACTTTGATTTTATAGCTAAAAATCGATGCGTCCAAGGAAGGGGAAGGCGATGGCTGCTCCACCTTCTCCCTGGCTGCTGCTATTTTGAATCTTTCACTCTCAAGCTGCAGGCTCTAACCAATGCAGACAATGGACCGTCCAGGCGGGGCGGTCAAAGACTCGAGAGATACGGATCCTGACTCATCGAAGGTTTCCATTTCCAGTACCCATTTGGAGAAACCGAAATTGCACTTAAAATTGAATGCTTGGCTGGCTGCGGAGCGTGCAACCCAAAGATAATCTATGACATAAAATCACGCGACAGTAAACGCTGCTTATTGCCAGACAAAGCAGCAGGACAAAGGATACCCAGAGTGCAGCTTGTGTTTTTCTTTCGGTCCGCATGGTACGAGTAGTTTACTTGTGAATGCTCTCCGAGTACCTTCTTTGTGTGGAAATTACATAAAAACATAAAAAACTTTGGCATTGGCGCTTCATTTTTGCGCTCGTTTTGATTATCAGCCATTGCATTTGCATTTGCGCTTCCAGTCACCCTTTCTCCTCCACACCCCCCCAGGAACATTTCTTTCCTTGGAATGAAAATATTTTTTTTGTGAGTCACAGCTGCAGTTGCCAGTCTCGGTTTTCTATCTTTGGAAATCCTTGCTCATCTGGCAGCTTGTATTTATCATTCGCGCATCATTAGCTCGCCTCGAAGCTGAATTATTTATTTGCTTTTCGTTTGCTTTCCAAGTGAGAACTTTCTTTACTTGGACAGCTGCTGCACAATCCTGGGAGCACTTCAATTAACGCTAGATCAAGTGCATAAAAACGGCTGTCTTAATTTAAGGAATTGTAAGGGAATTTGCCGATGAAGCTCCTCTTCAGCTACCCAGCACGATTGGTGCTAGAACGTTAATAGCCAAATCCAGGAGCAACTGACTAGTTCCACTTAATCATTTGATACACGCAAAAAAGTCCATTGAATTCAGTAAGACGATTCAGGTGCGCTATTTATATGCAATTATTATTAATATTAGATTCAAATAAATTAAGAAGAAACTAGTTTATTCAATTTTCCAAAATTCATACAATACACTGCTGGTCAGAACCATTTGAAAAATATATCTTTTTTACTCGTTCTTGTTAGAAAAGTGAGTTAGAAAAAGTAATTATTTCTCTATAATATTCTCTCTGTCTGTCCATACAAATATGCACAATATACGAGAATCGGGTAAATTACGAATTTTTGAGTGTATTTTCATTAAAAATTCAAGCCAAATTCAAATCCAGGAGCACAATTATTGTTTTAAATAGTCTCTTTACGGACAGACGGACAAATAGGCAAGAACCGGGTACCAATTTTTGTGTGTATTGTATAAAAACTTCAAGCCATCACTACCTATTTTTTTCCAAAAATTTCCCAATTTTTCTCTGTGTATCCGTTTTAAATGGTTTTCTGATTACCTGGCCGCAAACTTTCTTCCGTTGCCCTTTTTGCAACTTTTCCACACGAGCTGCAGGCAGGATGCTGCTCTCGAGAAATTTCAGTTGCCTACCTCAAGGGGCCCTTTAAAAATTCCGAAACCACAGAGTGTTTCGTAAGCCAACAATTTTGCATTTAATTGCTTAATTACTGCAGCACGGCAGACATGCCACCAGGGCCGGTGGCATGGTGGCATGGTGGCATGCCCCATCTCATTTTTAGCACTAAGCGGCTGCCATTTATGTTTACGTCGCTCAAACGCTTTTATGGCCGTGCAGAAAGGAACATTTATGACTGCCTTGGGTTCGCACTCGCTCTCCGGATCCTCGGAGGTGCAACTGAGGGGCGTTGTGTGGGCGTGGCCAGACCACAATTGCCACCAAGTGGGCGTTCAGGCACTTGGGCCACAAACAACTTTAACCCCGAAGCCAGAGAGATGAATACAAAAGTTTCACAGTCCCATCGTCGTCGTCTTTCAGACTCTTTCGCAATGGTGATGCCGATGTTTATGTGCCTTGCGTAGCTGGATTCTGCATTCCATTCGATAGCCCGGTCCCAATCCCACCACCAGCCCAGTAATGTGGACCTATATGATGGCAGCCGCCCGCGGAGATCGGGTCAACACGATGATGTCCACCCGGAGAAGACCAGAAACCGAGTCCCCCAAATACGGCTACAAGTGAGTATACGATATTACATTGGCTCACAAAATGTCTATTCGTTAATGCAATTGTCGCATTAATTCAAGGCAAATAGGACACCCTTTTATTTCTTGTAGTATCCTTACAAACTCCTACCAAATATATTCACTCCAACCAATACCGATTAAGTGTAATCAAACATTAATATTTAACATACAATTCAATTTCCCATCAAACAGAAAGAGAAATATAAATAAATCCCTGAAGTATTTGCAATTTTCAATATGAAATACCTGCCACCTTTTTTTAAACCTCAACTTACAATCCGACAGCCTCTCCACCCGTCCCATGTACCGCACCACCCGATTTGTGGGACCCGCCGCCTCGGCACCGGCCCAACTGCAGCTGCCCTGCGGCTCCCATCAGACGTCAGTGGGCGTGACACCGACGCCGACGCCGCCGCCGCTGGAGGAGATTAGCGGGGGCCTCTTTGCACCCTTTGCGCCCACGGCCACGATAACGGTCGAGCAGGCGGCCACCTCGATACCGATGGCCGTGAACGGCGAGGAGGGCCTGGAGGTGCACCATCTCCACTATCCGCGACGTATCTGGCAGCGCAAATACGGCGGCCGGGGGAATCCCTGTCAGGCGGCTGGGGGTCAAATAGAGTCGGATGAGGACGACGACGACCACGATGACGAAGAAGACGGGGAGGACGATGAGTTTGTGGAGCCTGCAGGTGGCGGCAAGCCGGATGAGGCAATTGCCTCCTCACAAAATCATCGCCACCAGCCCGATGCCAGTGATCCCGGTTATGTGGAAAACGGCAGGAAGCTGATACAGGTGAGGAGATAATATGCCTTCATTTTAGAAACCATTTCACAAATAGTCTTTAATATAATTTAGATAGGTTTTTGATAGACTCAAGCGTCTAAGAAACTTAAACAAGATTTCTGTTTAACAAGTTTCTTTTACGCTTCAGCGTGAAATATTATGATTTAAAGTCTACAGAGCTATTTCAAGTGCTTCGAAATTGAATTGTAAGAAAAAGCACAAATAAACTTTTACAAATTCTTTTCTGAATTATGTACAAGAATTTCATATATTTTTAAAACATAAATAAATCATTTGTCCGGGCTGCATGCATATTTAACGATCTCGCCCGCATTAAAAATCATTAAAGACTGCAAAGCAAAGCATCCAACGTGGCGTATGCGCAATTTGATAGTAGATGCAGATAAACGCCTTCTGATAAACAATTGCCCATAAACTACCACCAATAACTGATACATTTTGCACCAGCATGGCTGTAATTCCATGCTGTCCCTGACCACAATTCAATTATGTGGAAATGTAATTAAGCAATTGCTTTAATTGATTGACGCCGGGGCCAATAGGAATTGCCCCAGTTTCCCGAAGTGCGGGCCAACTCCGCGATGTCTGCATAACTCCAACGGCTTCGCCTTTGTCTGCCCGCCATTCCAGACTAATGCAAATGAACTGGGCGGACCTTCATAAACTTGACCTTGCTGTAAATCGCGTTTTAATTACTTCCTCTATTGTCACGTAGCCGAGGCATCGCCCCAAGCTGTCGCCTCCCTCCCAGCCATTCCATTCCCCGCGCGGGTTGAATGCCATTTTTGGTTACCCGCAGAAATTTTTATTAGCACGTGTCAATTGACTTAAAACACTGACAATACAATAGCGGGAAAGGGATTGCGGGCTTTGGGGCTCAACACCATTTGGGATACTCTAACCAGGCAAGTTGCTAAAAATAAACGAGTTGAAGGTGACTCGAGTTTAATTGGATTTCAGTTTCATTGAATAGGTCCAGCAGGTAGAATAAGGCAAACTTTTGGCAATAGAGCTATATTAGTATGCAAATTATTTAATGCAATCTCTGTTCCATCTGCTAAGCAAGTATCTTTAATCTTAAAACAAATCGCCTTCTGCTTTGCCCATCTTTGGTGCACTTCCTACTTCCTCCGCAAGTTGGTGGACTTCTGCCCAGATCTCATGTCCTGTCCAGGATAATTGCATTACTTAGGTTTCCTTATAGCAGAAAAAAAAATACAAGAAACGAGAAGGAAACCAGACTTCCTCCGACCCGCAGGGCTATAAATAAGTGAGTGCGTACTTCGGCGTGGGGTCCTGGGTGTTAAGTCAAAAGAGGACGAGGTGACCAGCTGCCGGTCTTTTGGGCCGAAGGATTCAGGACTACCGGGGGGACTGGTGTGCCAAGGGCGACAACCAATTTGAAAGATAAGAGAGTCGAGTCAAGTCGAGTCGAGTTCGCTTTTCCGACTTTTTCGCTCAAAGTGAATGGAAAAAGAGAGCTGAAAACACAGCCACACAAAACTGTTTCAATGTCATTTCATAAATGGCAATGGCAACAGCAATACAGCAATACCAATACTGGAAGAAAAACGCAATGAAATAAATACAAATGAAAAGCCCTCAAAGTCCATCCTGACACCCTCCCCCTCTGGCTCGCTTTCTGGCTCGTACCCGCATATCCTTGTGGTTGTCGTCCAAATATTGGCTTGGCCGATGGGTCGCTTGGATGGCTGGTTGTTGTTAATGCTTTTGAGGTGTGTTCCGAGTGTTTGTCCAGAAACAGCAGCAGCAGCAGCAGTAGCAGCAGCGACAGCAGGGCCAGCAAAGCTAAGGAAACCCCAAACTGCTGGCATTGTGGTTATATAAACGTCCATTACTCAAAATTGACCGGGCTGGTTGGCTGGGGGGGCTGGTTGGCTGGGGGAAAACTTTATAGAATTGGCATTGAAAATATGACAAGTCTCGTGCCAATCCAAAATAGTTACCAGTCCTCGAATCGAGTTGAACAGCCTCGACAACAGCGCTGTGTATCCTTGTCAGCTGCTCGTCGTACAGTCATCCAGTCATGCCATTAAACCGATTAATGAACTCTATTTGCCTGGCCATACCTGCGTATATACACTGCAGGATAACTTCTGTTTTTAAACACATTTGAATTTGTTTGCCACAAAGATTAAAAGGTTTTAGAAACCTTTAAAATTACGTATTCTTTGAAATTGATGTTGGTCCTCAGATATTTAAGGGTTCGAACAAATTTTCTTATTTTCTAGAGATTTTTTGTATTCTCTCCAAAAATGTTGTGATATATTTGTGGTAAATGGAATATTTTTAGATTAATTGCCTTTACACCAGGCTTTTTTTTCATCGACATTGATGTTTTTGTGAATAATTAATTGAATATGATATTTAACACAATCAATCCTTCGTGAATTTACAATTTTTTGAATGTTTAAAGCCGTATATTTAAATTGCATACTGATCAATCAAGGAGCTTCAATTTTCCCGCGTGTAGATGTTTGGCTCGATTGTCCTGCCGCCTTGACTATATTGTTGCTGTTGTTGCCGTGCAATTTGAGAAGGCGGCAGGACACTCAACACGATGATGATGGCACTTGGAGATAGAGACAGAGGCATAGAGGTGGCGGGAATTAGGGAAAGTGGGAAAGTGTTGAGGGGCTTTCCACGGGGACAGGAGCAAGAGTAAACAGTACGAAAAGTACGGTCTGTCTGTGGACATTCCGCTTAGTCAAATTTTTTTGCGCCATTCGACAGTTACGAAAAAAACGCGTTCGCAGGCGGCAGCGGCAGCGGCAACGGCTTAGCTCTCCGCCCAACAACTTTGCAATAAATAAAATAATTTAACAACAAAATCAAGAGCAGAAACTCGAATTCAAGTAACAACAACCATGACGAACTCGTCAACTAATGCGTTCGGTAAACAATCGAGAACAAGGCTTAAAAATTGAAGCAGCAATAACAAAACAAAATAAGAAAAAATCAACGGCCAAAAAACATCGCAGCAACAACCAACGACAACTGGATTTCCATGTTGATGAGGGTCTCTTGTTCCCCATTTTCCCCATCTGGGTTGTAGTAACTTTTAAGGGGGGGAGGGAAAAACCCAACCCCACCCAACACAAATCGGGCAACAACTGGGCAGGATCGCATAATGGGCGGCCGGCATTAGTCAGTTTATTAAACGGACCTTGTTGTCGTTTAGACCGTTCGCTTGTTGCCGGCCACCCGATAAGCATTCCGGCTTACGGTCATCCAATCTGCGCCGCAATTTGCATAATTTCCCACGCTTTCCAGCGAAATCAGAATCAAATAAATATTCAACTATCGCATCTCCCTGTATCAATAACAGGACACACACGAGCGATAGAGTGCACGGGTTGGAAAAACAAGGGGTTAAACCTTCGAATCCATCAACTGATAAGATACAAAAAATCTGTTGTTCATTTATCAGAAAGCCACCCTCGTTAAAGGGGCACCCTTGTACCCATTTCGATTGTTTTTCCAACAAATACGAGCTCTTCTCTTTTTGCTTTTCCTGATTTTTTAAAGCCATTTACCTTGGATATATGTGGTATTAAAAACGAACTTTAATCCCTCATCGAAAACCCTTTAATCCTCTGCAATTTACAACTCTCACTCACTCAATTACGGGTCAGCTATTTGGGAGTATTCCAACTCGATTTTTTATGACGGTAAAGCAGCTTAGTCATGTTTTTATGGAGGAAGCATAAAATGCCCACGCATGCCATAAACGCTCAATATGAAAACGCTTGATTTTGCTCAACGTTAAGTTGGCCGGGCAGGTGTCCAAAGGTGGGTGGTGGTGGTGGTGGGAGGGTTTGGCCGCAATTATGGAAATTTATTGGGAGTCTCCACGCTGCCGCCACCAGCTCCACCGCCTTTGTGCCGTGAATGCCAATCAGGCCGATGATAATGCCAATGTTGGTCAGTATTCCGATTCCGATGCCAGTTTCAAGTACGGCCAAAGTAACAAAAACCGTTCGGATTTTGTGCGAGCAACCTTGGAGTTGCGAAAATTACTGCCCAGTTGTGTCGATGATAATGATGATGATGAGCTCATTGGAAATCAGCGGAAAACCTATGTATCCAACGCACCGGCTATCCGTCAAATCAATTGCAATTAATTTATGCGCAAGTTGCTAGCTCGCCGTGTTAACCCCTGGTCGCCCGGTGTCATCGGGGCGCCTTTTTAGCTTAATTGAAATGCTGGTGCCTGGCCCTGGCCAATTAAATAGCATTTAGAGGAAAAAAAGGACACCAAATGCCGGGCAGTGTCATCAATCTTGTCGATTCGTTTGTGCTTGGTTTCACATTGACCATGATGACCATGATGGCCGGTGATGTTCCAAAGGATGAAGGACCAAAGACACTTGAGACATCGTCCGTTGTTGTTGCTGCAGGCTTAATTAATTAAAACGCGCCAAAGCTGGCGATGAGCGCTGCGATGCAAATTAAGAAAATTGCAAAACAGCATTCGGAATTGACAAGCAAACAAGCCACTGGCCACAGTCGAACTTCCCTAAAGTTAACTTATTGAAAACTTAGTATTCTGTTTAGTCACCCAGCAAGCTTAAATTCAGATTTATCCATCCCGGCTTTAAATAACTTTGGTTATTAATAAATTTCTAAGAGTAATCTCTAAATTGCCGTGCCCACTTTAGAATACCGTCTGTATGTATGAACACATCGTTCTCGGAGATGGTAGGAGCTAGAGACATAATTCTTTTTGTTTTAGTTACGTTTCGAACGTATGCTGAATATGTCAATGTTAAATTTTACTCACGCCACCTTCCGGCTCTGAAATTTTCAAGGAACCATAGTTTTTCCTGCATATTTGTCTAAATCTCCTATATGAATTAAGCAAGAGATATAAACCCTTTTGATTACAGTTTAAAATTTAAATATCTAGCCATGTGACATGTTTTATATAGTATAAAATACATTCAGAAAGGCTTCCAAATATTTAAACACAAATTATGATCTCGCAGTTACTCTGGCTTAGCTTTAGTTCGATTTATTGAGGTTCGACTGCGCGTATTATTGCGTATGGATGTCGTGGTCTCTGGTCAGTGGCGTTGCCTCTGCCGGCGTCGCTGCCTTGCCTTCAATGGCAGCGGGGCAAGTGCTTTTGGCGGCATTTATCAGTGTTAACAGTTTGAAAAGTCAGCCGAACACAACGCAGCGCATGCGCGCAGCTGCTGCCCAAAAAAACTAACTGTTATTGCTGCTGTAATTGTTATTGCCAATATTGCCATTACCATTGCTATAGCTGCAGGCCAAATTCGGTGAACAATCAAAAGTGGCTGTGAACGTGGAAGTGGAAGTGACGGTGACTGTGACATTGCCACTGGAGGAGTGGATGTGGAAGCGTGCGGAGTGAAATAAGAACCCGGAGTGGAGGCGATTTGTATGCGACATTTCAAAGTCAAAGCCATGGTGCAGTCTCTGGATATATCCGCCATAACGGGACAGCAAACAGATGCGGTAAATCTACACATGTGACCTTCATACAAACAGCGGGAGGCGTGGCATTGCATTGTCATTTGCCATTTGCCACCCAACGAGGCGTATGCGTCATATTCGTTATGTTGCCTCCGAGTTAGTTTTCTTTTTTCCTAGCTGTGTTCTGCTTTTCTGCTAAAGATGGCTTAATGGATTAACCGCTGCCGCCGGCTGATAAGCATTTATTCGACTGTCAGCCACACGCTCTTAATATCCAGCAAGCCTTGCCCGGGAGAACTAGAGCAAGGAATGCAAAAAAGAAAAGGATCTACTTGTACCACCTACCCCCCAAAGCAAGTGGAGCGCTCTTAAAGTGTCGCTTTTTTGGGAAAATATATGGGAGGCAAATAATTTGGATTTACTGGGGAAACTTGCCACCACAAGCTGCTGTTCGAAAAGAAACCAATTAAATCCTTTATTCTGGGCCATGAAATCTGCACTTTATTAGCTTATCGGGGTCTTTAAAATACTCGTACTACCCCCAAAAGCTGTCGTCTGGCAATTGGCTGCGTCATCTAGCTGGCAGACGTAACAAAATTTAAGCACCAAACTTGGATGCTGACCAACTTTTAATGTGGTTAAAAGAACGGGGCGGGGGGAGGGGCCGGAAAAATGGGAGATACCCATAACCCGAGCACTAAAACGCTTCAATTAGTAAGCGTTCGGCGAAAGTTTTTGCAGAACTTATGGCGGCTACAGAGAGAAAAAGGGTTAAAAAAGACACATACATTCATTAATATTCTTTTTCCTTTTTACCGCATAATTTGGAATAATCTTTGTTTGTGGAAGTGTCGAATATCTGTTAATTTTGAGTGTTAAATATTAAAATACATAACCATTTTGCAATCTGTACAGGAACCCAGCAAACACAGCAAGCCCTCGGCTCTGCGGCGCACCCTGCAAGCCCTGCGCCAGCGTCTCACTAAAAGGAGTCGCCCCAAGCCGCCCGATTGGTTTCTGGAGAAGTTCTCGAATACCACCAACACGGACAAAATTGGCAAGGGCTGCCCGGCGATGGAGGATGCCGCCCTCTCCAGCGAAATCCGCGGCACCAGCGTCCTATGCAACAGACTCTCCGTGGATCCCACTCTGCAGTCCCACTACAGGGTGAGTGAACCTTCTCCAATTGCCAACTGAATTCCGAGCTGTGTGGATTACATTTCCATAAGAAAATTGCATTTAAAGGCAGTTGAAGAGTTCAGTTGGGGAATTGCAACGGCAGGGAGTTTTGTGAATTAAAATAGTTTTATGGGCAACTTGATATTTTTGGCGGTAATTGAATTTAATTATTAATATCAGGTGTCAAAGCTAGAAGCAGAAATATAGTGATTATATTGTGAGATGCAGCGACAAACCACAACACTCGAATTGAAATTCAAAAAGTTTAAATGTAGAAAAGTTTCCCCAAAACCGTAGCATGTCTGCATATGTTAAATACATTTTTCTGGTTTCCTTTTTTTTTTCGTCCTTTTTAGTGGCTGGCCATCGTTTCCCTGGCGGTGCTGTACAACATCATCTTTGTGGTGGGACGGGCGGTCTTCTGGGAGATCAACAAGAGTGCTCCGGCGGTGTGGTACACTCTCGACTACCTCTGCGACTTCATCTATCTGCTGGATACGCTCGTCCACATGCACGAGGGTAAGCGTCTGACTGACACATCTCCGCCGCTCTGCCACTATCCTGCCATACTACCATACTGCCATACTGGCAGCTTGCTATCCAGATATCCTGAACTCGTTTGCGTGTTTGAGATTTACCTATGCAAATGAGACTCGCACTAAGCCGCCTTCAGACTTCAGACAATGGCAATGGCAATGGCAAATGCTGTCGGCAAAGCCATTTGCACGCATACAAAACCCATTTCAGACACTGAATCCACATACGACCTGGCGGCCCTGTGAGCTCTGGATTGTGGGTGTGGTTGAGTTGCCAAATGCAGGGATAAGCCAGCCTTGACATTTTGAACAAAAGCAACAAACGTTCTGGTACCTCTTAGTAGCTGCGGTGTCAAGGTGTATTCCAGATTTCCGCTGGGAAAATCAGCCTCAGGGTTGAGATAGGTGCCAGGAAGTTGCTCAAAAATATGATATATTGACTAGGGAGCAGAAGCTGGCATGTTTCCTAGTTTATGGAAGTTAAATACATACAAATAGGTCTTGGACACTACTATTTAATTACCATCAGACTCTTATAGATAGCAGTCATTTAGATAAATATATTGTATGTATATATTTTATAGGGTATTGAGCTCCCGAATCCCTTTCCACAATCCTTCCCAGAACTAGAAAAAATGCCGCCGCATGTCGCTGGCAAAAAGGCATGACCGAAACAAAAGCCTAGAGCCCGCCACCCGGAACAAATCTCTAGGTCATGCCCATGTAACTAAGACCCTTTTGTGTTTAATTCGAATTCTCTGCAGGATTCCTGGACCAGGGTCTCCTCGTGCGGGATGCCTTCCGGCTGCGCCGCCACTACTTCCACACCAAGGGCTGGTACCTGGACGTGCTGTCGATGCTGCCCACGGATCTCGCCTACATCTGGTGGCCCCCGGAGACCTGCTCCAGCCTGTATCTGCCCTGTCCGGTGATCGTTCGGCTGAACCGCCTGCTACGCGTGAATCGCCTGTGGGAGTGGTTTGATCGCACGGAAACGGCCACCGGGTATCCAAATGCCTTCCGCATCTGCAAGGTGGTGCTCGCCATTCTGGTGCTGATCCACTGGAATGCCTGCATGTACTTTGCCATCAGCTACGAGATTGGATTCAGTTCCGATTCGTGGGTCTACAATTTGAATGGTACACGCAACAATACGCTCCAGAGGCAGTACATCTACAGCTTCTACTGGTCCACTTTGACGCTGACCACCATCGGAGAGACGCCAACGCCGGAGAACGATGTGGAGTATCTGTTTGTGGTGGCCGACTTTCTGGCTGGCGTGCTCATCTTCGCCACCATTGTGGGTGAGTTTTTGTCCCTAATAAATATCCGTATTTCGCACCCTTAGAGTTAAAGTTGTGGATGTCACAGAATTTTGCAGTTTACCGGGGTGCAGGTGGTAGTAGCCGATTTTTATATTAACCTAGTGCTAAAATGGTATCACACAATTCTGAATATGCAATTAGATTTTTTCTATCTATTATGCTGATCTGTTTATGCTGATCAAGAATATTCCTGTTACATACAGTCGTGTTAATTCAATATACCCTTGTTCGTTTCAAGAAGAGAAATATCCAATTAATTGGCGTAGGAAATTTATTTTAATTTTTTGACCATTTATCAGCTTGAAAGAAAATTGTTTATCATTTTCCAAGTTTCCCTTTTTTGCGGTATTAAGCTCGTTTTTTGATGCTTCCACTGGGTCAGCCTGTCAGCGGGATGCTTTCTCGATGCTTTGTCGATGGAAAATCCTTTTTGGGGGACTTTGTTTGCGTTTGTTTACGCAAATATTTCGTCTGATCGTTTAATTGGTTCCAGAGTGACATCTGTGACATCAATGGGTATTAATTTACAGCCACGCACGTCAGGGTCGACCCGCACGTACTCTCCCCCGCCTCCGCCCCCGCTCTTGGGGCCCGCCCCCCTTTTTTTGCCGCCCTTCCGCCCATCGACCCACATTATTCATTACGCTTTCAGTCTGCTCAAGTTTGTTCTATTCGCTCCGTTCCGTTCTGTTCTATTCAGTTGTGTTTTGTTTTGCTGGGTTGATTTGTTGCCGCCACCGCCGCCATCCCTTTTACTCGTTTTTTTTGGCAAACGTGCCTTTTTATCATTTTTGTCGTCCTCCTTATCGCCGCCATTACCGTCTGCTGTCTTCTGGGCCCCCAGAATCGAGAGCCCCAGTCTTCCGTCCAGAGCCTCGCAGGGCGCAGCTCGCATTCCCGCATTCCCAGCAGCTGCCGGCTCCTCACATTTCGCAGCCTCAGCCCCGACCTCGCTGGGCAAACAAATTTACTTACTGTGATGAATGCAGAGTTCGTTTGGACAAGACAGGGGCACTCGCAAAAATCGAGGGCCAACAGAAATGGCCAAAAATTGGCATTGATTAACTAAAAAAATTCTCAATCGGTTATCGCAAAACAACAATGATAAATGGTAATACAAATTGTAAAGATAATAGAACTCTTAAAATTGGGTTTCTTTATAAATATGTTCAAAATATTATGGTTAATTTAAGTTTTCTTAGACAGGATTCTTTCCTATAATTTCCCTAATACTTTGCATTCTGTTTCTTAAATGTAAATTGATTGAAATTTGTTAATTTTGTAGGATATTGTTTATGAATTTTGCTGGAATTGTCTGATATTTTTGGACCCCTTTTTGTTTAAGTGCGTTGAGGCATCTTCGTCATTTCACCCGGTTGTGGAATATTCGTGTATTTTCGTGAGAGCGTGTGTTTGTGCCAGCACCGGAAGTGCCGCCATTAGTCGCCTTTGTGCCACGCTATCCGCATGCCGGAATCCATCCATGAGTGGCATGAAGCACTGGCTGCTTCAATTTCATTGTGCCCGAGTGGGCGGCGAACCGGTTATGAAGCTACCAAGATGAATTGCCGCCACCTCTCATTCATTAACTGACTTGCCCTTTTATTCCGTTCCATTCCCATTCGCATTCGCCCCACCCAGGTAACATTGGCTCCATGATCTCCAACATGAATGTGGCCCGCGTGGAGTTCCAGAACCGCATGGACGGTGTCAAGCAGTACATGGCCTTCCGTCGCGTGGGCCATGAACTGGAGGCCCGGGTCATCCGATGGTTTGCCTACACCTGGTCCCAGAGTGGCGCCCTCGATGAGGAGCGCGTGCTGGCCGCCTTGCCGGACAAGCTGAAGGCGGAGATTGCCATCCAGGTGCACATGGATACGCTGAAGCAGGTGCGCATTTTCCACGACACGGAACCCGGGCTCCTGGAGGCTCTGGTGCTGAAGCTCAAGCTGCAGGTCTTCAGTCCGGGCGATTACATCTGTCGCAAAGGTGACGTGGGCAAGGAGATGTACATCGTGAAGAGAGGCAAACTTTCGGTGGTCGGCGATGATGGCATCACTGTGCTGGCCACCTTGGGTGCCGGTTCCGTGTTCGGTGAGGTGTCCGTCCTGGAGATTGCCGGCAATCGGACGGGCAACCGGCGGACAGCCAATGTACGTTCGCTGGGCTACTCGGATCTGTTCTGTCTGGCCAAGAGGGATCTTTGGGAGACGCTGGCCGACTATCCGGAGGCCAGGTCCACGCTCACCCAACGAGGATGTCAGCTGCTGCGTAAAGATGGACTCTTGGATGAACAGATTTTTGCAGGTAAGTGAGGAAAAATCAATCGCCACAACGTCAACAAAAACTGTGCGTATACGCCCCGTTGGTTCAGCAAACTAGGCCTTATGGTTTAATAATGCAAATGAATTTGATTTGCTTGTAATTATGTTTCCTTTGAGACCGATTAAATTATGAAAGAATTCGCCTTTTTTCAGACTTTAATAGTTTCCCTGAAAACTGTTTTCAATGACTGTTTCCTTGAACCATAAATTAAATTACAAATTGCGAGCGCCATTAAGTTCAATGCATTCGTTTAAAGCATAAATCAGTGCTCTCATTTTAGAGGCTTCTGGCAGCTGAAATTAATTGGCTTAATATGAATATAACCCGATATTGTCCACCCCTTTTGCAGACTCCCAGCGGGTGCACGACAGCATCGAAGGAGGCATCGAGAAGCTGGAGCTGTCGGTTGAGAATTTGAATATGCGACTGGCGCGCCTTTTGGCGGAGTACACGGCCAGCCAGGCCAAGATCAAGCAGCGCCTGGCCAAGCTGGAGATGAAGTGAGTACCGACGCCAAGGCTCTTAACCTTAACCCGTAACCCGTAACCCCTAACCCTTAACCCTGCTTTCAGCGGCGGCCCTGGCACGTGGCGATTGGAGTGCGAGCCGCAGACGCGAGTCCGCAGCGGTCGATTGTACTCGCTGCAGCCAAAGCGGCGCCCACGTTCCCGACCCGACGCGATGGCCAAGAGCGGCGATGCTGCCAAGCAGAACACCCTTTAAAGGATAGCCAAACCCTCTCGAGGCCGGAAAATAGTGATAAATGCATTAAACTTGCAGGAGTTTGCCTGGGAAGGGGAGTTGTCCAAAGTCTGCCCCAATTTGGCCCGGGGCCAAGTTTATACGAATCTGTTGGTATTTTTTTTTTTCGGGGCCGCCAGTTAAATCAATTTTTAATTTTTACAATTAGTTTGTAGTGACGGGCCGGCCAGTGGGAGGCGGGGCAACTTTATAAATTTGTAAAATGATTCAAAACTGAATGTGCCTCAAAAAGTGTGTGCGTGCGTGCGTATGTAAAAGATAATTTAAGAGATGGAGCAGCAGAACGGAAGTTGGAAGGATACCGAGCAAAGGATGCAGGGCAGGAGGCGGTGACCCATCCAGTTAACCCGAGTGTACATATTTTTAAGCATAGTCCAATTTTACAAGTGAACAAAAAGTGTTTGCCTAGGTTAGGTTGATTTTACACACACCCCAGGAAAATTAAACAAGTAAACAATTAATTAATTGCACCAAATCACATTGACAGTAAATCAAACGAAAAACTACAAAAAAAACTGACCAAGAACCGAAGACATTGCTGAAATACTTAGGAAAATGTGAGGAAAACCAAAAAATATATAACAAACAAATCGAATTCGAAGAAAGCAAATGTTAACAACCAAGCTTCCAAAGCTTCCAAACCAATGCAAAAAAAAAACAAACAAACAAAATCGAAAATCGAGAGAAAAACACAAAAACAAACAAAGAAAAATAAAATGTATTTTTATATTAGTCCTAGACATTAAATGTACGATGTATTGTATATGTAAGTACAGATAAAGCAGAATAAACGAGAATCGAGTCAAATTATACGGAGCACTTATGCCAGCGTAAACGTATCCGGCGCAAGTGTTTCAGAAAGACGTTGACGGAGACGGAGACGGAGACTTTGACGGATAAATGCAAATCGCCCACAGCCTCCGGCCACGCGTTCTCCAAAGGATTCTCTTGCAGGATTCTTTTTACTGACTCTAATGACATCTTCGAGGGCGTAGACACAAAAGTGTGGTAATATGGAATGGGTGAGTTGGTGCGCAGAAAATTTTAACATAGGTAAATATTTGTACACAATGCAAAAAATCTGGCCATCTGAGAATAGAATTCAATTGGCCTAAAGATATAATATAAAGCACCGACAAAGCCAATAATTGTATTGTTTTTTGCATAACTTAGGTCCCTATTTGAAACTTTTATTTTCAGAAAATTTCCAATACGTTTTGCCTAGTCATGGAAAATTCAATTAGCCTAAGGCTCCAACTTTTTTGTCTAATTTATTTGTGAACTTTTCAATTTAAACTTTAATACATGTTGGGGATATATTTTTCGATGTGCTATGGCAACACAGTCAATAAATGCAGACGCATTGGGGAAAATGACAGCGACACGCGTTGGCTTTTTAGGTGAGACTTTCTTTGTGCGTACTACGCGGCGTATGAGCAATGCCAGCGCAAAAAAAAGGTAGAAAAATACAGCAAAAAAAATAACAGAAAAGTACAGCAAAAAGTTAAGAGGAGGAAGTGTTAAGAGCTTGTCCTGGGAGAAGTAGGGGCTCAGGGGTGCTGCTTCAGAAAGTCGGCGGAACCATGTGGAGCCATGTGGAACCCCAAAACGGTCGCATCATGCCGTAAGTGCAGTAAAAAATCAATTTTGACAAAATGTTGAAAAATACACTCAAAGCCCTAAAAAGGGGCTGGGTTTTTGTGTAAAATGCGGCGAGGGCAGGGCGTGTGGCACGTGAACAGAGCCGGTCGGATCCAGCGGGTTTGTTGGAAAATGACTGACAATAAAATGTTGACGCAGCCGAAGAGCATTATGGATACAGGGTGCTCGAAGGCGATTGGATTAAGTCGATAAGTCCCACGGTTGGGGGCCTTTAATATACCCCAAGCTCGATTCGAATGAAAAGCACAATAACATTCGAGGTACCTGCTGGTCTTTGCTTTATTAGGGCCAAAAGTTCCCACATAACTTAAGCTGATTGATGTTTCGGTTTTTTTTTTCAGTTTGCACATCTGCATAATATAAATCCTTATTGAAGGGGCGGTTGTATGAATATTCTTGTTGAACCAACACTGTTTGTTTGCTTTTATGATTAACAAAAATGCTTTATCCTGCAGCTGCAGCAGAAATCGATTTAAATACAAAACCTCACAGACAACCCAATCGTAAACAGCAAATATAGCAAAATAACTACTTTGGCAATTTAGCTGGTTTAACCAAAACCAAGCTTTGGTTGAGCGCAGCAAAACCAATTCCTGTCATCCATCTTTGGCTGGCTTTGAGTAGACGAAATGATTGATTAAAATATCACAATCCAAGCAACCAAATTTTCACTGTCACTGCGTCCCCTAGTTCCCCCCCACACAAATATAGTTTACCCTCTATAATTAAATCCCTAACATAATTATGGCTAAGGATAATAATATTAATTTTTTTCGATGCGCGATTTGCAACAAGGTGATTCAGTGTCAAGGCTATGACATAAAGCCGATGGAGCTTCACGCAATGACTCACATACAAGCTAGCGGTAAGTAAATATAACGCCTCCGTTTTAATGTGTATCTGTCCGTCTGTCCGTCTGTATCTATGAACACATCGTTCTCCGGGATGGTAAGAGCTAGAGACGTAATTCTTATTGCTTTAGGTATATTTTATATGTACGCAGATCTCGTAATTTGCATTAAACTGTATTTTCATTAACATATTTTATCCCGGACATGAATGAAGTCGAGGCGGTAGCTCAACTGAAGGCACAAAATCAAAATAGCGGTAACGATCCAGAGCTGTCTAATAGTGAATGGTCCGATACGGATAGTTCGTCTTCGGATATTGGTAAGTAAATATAACTAACGCATCCGTTTTAATAGGTCTGTATCTATAAACATTTCGTTCTTCGAGATTGTAACAGCTAGCGACGTAATTATTTTTGCTTCAGATCGGCTATATGTTAACTGTATATCATTCACATATTTTCAGATATTTCCGACATCGATGTTGCCGAACTAATGGAAGCTCAAATTCACGCATTGACACAAAATCAAAATAGTGGCAGCGAGGAAGAGCTGTCGGAAAGTGAATTGTCCGACACGGAGAGCTTGACTTCGGAGATTGGTAAGTAAATATTACTAACGCTTTTGTTTTAATGTGTGTCTGTCCGTCTGTATCTATGAACACATCATTCTCCGAGATGGTAAGAGCTAGGGACGTAATTATTTTTGTTTTAGATCCGTGATTTGCATAAAACTGTATTTTCATTCACATATTTTAAGATATGTCCGACATGGAAGAAGCCGAGTTAATAGAAGCCCAACTACACGCATTGGCGCAAAATCAAAATAGCGGTGCCGTGCCAGAGTTTCTGGAAAATGATTTGTCCGAAACGGATAGTTTGACTTCGGATACTGGTAAGGAAATACAACTAACGCCTCTGTTTTAATGTGAGTTCTGAATCGAAATTAATCTGCCGACACATTTTGACAGGAATCCAAACTCATTAAATCTATTTAAGAGTATTAAAAGATTAAATTTGTTGTAAGCCACAAAGCAGGGGCGGTGATAATAAGCATTGATTTCGTTGCTTGTTTTAAGCAATCAGGAAATATATATAATTATTATATTAAATGTTGCATAAAGACACTAATTAAACAGTTTTCCTTTATATACCATGTACCCTTAGTTTGTGGAAACAGGGAGATGGAAATGTTTCGACGTTCTCCGAGATGATAATTCGTTTTGCTTTATGTGTACGCAGATTGAGTTTATTTATAATTTGTCCACGCCCCTTTACGCCTTCGTAATTTGCATAAAACTGTATTTTCATTCACATATTTTAAGATATGTCCCATATGGATGTCGCCGAGCTAATAGAAGCTCAACTGCAGGCATTGGCACTTATTCAAAATATCGCTACCGGGCTTCCGGAAAATGAATTGTCCGACACGGATATTTTGGCTTCCGATACTGGTAAGGAAATAAAACTACCACTTTCGTTTTTATGTTATGTTCATTAAATGTATAGCCGCTGTTGGTATGCAACTCACAGTTTCCCTTATATTAATTTAAACTTATTTTTTCATAATTACAGAGTCCCAGTCGGATGCAGCTGGAGACGAATAAAACGATTATAATCTTCATCATCTTTATTTTATAAACCTACACGTATAAAAAAGCAACCCGATTATTTTTGACAACATTTTTAGACAAAATATCTCTCGGCTTAGACGACCCACATACTAATCAAAACGAAGTGTACATAAACCGACAGCATCATGTCAGGCACATGTCCCCCCCCGGCCCAGGGACAGGTTCTGCGGTGCCTGCACTGCAAAAAGGTCATTGGCTGCTCTCGATTCGACACCAGCGGCTTGGCCCTCCACATCGAAAAGGATCATCCGGAGGTGTTTACCATTGCCAACGACAAGATCAAAAACCTGCACCGTTTGGCCGCAAATCATGGGATCAGCGAGGAGCGATTATCGGAAATTAGCAAGATGACCGGCATGTCCGAGACCCAAATGGCCGAGGAGGCGGAAAAATGTGAGTGGAATTTTCTGAGCAAATGTGTGTAATACTTAGGCTTGGCGCAACCGTTCCCTTTAGACGTCGCCAATAGGAAAGATAACTCGTCCCGGAGTAGTAACAAAGGTCGAAAATCCAAGGATAACGTTGCCTTCGCCACGGACGATGAAAAGGATGAGCCCTCCTGTCCCGCCGCTCCACGCCCTTGCCCGAATTGCAGTGTCGCCGATAATCAACCGCCGGACCAAAAAAAGAGAAACCTGCTGATGCGTTACAAGATATCAATCAAAAGCTGGACTCCCACAGACGGCTATTTATTTTGTCCCAAATGTAGTTGCACTCGTCGCCCGCTGTTAAAGATCTCCCAGGGCCCGGACACTGGATGTTGTGCCTCATACGTGGTCGCATGTTGGCCCCTCTGCTTCCTGCCATGTCTTCTCACGCCGGACAACAAGGAGTACCTGCATTGCGCCAACTGTAACGTCTTCCTGGGCGTCTACGATCGCGAGCGCAACTTTGTGAATCCCAGCCGGGACTTTGTACCCTGCGACGACCCCGAGCCGTGCCTCCCAAAATCGAAAAATTGCTAAGCATCCAGGCTTTTACAATTTTGTATATTCAAATTTTCTTTTTAAATTGTGTCAAGCGAAAGCTTTGGCTAAAAGCTTTGTTCTAGTCAATGCCAGAACCAAGTTTTTTCTTGACTTCGTAAATTTTGGTAAACAAATTAGTTTGTATTCACGTGTTTCAAAATACATTTTATTTTCGACTTCCACGAAATTGGTGTTGGAGTTTATTCGTTATCTTGGGGTTATATTTTCTTGCGGTTTTATTAATCAAATATTTATTAGAGTGTTTATTGGTGTACTGCAATTTCCGTTTGTGTTTTCTCCAAAGCCTTGGCCGCCTTTTGGGCCTTCTTTTTTTCCCGGTCGGCCAGAATTTTCTCCCTAGATTTTTGGGCCCTTTCGGCGCAATCCTTGGGCTTGGTTTTCAGTGTCATTTCATCCACGGCCGCCTGGCGGCGCGCTGACTTGGAAAGACAACGCTCCGAGCAGTTGATGGCCACAAATCTGCCGATAAAGCAGCCGCACTGGGGGCAATAGTGATTAATGTCCTGGCGGCCAGGCCACTTTTTACTGCATAACCAAAATGACCAAGCTATTACAATTTTTCTATTAATTTATGTGTAAACAAACCAAAGTTTGGTGAATCCCAGAAACTTTTGCAGGCAGGTAACCGTCTCCAGTTGAACCACACTATTTCCGAATTTTTCGCAGGCAGGACACTGGATCCAAGTGGACTCCTCCTTGAGGTAGCCCACCTGCTGTTTGTGACTGATACTGACAGACACAATCTGCGGCTCGTCGATGGCCATGGTGTGGCTTCCAGGGAGAACGATCGGTGACTGAAATGTGAAATCCAATTCAAGAGATCATGGGCGGAAAAATCAGACATCTCTTACGCCAGAGATCTCTCTATTGTTGCTCTGAATTTCTCTGACTGTGCGCTGTAATTAACTTATTTCATTTTTTTAATGCACAGAGGAAATCTATTGACTGTTTTTATGAGGACTCAGACAATTAAGTAATATTTTCAACCTAGAAAAAAACACTCGATTTGTTACAAATTATTTTTAGTTTTTATTTTATGTCAAATAAATATGCAGTTTGTGTTTTATGATAGATACACAATGACCCATGATGAGGCATTTTCTCTACGTGTGATGATCGACCAGAGATTCTCCATGCAGTGTGTAAATCTACAGCTGGGGGCGGCGGTACACACCCAAGTACTCCCCGCAGGCGCCACAGTGATGCCTCTTGGTGCAGCAACGCAGCCAGGATCGCACCACCCGTGTCTTGGCCTTGGTCCGGCAGTAGGGACACGTGATCTCGTTGGGGCCAGGACCCACGGCAAAATAGAGCGGTTGCGGATCCTGAGCCATGGCAGAGCAATAGGTGTTGACCGATTCAGAGGCAGACAGAGACTAAACCGAAGAGAAACGAGATCCAAACAACTAACAAATGTTCCCTAAAAAGTCTATATAAAAAATCATCAAAGAGAAACCACACACACATTATCGGTGAAGAGAAAATGCGATCGTTTCTGTTTATTTTTGTTTTGATGGCTTAAGCAGTGGGTGGGTGGTGTTCTGGTTGTTAGGGAAATATTTTCCGAAAATATGCAAAGTATTCGCTACTCGGCGGTTGCCTTTAATTTCAGGGGCTCCCTCCGCTTCATGGATCTGCCAAAATAGCAACCGCAGTTGCCGCAGTAATGGCTCCGGTCGGTTTGCTTGCAGGGCACATAGTAGTTGAAACAGCAGCAGCAGCAAAAGGACCTTTTAAAAGGAATGTTTACATAAGGATACTCCTAAAAATTGTGGTAAATTAACATACACAAAAAGGCATCCGACAATCCTGTTGATTTCGCTGGCCCACCACTTGAGATCGTTTTGCACCACACTCTGGTCCTTGATGCCGCAGGCGGGGCACTTGATCACCACCGATTCGCGTGGCAGATTGAGGAAGGTTCCCGTCAATGGAGTGGCAAAGTTCTCGTAGATCTTGCGCTCCTTCTTGTCCTCCTGAGCCTTGGCCGCCCGCTCCCGAGCCTCCTGCTCCGAGATCTTCTCCTGCTCCGGCAGCGTTGTCATGATGCTCGCTCTGCAATCGAACTGAAAGCGAAATTTCGAAACGAGAAATAGACAACCTGTTTGTGCCGCCAAAGAGAGCGGAAGATCACTGGGAAAAATCAAATTCAAATTATGCAAGAGTAGAAAAGGTCATTGGCATCTTTGGAGTGACCAGAGAGGTTGGATTAACAAAGCTAAAGTTACATTTCAATCCCCTATTTTTACCTCTTCAAATAAAAGCCCATTACATCGAGTTATTTCTTTTGTAGCTTTTATTAAGTATTTTTTTAAGTGCATCACAATACGAGTGTAGAATCGTGAGAAAGACAACAGATCGAAGAGATCTCGGAGAAGAAAGAGAGCTGCGGGAGAATTGATTTACGGCGCGTCTTTAATTGAGTTAGATGCGTAATAGAATTATTTAACATAGAAATTTTTGGCATTAATTTCATTTTAATTGGATTATGGTGATGGAGCTATTTGGCCTTGCGCTGGATTCCCACTTTGCCGCCGCACGAGCTGCAGTAGATGCCTTTGGTGGTCCACTCCCGGTTGCAACCGCACCAGGTGCATATGCAACAGATCCAAAACAGAGGGAAGATGCTGCGAACGGAAGTAGACATTTGTTACAGAAATGATTACAACTTAAGAAAGTTAAGTCCAAGCCTCAGGTAGCTAGAAACACTTCTAGATTTTGTTTGTTTACAATTCTTTGGCTGCTTTCCCAGGGGAATCCCCTTACCATGAGAGCAAACTAAGACAACAAGTGGCATCCTTGCAGCTGGCTGCTCGCATCACAGCCGCCTCGCTTCGTTCCCGGCACAGGGGGCACAGTAACTTATAGGTAGAGGGTCCCACAGCATAATACCGGACACGTGGCTGTTGGGCAGGAGGAGCAGCCTCTTGGGCGATCAGTGTCACCTTTTCGGCGGCATGCTCATCCATAAAGGGCACCCCACCATCCTCCAGCACTACATTGGCAATGATGTTCCTGGAGCGTTCATCCGCCGTGTTGGCGGGCACCAATCTCACGCGCAGCCTCTCCACCTGCTGCTCCATGGTAACTGACTATCTGATCTCCGCCAGAGTGGGCGCAACCCAGCCCAAAGCCAAGCTATTTAAGAGAATCGTAACGAGAGATTCCCGCGGAGAGCACAATGGCATGCGTTTCGGTGTGTCTGAGTGACCATGGGGCCAACTATGATGTCATCGGGGGCTACATATAGACGGGCATTTATTTGGGAGCCATTCGGTGGGGCCCCTCAACCAGAACAACCAGATCGACAGGCCCAGCACATTCTGCGAATATTTGTTTATCCAATAAATGGAACACATCGAACGAACACATGGAATATGTTTTCCAAAATAATCAAAAGTTATTGGGACTCTTTGAATTCCACAAAATTGAATTCCAAAATTTCTTGAATTTTGATATATTTTGTTTTTTATATAGATATATTCGACACAATGTGGCTAAGTACTTTCGTCAATCAGTGTAAAAGGTTTGCAAGCTGAGCACGTTTACCGGCACAAACAGCTGATAACTACAAACTAATGTTTATGTTTATGTTTTCTATTTAAAGAGCCAGAAGAAAGAGAGAGCTTCGTTTAAGCTTTGAATTGAATGTTTATTAATGCAAAAAAGAGTTAAATCGTCTCATAACATGTATTTAAAATCTATCCTCCTATGCAAATATATTTTTTTAACGACCCGATCATGATTTTTTTTAACTGAAAATATTTAAGGGAACCAAAAATAAATCTACATTGGATACATATGTATGTACCTATTAAAGTATTACAAGTAATCCTTGAACAGATTTTTTCTGCTGTGGGTTGTGGATACATACGTGTGCGTGAACCATTACTTCAAAATATGGGGAAACCCCAAAACGGGGAGTGGCGGATAGTTTCGACGCACTATGTCAATACAGGTGCTACAGCTGCCCTTTAATTTCCGGCGACAAATCCTTGTCCAGAATACAGGTGGTCCCACTTTTTGGCGCAGCAAATCCCCCGACGTACTGCTTCAGATGTGGCGATGGGATACGAGATCCTCACATACCTTAAAATTTGAATTTAATTTGTTAAATTTTAACTGATCGTTGGAAAGGCGGTTAGTCAGAGAAAATATTTAAATTTATTTTTCAAATATTAACTGCTCTTTAGTGACGGTTAGTCAACGATCAGTTAAAATTTGAAAATTTAAATTCAAATGACAAACCGCGAAACCAATTTTTCCAATTCCCAACTAGTTCTGACAACAAAATCATTACTTAAGCTCGAGAAATCCAATTTTTTGGGTAAGTAATTTTATTTTATTTTTTTTTCGTTCTAGCTTCTGGATTAGCCAAGGAGGGATGCGCAGCTCCAGCTTTGGGTCCACCCGTTCCAGATGTCAGCGACCGCCTGGTCAAGGAAGTGGATGCCGAGGATCATAATCCTCATCTGTCCCTGGCTCTCAACGTTCCGGTATCGTCGTGTTGGCAGCAGTGTCGCCGCTGGCAGGTGTCCAGGGATCTGCTGCGCCAACTGTGATGCAGTGCATCGTAGCTATCCGCGGCGCCAAAGGGAGGTACGACTTGATTCCGGCGTCTGCTCCGAGCGGCTACTGGATGTCCAGGCCCGCCATCAGTAGCCAGCTGCTTATCACCGCTGATAGGTGTCCAGGGATCTGCTGCACCAACTGTGATGCACTGCATCGAGGCTATCGAACTACGACTTGATTCCGGCGTCTGCTCCGATCGGCGACCGAATGTCCAAGCCTGCTACCAATAGCCAGCTGTTCCGCGGTTGTCCATGTAACCGATTCCCTGACCACCTTAAGAATCGGATCCGCCAACTCCCGATGCCGACGATCGCCAAGACATTTGCACCATGTTAATATATATTTACCTTAAGGTACATGGTATAAGCATTACGTGAACAAAACGGTATTATCCAACTTACAGTGGGCATATAAACATGGACATGTTAAAGATCTTTAACATCAGCGACTTGTCCCGAAATTCAGTCGCAGCATTCTTGAAACTATCGATTTCCAGGCCAAAGATTACAGAACAAATAATGTCCACCGCATAGGTGGTCATCACATTCTTCATCTACACTTCGTCACTTTGCTTCAGGGAATCTTTAAGATGCTGCACCAACTTCTGGCCCACATCATCTATGGTCCCGAACATGCCTTTGATTTTTCCCGACGAAAACGAGGGCGTAAGCTTCAACACCGGATCCATAACGCCAAATATTTTTCCAGTACGTATAATGTCTCCCATACTTGAACAGAAATCCCACGCAAAGCAGCAGCAGTAGAATAAGCCACATTTCAAGGATTGCTATTGATTTCAATGGATTACTTTCGGTGGTGAAATCTCCGTGACCACCTTGCACGCGCTCCTATAGGTTCTCTTTGAACTGAGCCAATTCAGCGGCGACTTGGCAGTTTTATGCGTTCTCTTCCAGCTGATCTAGTAAATGTGCACTTGCCAAAAGCTTTTGGCTCTCCAGTAAACCCCTGAAAGGGTAAAAATTCCCCTAAAGCTTTTTAAAAACTTCTAAGACACTATCATAATTAACCCCTTATACGGCGATGATACATATTTGCATGATACCTGGTATGACACTTGATGAAGGATATGCTAAGAATTGTATAGACACAAAATTATTGCTTAGGATATTGATTGTTTATTTGTTGGCAAGTTTTGCCTCAATGGCTTTGCGCTGTCTGCCCAGCTTCTTCTCATCCAGCTGCTCCTTCTCCACTTTGCGGAATCTCTGCCAGCGTCCATTGTCCTCCACCTCCCCCCTTTGGAGCCGGAACAAGGTCCGCTTGTACCAGCTGAGAGTGATGTTGCGTCCAATGAAGCAGCCGCAGGAGCTGCAGTAGTGATTAATATCGTGACGGCCGTTCCAACGGATGGGATTGCTGGCAGACAAATATAGAAGGAACCATAAATATTCTGGCTAATAATAAGATTATTTCTTTCTTTGACGAAACGAATTATAATCACCTAACAAAAGCCTGTCAGCGTGCCAAGATCACGCGAGTTATCTCGTAAAATTTGTTAATAAAATTGATAATCAAATTATCGATACACAAATATAATCGATCAAAGCATAGCTGTGTAAAGGGAAACACCTACCAGCAGAGCAGAACATTTAGCGAGCAGGCAATCTTCTGCAGCACGGTCACTGCCTCCTTCTCCACGCGAGTGACCTGAAGCTGCTGACAGGCAGGACACTCCAGCTCCTGGGGCTCCGTGGACAGGTGGCCCACCTGCGGCACCGCCGAGATCTCGCCCTCGTAGTCGCCGGCGCTGCCGTCCAGACTCTCCGTGCTGGCCATTGGGAAGCGACAACCGAACTGCTGGCTGCCTCTTCACCAGCCACGCCAATGTATCTGTATCTGCAATTCGTATCTATATCAAAATTCAAGCTAAGAGCATGCCAGAGCGGTTAAGAGTCCCATAATATAGTTCTTTTGGAGGCACCGCCTGAGTGATGATCGAATAAATTCAAGTAACTTATTAAAAAATTTGACAACAGCTGCCGCTTTATTTTTAGATCACTTGGCCGGTTCTAGCGTGAGATAATACAAGGAGATGGGTGGTGCCCACTATGTGGGACGCCAGTGGTAGCCCAAATGACCGCCGCATCTGCTGCAGAACACGCGCTTCGACTTCAGACGACTCTGCAGGCAGGAGTACACAAACGTCAGGGCAAAGATGGGGAAGCAACTGCAATATTATTATTGATTAATCACTGAAAGTTACACAATCCAACCGAATTGATTGCTTACCACGACAGGGCCGAGAGCAGGCAGCTCAGTTGACCCAATGCCCCGGTCATTTCCACGGTTTCCGTTTTGGCATTTTGCTGGCAAAGTGGACACCGGACCTGGTAACTGCTGGGACCAACGCTAAAGAAGCGCACCTGGGGCTTGCCGGGACGCTGCTCCAGGGTGGCCGTTGTGGCCGCCGAATTGGTGTCCCCCCCTTGGAGGTCCACCTCCAGATCCGCATCCAAGTCGTTCCCACGAGACATTGCGACTGTTTGAGCAAATTTTTTGCCCGACTCCCACTAAACAGGCTAATCGGGGGAAAAGAGAAATACTCGTGTATATCCATCCTCCTCCCAAAATAAAAGAGATCAAATTTAAGAGAAGCAACCGGAGAGTTTTCAAAAATAACAAAATAACAAACATTTTTGCAATTTTAAGTGTGCGTGTTTTTTTTTTGGAACTCGATTCGGCTCTTCAGTCTCTGCGCTCATCACTCGCCGCAAGGTCAACAATAAGTGCTTAAAAATCTAAACAAAACAAATAATTAAATGCGGAGCATACGCTCCGTGTACCCGCCCCCCTCCCGACTCTTCCCGCCCATTATTGTCGCTTCCATGCCCCCAAGAGGTAGCCGCACTTGCCACAGATGACCTTGCAATCGTTGCGGGATTTCCTGGGGCAGCAGGGATAAATGGGCAGTAGGGCGAAGCAGCTGTGAATAACAAGTAAATATTAAAAGTATTAACAGTTAAATATAATTTTCAAGCTTTTTTTTTAAATTTTAAAACATATACCTCAGAAGGAAGCTCAAAAGTTCTTGTTCTTTATAATAATGGCTTAAAGTTGTGATATTAAAGTTATATAAATAATATATGACTGCAGGTAGGTATCGTTCCTTTGAGGAGGCTGCATGCACCTCAAGTTTCTTTTAAACCAAAATAATATAAACTTCTTAGCCATAATATAATGTCTAAATCTTAGGTATTTAAGGAACAAACTTGCAACCACTAAGTTTCAAATCACATCAACCCCAAAATATTCTATATTGAGAGGATATTTCGAAGAGCATTTGCCCAAAAATATGTAGATGACTTGGGTGTTACCATTGGGATTAGGTTGCCCACTTACCACATGGTCAGCAGTCGCTCCAACCGCACGCCCTGCTCGTGCAACCGCTCGTGGCACTTGGGGCAGTACATCTGCCTTAAGCAACTGATATTGGTGGCCGCTGGCGGCGGAGGCGACACCTTCTCGGCAAGCTGGCCGGTCGAGTTGGACTTGCGGCAGAAGTAGGTCTCCGGCTCGGAATCCTCGGCGTAGCCATAGGGATAGCCGCGATGGGGCGGTGTGGCCAGAAGCAGCTGGTCCAGGCCCTGGGCAGATTGCTGTTTCGCTTGGCCACAGCTGGGATTTAGATTGATCTCGACCAGATCCGCGGAGAAATCCTCGGGCTCGGGAGCTTGGATGTGGAACTTCAGTTGCCGGCTCATTTTGTTGAACTGACTCGTGTCGGGTTTTCTATTTGCCTATAAATTGGGTTACTTTACAATTGAAACATTCAAAGCATAGAAAACATTAGACAAACAGGGGACTCAGGGGGGCTTTGGCCAAACCAGTTGTTCATCTGTTTTGCCTACGAGCCTCCGGAGTCGTGTATTTGGCTAACACTAATTTCATGGCTGCGCCGAGATGTTAATGTCTGCACTTGAACGCCAAGCCAAGGGAAAAGCTTCCGCGAAGCTCCCGGCGAGTGGGTGGCATCGATTGTTGCTATAAAATTTATAGATAAAAGCGTTGTTAACCCATTAAGTAATCTGGGGTAAGTTTATAGCAAGTAAATATAACTATTCTATTACATATGTATTTATGAGTATATATTAGTCCAAGTTTTATGTAGAAAAACGCGGTTGGTCTATACCATTTATATACATACCTTTACAGACGAAGAATCCTTCAACGCCTTCGGTTCCCTTATCTCGATCAAATATTGATGAATTGATCTTTTCATAGTATCTAAAAGAATCTTCAACGAATCCTGAGTGTTCCCCAACACCCTTATTATAAATTGCATGTCTAGTGGTTCCATTCACATCCCAGAGCTTAACATTTTCGCAGTTATGGGTTAAAAATATGGAACGGTGAGGGCAAAACCTTTAGATTGTGTATTCTACATTTATGATACTCGAATATCACTCACTCACTTGCTTTAGTCTAGGTGATAAATTAAATATTTAACTAAGAGAACAATCACGAGAGAAACTTCACGCATTTGCTGAAGTTTCCGTGCAAAACCGATTACTCATTCTTGTGAAAAGAGTCAATAAATAAGTACTTGATATACAACAATTACTTCGATAATTAATATCTGCCATAATCATCTCCGGCATTCGCTACTTGCAATTCGCCACTTGTAAAAGCATTCAGCGGTTATTCACCAAATGTCTGGGCACTTCGTGGGGTTATCAAACAGATGAGTCATGTGCCACATATTCAGAGGACCAATGGCTCGGAGCCCACTAAATCAAGTACACAATAAAAAAGATATCCCTTTATGAAGGCGGCTGAAAAGCCCCTTTTGCAAGCGATAAGATAAGAGCTCGATGTGAAAGTGTTGCCAGAGCTCCGCGTTCTCTTGCAACTTCAGTTCAACAGCAGCCAGCAAAGCGATCGGTTTAGCCTGTTCCCGTAATTCGAAAGCATTCAACCGCAACTATGGACAGCAAGCAGCCTCCGCCGTACAGCGAGCAGCCCGGATTCACTCCGGCCCAAAACTATCATCCGGGCGGCCCCACCCAGCCGCCGCTGTATCCCCCGATGCCCCAGCCGCCGCAGAACTCCACGGTTATCATCCAGACCACGACCACCTCTAACCTGGTGCCCATCGGCAGTGGGCCCACCCGGATCCGATGCCCCTCCTGTCACGCCGAAGTGCTGACCACCGTGAAGAGCACTCCCTCCGGCAGGACGCACTGCTGGGCCCTCATTCTGTGCCTGTTCATGTGAGTACTCGGTGCGATATTGCGATTGCAGTTGCTATGGCGAAAACAACAGGGGCGCAGTCCGTCTTGGGTGCATCATCTTTGCTGAATCATACTATATATACATATATGGTTCTTGGAAAAAAAAAACGTGTTGTAGATAAAGGGAAGCCGTAGCTAAAGGTATTAACAGGGGGAATATTGGAACCATGTTTAACTTGTATTAGTTGTTGTCAGAATATGACCAATCTGGGCTGTCTCATTGGTTGTGCTGGAAAAACAACCTTTAAAATCACATATTTTATTCCATAATTTGTAATCGAAAAATGGGGAATATTTGATTTTAAATCTATAGAATTCCCTAACGAGTTCTGAAGCCAATATTATAAACTGAACTTTGTAAATGAAGTATTGAAATAATGGTAGAAAAATTCTTCATCAATTCTTCATCATAATTATTAGGTAAATATTATTATTACAAAAAGCGAACCATTTTATGACTACTTCCTCAAAAATCTGCTACGCCCATGAAAAAAACACTTGGGTTCCCTTGTCACAAAGCTCAAAAAGTTTCTTCTATATGTATTGCCTGAAATACTTGCAAAACATTGTTATCTCAACTGAAACTGGAGTTGAGTCAGATAACAAAAAACACCATTGGGGCTGGAAAAAACAAAGGCTGACTGTTAGAACTCAACCTGAAGGGGCTACCTACCTGGGTGCCGCCATTGGGAATTAGTGCCGCTATATGGGCCCTCCAACTAATGAGTTGATTCCCCGAACTTATCTAATCGATCACCAACAATATACTTTTCTTACAGTTGCTGGCCCTGCGTGTGCTTGCCGTATTGCATGGACTCCTGCCAGAATGCCAATCACTATTGTCCCAATTGCAGTGCCTATATCGGGACCTACGAAAACTAACGATACCCAATCAGCATTTTCCTTAATTTTATCCATACCCCTAAACATTAGCGCCATGCCAACAAAATTTAAATGTAAATATATTTGTACGATTACACATTAAACATGAGATTCATTACGGAAAAGGAAATGCGATAAGTATGCTTGCTTAACTTAGATATTCTAGCTGGCCATTACGCAAGTGGGTCATAAATTAAGTCTACAAGCGAAAAATTCTGGGAACCTCGCATTGTTGAATAATATTTAGCTCAACTTAGATTGGCAATAAAAATAATCCACATACGACAACCAAACTTATAAAACTTGGAACAAGATTGTCGGATCGTAAAATTTCAAAGTCTAATAGCTTTTATTTGTTTTACATATGTATGTATACATAACCGAATCACGACCTGTGCCACATCATTTTAGATTGTTGGGAATAACATACATGTATCGCCCAAACACTTCAATAGTTATTATTTGGAGTCTCTAATACTGAAGTATATTAATCGATGGCGGTCTGAAAATGTCAAATCTTTTTATAACTGCTGCTTAGATGTTTCCCCTAAAAAAATAGGCACCTGCCGATTAGTTGGAAAGATAACGAGTGAGTGCGATAATGTGGTAGTGTCATTAGTTGGCAGTCAATTTCAGTGCATGTCGCACCGCAAACATGAACACCTCAACTCCAGACCCGGAAATCACTCTCCCATCATCGGAGTTTGGGGTGGTGGTGACCCAGAAACCCATTTACACCCTCAATGCCACCATTCCCCTTACAGTCGGTTGCCAGCCGATGCGGGTTCGGTGTCCGTCTTGCAGGGGCGAAGTGGTCACCAGCCTGATGACTGCCCCCACCCGGAAGACCCATTTGTGTGCCCTGACCTTGTACCTCTGCTGGTGAGTGGATAGTCCCTGTATTTGGAACGTTGACTAGCTCATTTCAATCCTTTTCCAGCTGCTGGCCCTTTGTTTGTTTGCCCTATTTCATCAATTACTGCAAGAGTGTTAAACACTATTGTCCTAATTGTGGATACTTCATTGGGGGCTATTCCATATAATTAAATGCGGTGACACACCGACCTAACAAAGTCTCGAACGTTACGGAAAAAGTGTGAAATTATTCACCCGTAATGAACGTGTTTCTTAGAATCTGAAAAGCTTTAACTGCACTTTATTTTACAGCTGATTTACAAAAATAAACGCGTGAATCCCCACATTTTTCGATAGTTCGATAGCAATGGGAAATACTATTCAAGCAATTTTTGACTCTTATTTGAGCGATTTAGAAGGCAAACTAAATATAAAAAAACCAAAATAAGAGGTGTTATCCATAGCTAAACGCTTGCAGCACCTTTAAACACTTCGATTGCGAATCGATAAAAGGAAAATCGCCGATTGCTTAGTGCCATCACCGACGATCAAAAGCCGCACATGCACTCGGCGAGCTTTTCCATTCCCTCACTTGCTCGCTAGCTTTGCACGCAATTGCTTCTGACTGCTGGAAAGGCTTACGTGCCGGAATTTCGTTTCACTTCAGCATTGCAGCATGGACTACAAGCGAGTGGCTGCCGACGGAACCCCCTCGGACTATTCGATTAGTTCACCCTCGGCGCCGCCTCTGGATATGGGTGTGGCCCCCTACCAGCCGCCGGAACACCTGTATCCGCCGGTGCCGCCTTATCAGGAGCCGGCCTATCAGCCGGTGCCGCAAATGCAGATGGCCCAGATGCCGCAGCCGGCAACAAATGTGGTGCACCATATGACCACCGTGGTGGTGGACAACCCCGGGCGCGGGATGATCTGTCCCAAGTGCAACGCCAGGGTTCAGTTGCGCACCGATCATCATCCCACTGGAATGACGTATCTGATGGCAGCTTTGCTCTGTCTTTTCTGGTAAGTTGCTCCGTCGAAATCTGATCAGCCGAGTGGCCACAAACAATTTGCAAATAGCTTCAATCTGTGACTGAAGTATACATACAAATAGACCTCTTGATGCTCGGATTTCCACATCGTGTTTATACAAATTTTGATGACTAAGCGTAAACAATGAAATACTGATCGTTCCCCCTTTCAATCCTTCAGCTGCTGGCCCTGCGTTTGCGTTCCGTGCTGCTGCAACTGCTACTACAAAACCAGCCAATTCTGCCCCAACTGTAAGGCTTGCATGGGAACTTACTGAAGACTCTGACACAAAAAATATAAAGCATATGCCATATACGAGTATAAAATATAAACATATACATTTAGATGCCGCATAAGAGAAGAGACAAAAAACACATGTATGCTACATAGAGAAGCAGATGAAAATTAATCATAACATATACTCTATTTAACCCATAATCCATTTAAAATAAAAACCATGTACTTATATTCAAATACGTTTATTGTTTGTCTTTGTTGAGCAATTGAAAAAAAAAATATTAAAAGATTTATCAGCAAATTTTGCGAAAACCGGAAGCAAACGTCGCACACGACATCCATTCAACACCATAAAGATATACTCGTTATAAAAATACATTACAATCCCATATATGGTTGTCCAAATCGTAAAATATTTGAGAATATTGGTAATCTTCATAATTTATTGTGATAGTTATTATACACATTACATTTTAAGACTGGCTTCTTGGAACACCTTGTAGATAGGTTGGAATACTAAGTTCTATTAATTCTACGAAATTTCGGATTGTGTATGGCTTTAAAAGTTACCGGTTCCCACTTATGAGAATTGACAAAATGTCCATCAGTGGCAAGCTCGTATTAATGTTAGACCTGCAATTAAATATCAGAACACAAAATGTATATTGATGTGCGGAAATCACGCAAAGCTGCAAGGTCATGGGTGCATTAATTGAGTCCCTCTATATTAATGAAATCACGACATTTAAATCGGGGTTCCTGTAAATTATCATGAGAATGGTATAGTAAATGAATATATCAAAATAAACTCAAAGATTCCATTACTGCTCTTGATACAATAATTTTTTAATGGATATGCTAAACATATTTATTAAAAAACCTTTGAAATAATTTTTTCTTGGGAAAACTACTGACTTATGTTAGTGGGCAGTGCCACTGGGCACAAAAAAAAAGTTTAATAGTAAAAGGAATAGAGGCAAAAAGTACCATATTATGCCTAATCGATTTTTTTGGATAATAAATTGCATCATTATTCTATATACTCGTATAATTCGATTAATCTATAATGGAAAGGCATTATCTAGTCGCGTTGTTCCGGCTATAAATAAAGGTGAAGAGCCTCCATGGACAAACACTAGTCATGGAGATGGATCTAAAACGAGCAGAATTGTATTCCCTGGAAAAGCCACCAATCATGGAGTTCCCGGTGACTCAACAGAGTCCCCATAATGTGGTCGTAATTGCAAATGGTAAGCTTACTTTTGAGTAAGTTAATGTAAAAGAATTTAGATGGAATAAAATCATACAGAGGCAAAGTCAGTCAGCCTCGGACCCTTACCCCAGCTAATGAAGTGTCCCCATTGCGAGGTAATGATGGAGTCTCGGATCGAAAAACGGATTACTAAGCAAACCCATCTGTTCGCATTGGGGCTTTGTCTCTTGGGGTAAGTTATAAAGTTAAATTTCTTTCTTAAACTTATCCAAACATTATCACTTCCTAGGCTAATATGTCTTGCTCCTTTGCCGTATTGCCTGAAAAGTTGCCAGAGTGGAGATCATTTTTGCAGTCAATGCAATCGATTTCTGGGAAAGGCACGGTCTTAAAAAATGACTCAAAAAATTCCCCCAAAAATACATTTTCGCATAATCGGCATATTCTCTCACGAAAAGAAATTTTCGATGCAATGTTCTTTATATCATTTTACTTTGTAATTTGAACACAATTTTATGAATTGATTAAAAAAATCACCAACAAAACGATCTAAAGTTATTTTATTGGCAATTGCAATACAACGCAATATATTTGTATTTCAAGATTTTTCTGTTTTTATTCAAAATGAAAACCTCTGATAAGAGTGTGTGCCCGAGTCTGAGCTTATCATCCGACTTTTGGAATATAATATTCTGAGAATTCGGGAGGTTGCCTCCAGACTGTGAATTGTACAGTTCTCGGTAGCTTGTCATTATCGAAAGGATGGCCAACAAACGCGGACTAATGAGAGGGAAGCGGTCTCCGGAAGTCTACAGAACTCTGAGCGAACCGGAAGCTGAAAGTCCTGTTGAAGAGCCGAAACCAATTTCAACACAAGGATCTCTTCTCTCGGATGACCTTAAAATTCATTGGCATAAAAAAATATGGTTTAATCTGCGGTAAATCACAGATCCTAAGTATCCCGATTAAATATAAAAAACCTTTGAATTGCAGATCACTTTTTGCTTGTGGAACTCACTAGGTTAGACAAAAAATACAAGTCCCATGACATTAAAGTAGCTCCATTTGCCTATTGTTGTTTGTTTATTCACAATACTCAATATATTATGAATTTACCTTTAAAAAATATGTATATATAAACGCAGCCTTATCAATTTGAGACGTTGGCTTTTTTATAGCATTCAAATTGGAATGCAAACACAAAATTTGTGCAATAATCAATAACTGACTCTTGAAAAAAAAACGTAAATTTACTGTACTTAATATAATAGAAGGCAAATATTACCCTTTTTCTACATTTTTATTATAATGTTAGGGAAAAAGGCAAATACTTATTAAATGACAATAATCGTTCAATTTTTTTTTAATTTTGCTTTTAAAAAATACAAATGAAATATAACTTTACAATGAACGAATAAAATTAGCACCACCTTTGCGTTCAATTGCTTTTGCACTTGTGAATTTTCTCTATTTTTCTAACACTTTCATTTGTTTGTGAATAATTTAATTCACACTTGTGCACACAGTTTTCTAATATGTTTATAAAGACGTCAAAGTAAAAGCTAACGTTGGGCCAGAGCTTTCGGCAACATTGTTGCGCAACATCGCCACTTAGGCTGGGCCTGTTGTTTTCCGTTTTGGATTCAGTTTCAGTTTTGGTATCGAATTGAGTTAGTCACCAGCCCGCCACAACAGATGCAGCACAATCAGCCTCCGGCGGGACCCACCGGTTACCCATATCCGGCGCCCCCGCCTAGCTACGAGCAGGTGGTGCACGTGCAGGCACCCGTTCGGGTGGTTCACGCCTCTCAACCGCCTCCCGTGGTCATCATACAGCGTGGGTTCTCACATCAAAACTAGCCTATGTACTTCCAGTTACCCGTAAGCCTTGATTTTAGATCAAAATACACCGCCCGTGGGCCCGGATCCCTGCTTCATCACCTGCCCGCATTGCCACGTCCAGAAGCTCACCCGAGTGGAGTACGCGCCCAGTGTGAAGACCCATTGCATGGCCGCCCTTCTCTGCATCGTTGGGTAAGATGCCCGAGATTTAATTACCTTGTTCCGGCCTTATCTAATCACCACAACGGAATATCTCCCAACAGTCTGTGGTGCTTCGCCTGTCTGCCTTACTGCGCCACCAGCTGCATGAACGCCAATCACTTTTGCGGCAATTGCAACAAGTTCGTGGGCGTCTACAGTAGTGATTAAGAATAAACAAACCTAACGAAACGAACCGAACCCAATCCAATCCAATCGAATCGAATCCAATCGAACCGATCCACTCCCCTGGGAGCACGAACATTTTATTTCAGGTGTCGACGAGGAGCTTTTGGGTCTTAGCAGGTTGATAACAAAAAATCAGATACGAGGCCGTTTTTTCTTGCACGGCGTTCCCTTGAGTCATTTGCCAGCGAGCACACACCCAGAACCGCAACATGGAGCCAGTTTATCCGGCTGCGCCCCTAGAAGCGCCCAGGGGATCCGGCGAGGTGGAGTCGCCGCTTTTGGCCAAGCCAGCCCCGCCGAGCTATGACCAGGCCACGGCCATTCCGGCAGAAACCACCGGCCCAGGGACAACGGGCGACACCCCAGTCGGGACAACCACCACGCATCACACGGTGGTGGTGGTGCCCAGCTCGCCCTACGGCCCCGAACCGATGGATATACAGTGCCCGTATTGCCACAACTACGCCCGGACCCGGATATCCTACAAGCCCAACTCGCGCACCCATTTGATTGCTCTTGTGCTGTGTCTGTTCCAGTAAGTGACCAAACTTTTCATTTAAATGGCCACAGTGAGTCAGTGTCTTATCGTTGTACAGGTTGTACTGCTGCGTGTGCCTGCCCTACTGCATTGCCAGTTGCATGAGCACGAATCACTACTGTGGCATGTGCGACCGCTACCTGGGCACCTACAACAATCGCAGGTGATCGGTGGACTCTCCAGGGTTTGCGTCGTTTTGTTTCAACTTACATACATATATATCTTCCTTATGACATCTACTACACAGCTTCAACCCAAAACTTGTCACATTATAATTTATTTTTGTAATAAAAAGTGTTAGTGGCCTAATTAGATCAAAGAGATCAATCAAATGTTTTAGTTTCCCTTAAAAAAAGAAAAACTTTTAAGCCTAAGCGTTCATGTCAGGCAGTAATTATAGTGCTAGGGGAGATCAAAGTTATTCCAAGTTTTCTGCGCCCACTTTCATTTGAATTAATAAAACTCTGATCATATTACCTTACAAATTCAAAGGAAGCCAGAACTCATAATACACTTTTTCTTTTAAAAGCAGCTGCGCTGAGCCAAACTGCAATAAGTAACTAAAGTTGCATGGCTTTCATTGCGTTATAGACGAGTTTGTTACTTCATTAACAAAGCTTTCGGCTAATTAAAAAAAAAATTAAGCAAACAAGACGGGTTGTGGTTGTTTTGCGCATTACTTTCAGGGAGTGACATTGTTTATAGAGTAAAAAAAAGATATATATAGAGCTCCGTGAGTTCCTAATCTTGGCGGACATCCTATTCTTATACGTGAGATACGTTGGATAAACAGCGCCATTGTGTGTCTTAGATAAAGCTTTCTGTACACACGAAACCCCAAAGATACTCGTACTCTACGTTTTGCAACGGCCCGAAAAAAGATTGCTCAAGCGACGGAAAGCTTGCAAGCTCGCTCCGATCTGAGCCAAGCAATAAAAAAGGCTAAAAAAAAGAAACTACCAAATCAGAGTCCGAATCTGAATCTGAATCCAATTGTGCTGACAGTTGAGAGCGGTAAGCGTAGCGGAAGATACGCTGTCGAGTTGTGAATGCGCAAAGTAAACAAATTGGATAGTTCGAGTGGAACCAAAGCCCCTTGCTCGTTGCAAACCGAAAGCTGAACTTCGATCCGTGGGCTTTTTCGCGATGGATCAGAAGCGGGCCATGCTGTATCCCCAAGTGGATTTCAACTCACCGAGTGCTCCCTCGCCGACGCCGACGAGGGACCTGGCCAATCCCCTGGGCCACCCGGTGGAGGCGCCTCCCTCCTACGACGCAGCTGTGGCAGTGGCTCCGCCAGCGGCGGTTGCAACACCTGCCATCGCAATTGCCCCACCGCCGCAGCCCGTGATTGTGGTGGCCGAACAGCCGCAGCCCCTGCCGCCCACAGTGGTGCAGATCGGTGAGTGTGGCTTGTGCTTGAAGTCATTAGCTAATGGCTACTGACGTCACTTCCTCGTATTGCAGAGGCTCTGAACTTGGGCCCCAATCCCTGCCGGGTGACCTGCCCGGCCTGCGGAGCCCAGAAAACCACCAGAATGACTCACACAGCCAACTCGAGGACGCACATGGGAGCTGGACTGCTGTGCTTGGTGGGGTGAGTACGAAAGATCATCTCAGAAACTTTGAATTTGATTGGTTCCAGTTATGAAATAGATTCTACATTAAAGTTTAAATTGTAAACATTTGAAATTCAAATTGGTTTTTGCTGGAAAGATCTTTAAAGAGGTTCAATAATAGAACTTTAGGGTTTTATGAGCCATAAAATGTTAAATAAAGATAAAACAATTTGCATAGATTCCCCCAGTTTACTAATGTTATTATTATTATTTAATTTTTTATAGCTGGTGCTGCTGTGCCTGTTTTGTCCCTTATTGCATGAGAAGCTGCCGCACGGGAAACCATTACTGCCGCAAATGCAACACCTTCCTGGGTTCCTACGAGCCAAAGGGGTTGAAATGATGATAAGACTGCGATAAGATGTGATCCGGGGGTCTATAAAGCAAGGTAGAGCATCGCTGAAAAGCAAAATATTAATCACAAGAGCAATGTGCATATGTATCTATAATAAACAGCTGATTATTGTGTATAAGACTACGCAGCTAACAAAAATAAAAGATAATTAAGAAACCATAATATTTCCGTAATGACTTGGGTAATATACAACAAGTTTGCTTTTGCTACGTCCAAAGCCGCTGACCTTAGGTTTGCTAAAGAAAAAAACAAGTATTACGTGGGTGTATGCAACAAAACGAAACGTAAACAAACGGCCAATATTTGCAGTTCAATTTTGGCGCACATTCCTCGGACGAGGTTGCCACTTGTGTAGCCTCAGTTGTTAACCAACACTGATCACCCGATGTATCGATACAAGCAGTGCGGCGATGTGGCAATACTGCTGCAGCCAAAAAAAAATTGCAGAAAGTTTTTCACCCACAAAACAAAAAGCCACCGAAAACACTGAAATTAGGCTACCAATGTGGGCTGTAAGCACTCTCACCCACCACTGAGCCCCTTCCCAAGGCGCGCAGCCTGCTGCGGCGATCCCAAAAGAGGCGGGCGCCCGGAAAAACACCGAAAACAGGCGGCGGAGCAGCTGAAGCAGCGACGGCGGCAAAGGAAAACACACTCCCCTCGACCACTCAGCCAGTTGTTGGCTCGCCCCTTTGGACTCGATTATGGACAAAAAGTCGTCGCCCGTGCGACGCCAGAAGCGCCAGGCGAAGGTGATCGAGGAGAACTTCTGGGACTGCAGCGTCTGCACCTACAGGAACTCGGCGGAGGCCTTCAAGTGCCGCATGTGCGACGTGCGGAAAGGTGAGTGACCTCGATTCCGATAGAGCCCCATTCCCATTCCCGCTCCCATTCCCATTCCCGTGCCCGTGCCCGCGCCCAAGGCCCGCGAATGTTGCGTTCCGGTTTTCGTTTTCACCTTTGCATTGGCAATCCACTTTGCAAATGGATTGCAGGTCTGGAAATAGTTAAAAGGCATCTGTTTTGGGCTTACTATATATTCAGTAACAAATTAATGCCAAGGCCACGACACTATTAATGTATAAACTACACTATGCTTGGCCCAAGTCATCAGAAATGTTTGTGTCAATTAGTCGGAGTATCATTTTTATCGTTTATCTTTTTCATCGATAACTGAGGAATAAATCGGACCTTTAAGGGATCTTTGACTAGAAAGGTCTTGAGATAGATCCAAGGCAGTACAAATTTGCAATTGCCAAAGCCTTTGTATTTATTTCACCCCAAATATCCATTTCCAAGCCCACACATTGTGTATCAATTGGTCAGGGTATTACAATTTGAAGTTATCTATATCGATTAACATTTTAATCGATAACTGAGCACTAAAAGGGATTTTAAAGGGATCTCTGAAACTGAAATTCGTGGAATAGTTCAAGGGAATCTCTTTGTAGGTGCTTGTCTAGTAACAAATAGCAAGGCCTTTGTTTTTATTAATCAAATATTCTTAAACAGGCATGACAATGCCCAAAATATTGCTACCATTAATCTTTTTCTACCATTTATTTAGTTGGCAGAAGGATTGAAGGGATCCTTGAACTATAAAGTCTCTTTAATAGGAATAACATTGCAACCTGTTCCATCTATTGTTTCAATTTTCCAAAGTTTTCATAAAAACTCAAGCAAAACAATTGCTTTCAATGATTCATCAAGAGAATTATTATAAGAAAACAAGGTTTTGGATAATTTCAATGTTTTAATTATTGCAAATAGGAATAAAAAGATGTTTAAACCTTAAATTCCGTTTGCAAACTTTCCATAAATGGAGAAATGCACTTTTAATTTGTCAAACTATGATTCATAACAAAACAATGCATCAAAATGATGCATAAAAGCAAAAGGTACTCAAGTAATGAGCCCAAGAAATGCTGCAAAAATGAAAAACCGGAACCGGACTGACCACAAACCAACACTCAACTCTACGACCTTATTTTGCAGGCACCTCCACGCGCAAGCCGCGACTGAACTCGGCGCTAGTCGCCCAGCAGGCGGCCACCTTGCCCGGCGCCAGCGGCAACATGCCCAACGGAAAGTCCGCCTCAGGATCGCGGCACGGCAGCGGGCACGACAGGCAGCGGCACAAGCGCTACCCGGCCCGGTTGAAGAACGTGGACCGGTCGACGGCGCAGACGCGCGAGGTGACGGTCAACTCGGTGACCGTGTTCATCACAGAGTACAAGGCCAAGCCGGTGAACAGCCGGCGCGAGTCCAGCGAGCAGAGCTTCAGCGAGAGCAACGACAGCCGGAGTTAGAGGAGGGTCTTCCGCGCTCCGCAGCCAACAGCTCCCTCGATATTCTACGCCGCACGGTTCGCTCCCCCTGTTACAAGTTGTAAATTCTAAGTGTTAGGCCCGGGCCCGCGGGCCCCCGACAATTGTAAATCGAAATCCGTTTAAGTTACCAAGTATTAGGCCACGTTGAAAGCCCTTAACCCAAAACTGAAAGCAAAAAGCTAAAAAGCAAAACAAAGCCACGCACCCAAGTTCATGACTTCCAGCCCAGGCCAAGAAATTGAAGCGGCGAGTCGATTGCATTTACACGACGCTCTCCAAGACAAAAAAAAACCCACAAAATTAAGGGAAAAACAATCTGAAAATGCGCTAAAACCCTGTATATAGCGATGCAAGAGTTCTTCGATTATCTCTGTCTCGTAACGTAATTTTAGTTATATTCGTAATGCTACTACACTAATTCTAATTCCTAATTTATTGATGGAGGGCAAAAAATACATCTATGTATAGTCGCCGTGTACATGTTCAACAAAGATATCATTTGTTTTTTAAGTGTCGAATTAAACTATGTTTTAACTATGTGCAAGCAAATCTCAATGTTCCGCTAGAGCAGCGCCCATCTTCGTATGGTTTGTGTGTAACTATTATATAAAGAAATATACATTTTGTTTTACTAGAAAATGCTGCTTACAACGAACCGAAACGAGAGCGCTAGAGAGTGCAGGAGGAGAGGAGAGGAGACGTGTAGCTTGGTTGTAGACAATTTGCTAATTTTAATTTGTTTGTATACAAGACTGATTAAGCGTTACCAACCAGATGATATACAACATACATATATAGGCATCCTCCCCCCACGCCACTACCACTTCCTGTCTCACACCCCGTGTCCTGTCGAATTTTTATTTTGGTTTTTGTACCCTCTGGATGATAATATCCGAGTAAACACAATAGACGAATACTACGAATACTCAAACTCGCAGAATGAGAATTTTTGTACTTAGCAGAGCTTGAGAGGGCTCTCTTCCACCATAGAAATAATTACTTAGCAAACGAATCAAGATTTTTGATATGAACGATTGTATTTAATATTGGATAAAGGACACCAATGGTTTATAATGTGCTTGATATTTGTATTTTGAGATAGATTATTTAGCCACAATCCACACAGCCACAACCACAGCCCAAAAAACACACACAACACACTCTTAAAAACTGCCGGACTGTAGTCAACCAAATAAGAAAAAAAAAGAAAGATAAAAAGAAAAAAAAATACTAAAAATGTAACTTCCAATAGAACCAACCTCACAGTGGATTATCATAAACATTTACAATCAATACCAATAACAGATAACCGTTTGTATTCCAAGTGCTTAGCCATTTGAGCATTAATCAAGAGCTATAACAAAATAACTAAAAACCAAAACAAAACAAAACAAAAGTAATTAAAACCGCACCCGACACCCCCCCACACACACAAACAGATAGTTAAAACTTGAATTCAAATTGTAAAGCATAAAACTTTTAAAGCATTATAAAATACATTAAATAAATTTCGAAAACGCTATTCCAAATCCGAGTTGTCCTGCCTTTAAGAGATGAATTTAATTCCTTTTATTTGAACTTATCCAACTTGCTAAACTTTTGTTGCCAACTTTTTTACTTTTGATTCTTTTTATGGCTGACATTCGGCTTAAAGTTTAAAGGTCTTTAAAGAGCAAAGGAGCAAGGCAAGCCGTACCGTACCGAACAGAACCAAACCGAACCGAACCGAACCACCCCCTGTGAATGCCAGTACATCCACCATTGCTCCAGGACCCAGGACCACCCACGCGTCGCCTTCGCTCCCTTTGTCTCCTGTGTATGTGTGTGTGCGCTGTGCCTGGGGGCGGGGTTGGGGGAGGTTGTGTTGGTTGGGGGCGGCATCATCTGTATCTGTATCTGTAGCTGAGTATCTGCTTACGCGTGCTCCCAGCCTCGCTTTTCGGGCCTTAGATCAGGCCCAGAGACTCCCGGCACTTCGCCCGAGTTTCGGTTTCAGATGCACAGAAAATGGGAAACGGGCACCGAAGCCGGGCCGGAGCAGGAGCTGGAGCAGGAGCCACTGTCTCTGGTCGATGGCTACGCCTTTGGCAGCTGCCTCAACTTTTCGCACAGACCCAGAGCCGGAGCACATCGCACGCTTCGCAAATAAATTACAAATTGTTTCGTTCCAGCTCTGCTGCCACCACAGTCGTTCTTCCCCGATTCCAACCGCCCCTGTGTTGCAATCCGAATTCATTTTCTGGGTGTTCTGGAATTTTTAGGTTCCCTAAACTTTGTATAATGTATATTCCAACCTAAATATATCAGAAATTCAAAAGATAACGCAAGCTGTTCATCTTAAACATGAGGAAAATTTGATGCTAACTTGAAGGATTCAATTCATGTGACCCAATTATCTCAAAACATCTGCAAAATCTGATTATTGTAGGACTATTTATATCTTTAGATATTAATAATTTGAACTAATTTTCCTGCGAAACAAGTACCAACTATTCAAGTTGCACTGTACTTACAGCCACCCATTGACGCCCACCCGAAAAATTCCCACACCCGGCGACAGCCCGCGCGCACAATTCGCTTCAGACATCTAGCCTGGCGTTTGGAATTCTGGCGTTCGCATTTTCTCTAAAATGTTAAAATTCACAGGACCTCCTCCCCGGCGTGCCCCGGCGGCAGGACCCGCGTTATCAGCGCCACACTCTGTGCGCTTATCTTCCATGTGCGCTTCGCTCCTTGCTCTGCCTTTGCTGCCTCCACCTCCGCAGGCGCCTCGTCCTGCGTCCTGCGTCCTGCCCTCGGCCTTTGTCGTCCTTCGTGTGCGCCCTCCGTCTTCTTATCCGTTTGTTTGTCCGTGCTTCCGCCTCATCTGTGCGACCGTCCGCACATCCTGTGCCACCCAATCGCCCCCATCCTTGTGTGTAGTTGGGAAATTCGTTCGTTTGGCGGGCAACATGAAAAAAGTAACCCAAAAAATTGGGAAAAAGACGGTGTTGCAGCATTTGGAAAATGTTAAACTGCTCGAAGCTGGCGGCTCTCACATGACGCGCATACGCCGCGTTGTCCGGCCCCGAGGATCGCTTGGAAGAGCAACGGCGGGGAGGATTACGGCTGGATGCGGGACTGGTAATCCCCGCCAGTAACTTGAGCACTTTATGGCNCGGGCAACATGAAAAAAGTAACCCAAAAAATGGGAAAAAGACGGTGTTGCAGCATTTGGAAAATGTTAAACTGCTCGAAGCTGGCGGCTCTCACATGACGCGCATACGCCGCGTTGTCCGGCCCCGAGGATCAGCTTGGAAGAGCAACGGCGGGGAGGATTACGGCTGGATGCGGGACTGGTAATCCCCGCCAGTAACTTGAGCACTTTATGGCACATCGCGCACGTGTATCTGAATCTGAATCAGAGCAAATGTACGTACCTACATGCTACCTATGTGTACAATAGATAACCTGAAAGAGGAGGATAAGGGTTGGCTTGGGGAATCCCCCTTAAAGCTGCGCTAGCTCCCGGTTTAAATACACTTTGGGCTTTAGCCATTTTAATTACATTAAAACTTTTGGCCCGGCATTAAATAAATTGGAGCCGAAGATGAAGATGAGGCAGCGCAAACGGCAAACTTATGTCACTTTGATCCCGGCAAGTTACTTTGGGCCAACTCATGCGCGAAACAATGGGGAACTACCCCCGGCACGGCCTTTTCCTTCTCGTAATCAACGTTAGTCTTTAAAATTGAAATTCCAGCATTAGGCAAGGAATGCGCCCAACGTAAAACACAATCTATCTAGCCCAAAAAGGGGTGGCTGCCGCAAAGGATTCGAAACGCAGGATAATGTCTGGTGGGTGGGGCGGCGACTCGGGTTGGGCGTTGCAGGCACTCGCTGCCGCTTATCTGTTTCGAATGTGCCACAGCACGTCGAATTTTATGCATGATGGAGGAATTACTATTCATCGCCGTCCGGAGTCTGTCAAATAAATCAAAGATCTTTAAAATTAAATTAAGGAAATGTATGTACACTTCCCCTAAAGGTGAACTAATCGCCGAGGATTTGGTTGTCTGAAAAATCCGAATTCCAAGTAAAACCTGACCCAAAAAGCTGATTAGCAAGTGTGTCACCCGATTCCTTTCTTGATTAAAGTTGAAAATTAAAGTTTCGCCTGGCTGTGACACCCCACGCACCGCTCCTTGCTCCGCGCACAAGCTGTCCGGGACGCCCCTGGCCTCGTGGCCCGTTTGGGCCGTCAGCTTCATTGTGTTTATTTCTCATGTTAAAATCAAATTCCCGCGTGTGCAATTTTTCATTTGGCCCGAGAGCCGGAGTCCCGAGCCCGTTGTCCGGGGTCCGTATAGTCCGTAGTCGGCAGTCCGTGCTCCTGGGCCCGGCGGAGAAATGAAAAGGAAGTGGAAAAATGTGTAAAGGTGCGTGTGCCGGGGAAACAGAAACAGAAACCGAACCGGCAGCAGGAACCGAGGTGTGTGTCGGGGTGGGTAAGGGTGAGGGTACTTTTTGGGGGGTGGTGTGATTGCTTGGCTGGTTCTTCCGGCGTGCTGTCTGACGTCAGGTGAAGTCAGCTTAAAGAACAACTTTGCCTACAATTCGTTCCTTTTTTCCTCGCCGCTCCCCCCCCTGCTTCATTTTTTTACGTCTAGCGCTGAGCTGCATTTTGGGTAACATTTTCGATACCTGTCGGCATGTGTCGGGCACCAAGGGGCATTCTCTACCGCCGCTCCGTGCCCCCCAAATTCCGGCTCCCATCTGCATCTCTTCTCGGGCCCCGTTGCCCGTTCTGGGTTCTCGATTCCTCCTCCTTGGCGCCCGCATAACTTGCGCTCTAAACAAAACAAAAATGCGTTGGCAAAGCGTAGGACCAGGACCAGGGACAGAACCAGAGACACCAAGCGGAGCCGGAGGAGGTGGAGCACGAGCTGAGGCACAAGCAGAGGCAGCTGCGATGACTACGATGGCGATGGTGATGGCGACACTGGCAACAGCAAAGGCAACGTTAGTGCCCTACCCTATACTCCAAGGGGTAGCACTACATTTTCATGTTTTACTGGATTTACTTGACTCTAAAATTTGGTATTATTATTTTGATTCTATTTTTAGGTAAGCGACCTGTCGACAAGTATGTCATACCATGAATAAAAACACATTAAATTAGTTACAAGTCTATACATTGTATTCTATAAATTGGAGCTTTAGAAAAAAAGGTTTCTAAAATCGTAAAGCTTATCTTGAAGTTTTATAATATACAAAGCACACCTAATAGTTAAAAATATATAGAAGGTATGTAAGGAACAAAGGCATCATAAATCTGTAAAACTTTAGGATCTTTAGATTACGTTAAAGATCTTTAAACTCTTTCTCAATATTTAGAATCTACATTTTAGTTACTCCAAATATGATTTGGTTTCCTGAGGGTTTTGGAGGTTTAATATATAAACTTAGGAATACATATCATACTCCACAATGTTTCTAAAATGGAANCTTGATAGATGGTAAGAGCATTTGCCAGGAGGTCTCCTCAAAACATTGCGACGATTCATCCTGCTGGCTGCCTGGCTGCTTGCTTGCTTGCTGGCTGGCTGGCTGGATGGCTGAAAGGACAGCGACAGGCCGCCGAGGACGAGGACGACGGACGAGGACGAGGGCGAAGGAGCGAGTGGGGTGGCTGGGAAGAATGGGGAATTTGAGAAACGTAAAAGGGGGGGTCAGGGCTGGGGCAGGAACAGAGACCGGGGCCGAGAGGCAGACACGACACACCAAGTGTACAATAGCTTTAAGCTTAAACTCTCGCACACTTGCACGCACACACGCTCGCCGGCCCCCACACTCGCACACTGGCGCACACAGACAGCCACACGTTAGGCATACTCGTACATATATTTTTTGGGAATACAGGGCCACGAGCAACTCGAGAGAAAAAACAATATTTTTTGTTGTTTTTACCCGCTGCGTGCCGAGCAACCGTAGAAGTGGAGAAATGGAGACCCACACGGGGAGAAATGTTGACAAATATTGCCTGAAAACTATTGTTTTTTAGAGTTTTTGCCAAACTTTTGTCAACTCTGTGTTTGTCTTTTGCCAGCGACCAGGGGTGAAGCTGTATCTTCAAGTATTTTGTAAAGTTTACACTAAATAAATAAAAAACATTGAAGTAACATTCTCCCCTTTGGTACACAACAAAAATCTCATTGGAATTGATGAAAAATCACCCTGCTTTCGCTCACTGTACAGCCTTGGAGCGAAGTTCGTCTGCTTGTTTGAAAAGGGCTGGAAAAGGGGGTGGGCCACGATCGGTGGGGCACCGGCAACGGCAACGGCACCGGCACCCTGTATGCAGCTGCTGGCGGGGAAGAAAATTCACGGACGAACGCTATGTGTCCAAGTCCAAGAAAGAAAAATACTTGCCAGGCGACAGCACAGCAAAGCAGCAAAAATGAAATGAAAAAAATACAAAAAACTGCGACCAGGGCTGCCGAGCAGCTTTTACAAAATTTAAAGCAAATACTAGACGACACCCCGCAAAGGTCCCGCACCCGGAATAGGCGCTCCAAAAACTATATATTCTAGCCCAAGCAGCTGAAACAACTCCGCTGGGGGGCCGTATTTATAGAGCGGTATCTTTGAATGCCACCACCGCCCGCAGGGGCGGGGGGGGACTCCTAACACGGAAGTATCTGTAACATCAGCGTATCTTTATCACTGATCAATGATAAGTATTTTTACAAAACTCCCCTTTGATCGATCATGGCGTGTGGACTAGTTTTCGGGACACCTTTGACCATCGCTCAAAATGGGTCATCATCCTATCTGCGATCAGCGCACCGAGTTCGGTGCTTTATCAGCGCGAACACCGAAAATTAAACGATATTTTTCGGTTTGTACAGCTGACATGGCCGATAAGGTTCGCCCTGCTCCCAGGCCAAACCTTCAGATACAATAATAAAACTTTAGATACCGCAAAAAGAGGTTTGTAACTCCCGGGGAGCACAGAGTAGAGCTCCGGGTAGTGCCTGCCTGCCAGTGGAGAGACGCAGCCCTGGTAGAATGGAGCCAAAAATGGAGGGAAGGCAACGGGCAACGGCGACGGCAGAGGCAGCGGCAACGGCAGCGGCAACGACGAAGCAAAGGCAAGGCGGCCAGGCAAGACGGCCAGCTCCAGCAATAGCTACATCCACATCCACGCGGAGCAGCAGCAGCAGCAGCAGCAGCAGCTACATCTACAGCTCTACACACAACGTGTATGGGCCCCAACGGGGGCGGCGGAGCGGGGGGCGCAGCGCCCATTTGAGGCAGCCATCAAGTAGCGTATTCATCGCCACGTAGCTGGGCGTTTGACATTTCCCCATACTTGATGGTGCGCCGCGCCGGCAAGTATCCGTGAATCGATGAAATTCAACACAGGCAGGCGGCAGATAAAAGAACCCGCTACTTTATGGCGCGTCCGCCACCAAAATGGCCCGAATAAATGCGAACCGTACGGGCATTGGCAACGAAAGCCATACTTGCTGGCGCTGTTGGCCCCGGCAAGTATTTGGATAATCGAGCGGAGGGCAGGCATGGCAGCGATTTCGATACTTGCTGGGACGTCGGCTCCCCCTCCAAACCTCGCTTGTCGCTCGTAGCACTCGCACAGCCCAGTGGTGGGCTGTAGAGCGAGGGAGATGGTGTCACGCAGGGGGGAGAACTGGCAGAGAGCGAGAGAGAGAGAGAGAGCGCGCGACTGGCTCTCTCTCGGTAAGTTGGGAGTGTGTGTACGCGTATCTGTGAGAACCGCTGAATGTATCTCTGGGTTTGCTGAATGAGCTTGAAATGCGTTTCGAAAACCTAACGGTCGCCGCAGACTCAAAATTTCAACCGCAAAGATACAACTTTGGCCATAAACTAAATAAAGTATATTAAGCTAAAATGTAATGTAATGTAATAGAAGAAAATGGCAAACAATTTAAAAACAAAATGAAATAAAAACAGAGGCTGTAGGGCGAAGTTGGCGTTTCTATTGCCTACTTTTTGGGGCTGCCTGGGTGGATAATCAAACATTGCAATTATCTATCCTGCAGGCGCCCTTACACACGCACAGACACAGACAGGGGCCGGCGAGAGAGACGCATTGAACAGTCAGTGCATTCCGTGCACATTTCATGCATTTCCTTTGTGCAGGCCAACTTATCAAGTTTCCTGTCCACCAAAATGCCACCCCCAAAAATACGCCAAACGCACGCACACGCCCCACCGCCCACCATTAAGCATATACAATATATTCCGGCCATGTACTATAGAACTCTGCTGCCACAGCAGCAACTCCATCAACAGCAGCAGCAGCAACAGCAGCAGCAGCGGCAGCAGCAACTGAAACTGCAACACAATCGGGCATCGCCATCAGCAATTCCGATTCCGATTGCATTTTTGTTGCACGCACATCATTTTTGTGTGTGGCTGTGGATAATGATTTGGTTACATTTGATTTGCTTGCCTATTTTTATGCAAAAATAATACCCTAACTTAACCTGCAATTTCCACTTTCGGGCTGCCAATGTTTCGCACAGGCAAATATTGGCAATCGGTTTTGGTTGAAGAAATTGCAGGCTGTGTTGGATTTGCGGAAAATGCATTTGCCTCATCCGATGAGTTCTGGGCATTACGGGGAGTTTCTTATTGGTTTTGTTGGTGGCAATTTGTTGGCAAAAGCATTGGATGCGTTTTATGTGTGATTCAATGAGTGTAGATTGCATATCATGGCCAGGGTATCGGAGTATTGGCCAAACAATCCATCGGACAATCCATTTCACCCCTTTTCGATGATTATGCTGCGGTCGAAAGGAAGTGCTGTCCTGTCTCCTGGCTGCGGTGGCACCACTTTTTACTTATTCATGCGTTTTTCACATTTGTTGCAACTTGCAACACATTTTAATATTCATTTCGGGGCGTGGCCCCGTCCAGCCTTTGCAATTAACACAGGAGCCAGACTTGGGGGGAGCCGGACCTGAGCGGCAGGGGGAATGGGGGTAAAACGAGTCGCCAAAGATCCTAAGGCGGATCAGGCTGCCTGGCAGGTGGCTGACACAGAAACCGGGCTGCCAGCGAAGCCAAGCAACAGGCGAAGCCAAGCAGCATGCAGCATTGGAGGCAACACCAGCGAAAACATGCAACAATGGCGAACGCCGGACAACTCTTGACATGCATATGCAAAGGTCTTTCCCAGGTTGTATGTTGTGTGCGGCTCACAATCAATTTGAGAGACCTTCGCTCGATTCTCCGCTGGGAACCCGCCAAAATGCAAATGACGACAGCAGCGGCAACATCGGCGTAGAACGAGAACTTTGACGAAGCCTTTGATGTGCGCCGTTGTCGGTGACTTAACCACCCCCTTCGGGGCTCCGCAGCTAGTTCACCTTTCCGCCGTCCATATGGCACGCAATCTCGAATAATCAATATTTGCGAGCAGCCCGACGTGGAAGACGAAGACTACGGGCTGCCCAGGTCAGGCAGGGCAGGGACTGAGACTGAGACAGCGGAAGTCGTTGTCACATCAATGGCGACAAAGCACTTCCGCTCCTCTATGCCCGGACACAAAAGGATGCTGGCACGGCTTCTAAAAACTCTGCACTCGGGGAAAATTTCTTTTCAATGCCTGGGTCTTGGCTAAAGTCTCTGGCGAGGCTAATAAATCTGACAAAAGTCTGAGACACGTTACAAATTAATATCATTTTTATACCCGGTTCTTGAAATGAATTTTGCAATCTTAAGTAACAGGGAGAAGGAATGGTCTCCGACTTCCTTAAGTACATATATTCTTGATTAACATGACCAGCGGAATGGATATAGCCCTGTCCGTCTGGCCTGCCGTCCGTAAGTCCGTAAGAACGCCTAGATCTTGGAGATTATAATAGATAGACAAAAAATAATTGCATATTCTGATTCTGAGGATACCAGTGCATCACAAGTTGGATTTTAAAATCGGCTACCTTCTCCTGCATGTCCGCAATCCGCGAAATTCTGTGGAGTGTAGAACTTGCAGTTTGAAAACACTATATTCGGATATGATATGCCAAAATCCGTCAGTTACTCCAATCCAAGCCCGAAAAGTTTGCTGCTGATGGGAAAATCATATTATATTCAATATTTCAATATTAAACCATGTTTTTAAAGTCTAATGGAAAGGTGGAAACTAAGAACCGAGAATCTATTACTTGATTATTTCTTTCAGTGGCCGATCCTCTTGCGAGCTTCCCCTGCAAAACCAGGCCAAGTTCTAGTCGTATTGCGCACATGTCAAGACCCGTGCACAAAGGGAACACACGAAACCAAAGGGGTACCCAAAGTTCGGGTAGAATTTCAAGCGAGCAGGGAAGCTGAACCCACCTATAACTTAGAAGGGGCTACGATAACCCCTTATCTCTGTTGGGTCTCTGGAATTTCGAAGGGAAGTGGGGCCCTCGGTTGGGGAGGTAGTATATTCTCCCCCCAATTTCGTTTCAGTCTTGACTCTTTTTCTGTAAACGCTTTTCGTTACGTTCCGTTTCGATTCGTATCCCCAGCACCGATCGTCGCCTGCTCTTTGTGCATTCTTTCAGTTTGTTTTGCGATGTCTTTGTCCCCTGTTCTCCGGTCTCCGGTCTCTGGTCTCTGGTCTCCGCTTCCCCAATTCTCCGTTCTCCCGTCTTCTGTCTGCTGTCTGCTGTTTGCTGTCTTCCAAGGCATGCAGTCATCGGCGACGTCGCTGAATTTCATTTCAGCCAAACCAAAACCGAAAACCGAAAACCAAAAACCGACAACCAAACCAAACCAAACCAAAACCGAACCGAACCCAAAGCGTAGTGAACCAAACCGATGGTGATTCATCGAAATTAAAAATAAGTGTTTTGTATCTGTATCTCAGCGGTTGTTTCACGTTCGCCGCTGCTATTGCTGTTTTGCGCACACACATTCCATTGCCGGCGATAGCTTTGCAGTGCTGGCTATGGGTATTCTTCCTTTTTTCCCCCAAACAAAACACTTTTCCTCAAAAATTGCACCTCGATTTCCCATGCTATTTACATGATGAAGAAGATAATCTTTAAGCTTTTACAGCCTCGATTAGATTGCGTTCTCAGCTGATTAGGATTTTGGGCTGAGCTCATCGGTGTTGCGGTGGGGAAGCCTCCTCAAGCCAGCTCATAGATTATCTGGCAAGCGCTTCCTGCTCTGCTCTGCTCTGCCCTGCTCTTTCTCTTCTAGTTCAAGGACACCTGTTTCCACATTCCACGCCAAATGATCCTTGTCATGCAACATCCGTCTTTGCGAGAGGCAGGTAGTAGCTATGCCGCCGTGATAACCTTGCTGCGATTGCAGATGGTGGTGCTGTGCTGTGCTGTTTTTTGTTGTCGATGGCGGTGGTGGTGGTGTATCCTTCTTTGGTCACCTTGGGCGGCATTTACGAAATGTGTATCCATGGCACGCAGACATGAACACACACACACACAAACGCTCGCAAACACACACCCGCTCGGGGGGTATCCATGGGACGGACACACACGTACGGGTCCGTTGTGGATTAAAATTTCGTCGTTCCTTCTATTTTTTTATACTCCGAATGCATTTCCCTTGACGAGGCGAGGAGCAGATGGAGAAGGCAGAAGGGAGAAGGGAGCGGCGGAGAAATGCTAGAAGGGGGCATTTATTTTCGGCATTTGAAGTTAGTCCTTTGAAAAAACGGGGGTTCAAATTCAAAGCGCTAGACCGAACGAATCGCAGCGAAAGGGAATGAAACGTGCGAAGGGTTGCTCGGCGGCCGCTCCCCTAGAATGTGTGTGTTGGGATGTGTGCCTGGAAGTGTAAGTGAGTGTGCACTTCTCAAAATAAATTATGCCTTTACTTTAAAGACATTTTAAAGTTTCAAAATTACACGAATTTGCTATCAAAACTGGGTACAAACGACTGCAAAGTCAATTCAAACTCCTTAAATATATATAATACTACATATCTATTAAAAATGTGTGAGCTTGAAATAAAAAAACTGGGTTTTTAAGTTAATTGTCTCAATTATTATAAGAGATTATAAATTTAAATGAATATACATAGAAGAAAATGAATTTCTAGCCAAAAAGGGTACGAAAGAGTACAAACTCAGTTTCTTTAGGTACATGTTCCTGAAATTGTAATATTATATTTAGAAGGTAGGTATTTTGAGTTAAGCGAGTTAGGTTTCAAGGCCAATTGTTAAAGAAATTCTAAATGTATAAAAATATACAAAAAAGTATCAGAATTTGCAATTTGCAACCAAAAAGTGGTAGATAGTCCTGTTCCTGAAATGATAATATTACAAAGGTATGCCTATTCAGATAAAAAAGGTCTTAGACTCTAAGATATTGTGAGTTTAAAAAAGCTAAGAATTATTTAATAAAACGAATTTGAAAGGCAAATAAAATATAAAGCATTGCCTCAATGGCAGTTGCTGCTTCTATAAGGTTTTTCGGAATATTTGTGCCCAGTGCATATGGAAAAAGGAACACATTTGGATGCCAGACTGCCGACGAGTCTCAAACTCCCTGTGCGACATTACTGTCGCAGCAACGTCGCAGCAATGTGTAAGCAGCAGCAGCAGCAGCAGCGGCAGCAGCAACCAGAGCACGGCAGCAACATGGAATCGATTTCGGAATTCGTCTCATGGCGAGTGTGTGTGGAAAATGCTGATAAATGGGCCTTAGACTTACGGCATACTCGTACGGGCCATGCAGGATCCCCTCGAACGGTTTCACTGCCAGGGCCATGCTAATGAGACTCCCGCAAGAAGGCCTCACCTCACACAAGGAAAAATATTGGCGCACTTTTGATTATATTCCTCAAATCTTAGAGCATAGCCTGGGGAAACCCCAACATTTTCACAGAGGAACAATCAAAGATAGTGGCTAAAAAATATGATAAAAATTCAACATCTTTTGATTGGAAATGTGATAACTTTTCCTGGTGCATTTGATGCAATTGCAGCTCCCCTGGATATCAAAATATCCACATTCCCGCCGCCCCCCGTGACCGATAAGTCATGAGGAGGCCCAAACTGTGGGTGGTGGTTGCCCGTTGGGGGTGGCTCCTGCCCCGGCTCCGGCTGCGACTGCGTTTGTTTGCCAACGTCGACGCATTGATAAGATAAGCAATAGGCCGTGAACAAGGCTGACAACCCAGGGAGCAGAGACCCCTGGAGCCCCGGACGTCGTGACTCGACGCCATATCTTGCGGCTGCGTTTCAGAAAATTCCAAATTCATAGAATGCAAATGCTTGTTGGTTAAACAACATTTTGCCCGGCACACGACCGACCGACCGCGCTCCCGGTTCGCTTTCCAGTCGCATTTTCAGTTTCCAGTCGCCAGCTGAGGCGGCTCGGCTCACAAACAGAAATAGAAACAAAAAACGTCGGAAAAAACAGTAACAGAGACAGAAACAGAAACAGAAACGGAGACCACACCGATTCAGGTCTCGACCGGGAAAGGGGCTGCCGGCCCCGGCAGAGCTTAAGTCAGGTTTTGTGACTTGAATTTTAAGTAAAACCAACTAAAACGAGCCCCCGGTCCAGGTTATAGCACTAGAAATACCCAACCCATTGCCGGGGCTTTACACTAAGTAGGGAGTTTCCCGATCGGCGTGCCTTTGGCTTTCCAGCGACTTAGGAAACGTTTTCCATTTACCCAGAGGCTTGTGTTGATAAAGTGACTTTTCTTGGAAAGCGTTTATTAAAAAAGTCTATAAATATATTCTTGATAATAAATAGAAAATGAATAATAAATGTTTGCAAATATATGCAGAATCGTGCCTAAACAATTTCGCTTATATATGTTTAAAAAACAAGGCTTTTGAAAACTTGTATTTTAAAAGCTGGCATCCCCAGACTTGGATATGATTCGATCCTTGCCCCAAAGTTTCACTTCCTTTCCGCAAACCTCGAAAGTTTGTGGCGCCAAAATTGTTAACACAAGAATTCTATTAGTTTTTAGCTTTTTATGCATCAGGAACCAGAAATCAAGTATTTATGGTCGATACACCCCAATATTTCCCTTCCTATTCATAGATTAGTAATGTTTTTTATCTGAAAACTAAGATCTGACCTCTAATTCGGGTATTATGCAGGGAAATGGGGGGAAGCTAATTTAAAGCTTTGCTTTTCCTTTCCGCAAATCTCGAAAGTTTGTGGAATTCTATTAGTCCTTACCTTTTGATGCAGCAGCAACCAGAGACCAAGTCCTTCCCATACCCATTTTTGTAACGTTTTTTATCTGAAACTCCTGCGGCTATTGTCCCACCACCGCTTGCGGTTATTCCGATCGGATCTGCGAGAATCTTACCTCTGATACGGGGATTATGCAGGGATATTGGGATATTGGGGGAAACTCATTTAAAGCTTTAATTTTTGGCGACCGGCGATTGAATAAATGCAAAATTTCCATTTGGCCGGATGCTGGCACATAGGGCCCTTTGTAACTCTGTATGGGTGTGGGCGATTATGTACTCACACCGATGCACACAAACGCACTTGACGCATACGCACATTTAATGCAAATTTAAGCAGTTAGCAAGCAAGTAAAGCCGTTATGTGTACACAGGGATATGGAGCTTCGTATGCAGGCCTCCTATATGTATGTACGCTGGCATAGGCATACATATGTAAATGCATCGAAGCCTATACATAATGCAGGCAATATAAATAATTGCCAGTACATAGGGCGCGTGTGTGTGTTGGTTGCATAACCGCATATGCTATATACGCATTTATCTGGCCATGTACAAGCTCGCATATCGGCATCTGCATCTCTGGCTGGCTGCACATTTCATTGCAATTGCATTAGTGCGCTGGCCCTTTGTTCATTACAAAATGCAGGCCCACACACACACACGTGCAGACCATCCCCGTCTGTGTGAATAAAATAAATTCCCCACAAAACATTTACGCATTTTGCCGAGAAGCAAGATAAACAGCCTACCCACCAACTCCCCAACGCAATCAATAAAAGTGCTGGCTAGGCATTTGTTGGATGTTTTTTTTTTTGTTGAGTTTTATACATATTTAATTTATTTTCATTCCTTCATCGTCGCCATCTCTCTAATCATCATCGTCAGCGTCAACTTCGTCTAGAACAGAAATATCAATCGATCGAAACTTAGGTCTTAGATCTAGGAGGAAACTAGCAATGGAAACTCAGGGGTTCTCAGGATCAACATAGTTCGTAATAAACAGTTCATAGGTTGCAAAAGAAGTATAAGGCATTCGGTATATTGCGGTTCAACAAAGGTTTATCATTTAACTAATCGAGAAAACAGGGGAAAACTTTTTGATGGGTGGGAAACCTGACTTAACATAACATTGTATAATACATACATATTTATTTAATTTTAATTTAATTTAATTTATTCTGCTTGTTCGCTCGAAGGTTCTCTCTCTCTCTTCCGATGCTGCTTAAATAAAATTACGTAATTGTTGTTTTAGCATTAATTTTGCTTGTTTATGTTTTCTTTTTTGTTTTTTTATACAATACATTTTATATCACAATAGAAAAAAGAATTAATTCGCATATTCTTTTCAATCGTTATCTTCTCTTTTTTTCCGTTTTCTTTTTGCTTACTTATAAATTAAACAATAAAAAATGTACAGAATTTTCTTTAACGCTTGTGTCGTGTGTGTGTCTCTGTGTGTGTGTGTTTTGTGTTTTTTCTTTTTTTGCTATTAAACAAGGTTGTTGTGTTTTTTGTGTTTTTTTATAACTCGTGTTAATCGTATCCCCTTGCGCTTTGTTATTTGACTAATTGTGGCTTGACAAAGTCTAAGAACTAGGTTTAAGTTTACGCATTTTCTTTAGGTGCCTACTATTAACATTGTTTTTATGCTTAGATCTCGCATTGCTGCTTGTTTACGTTTTTTTTTTAATCAACTAAATTAAACGGCATAACTAACGACGCTGTACTAAACAAATTCGCAGCGAGACGGGCGGCGGCGAGCTACAACAACAACAAAAGAATGCCTTGCTGATGCAAAACAAAAACAGAAAGATACAAAGATACAAATACAAAACAACAGGGGGAAAAAAACAAACTAAAAGGGGGGAGCAAACACACAAAGCAAGAAAAATGCGGCGGAGAGAGCCAGGCAAAGAGCGTGGAGAGTCAAGTCGCAGAGCAGTCTCCAAAGAGACTTTAATTCCCTGCTCCCACTCCCACACTCCCAAGCCCCCCTTTCCATGGCCCACTCCTACTTCTCTGGCTTTTGTTTTTGCTTTTGCCTTGCCTTGCCTTTGCTTTGTTTTTGTTGCTGTTGCCGTTGCCGTTGCTGTGGCAATGGAGGACGCTGGCTTTTGTTGCCGAAGCGTGAATTAAAATAAACTATTTAAATTTATTTGCATCTGCTTAACTGCGGCCTGCATTGCACACATGCATGTACCTACATACACACACGTTTACACACTTAATGCTCTGCCTCTCGCTCGCGCTCCCTCCTCTCCCCCCCGCTTATCGTGCGTCCCCATCGCCATGCACTTTGTTGCTGGCGGCCATAGTTGCAGTTGTTTCGTTTCTGTGTTTCTCTCATTTTGTTTTTTCTTTCATTTTTTTTTATCGCTGCGTGCGTGTAAGCCGTCTCCCCCCGCCTCTCCCCCTCGCTTCCCCTAGGAACCTGCGGCAAACGCAGCAAGGCAAGCTCCATCAAAAGTGCTGCCATTTTAAAGAGAAAAAAAAGCTAAAGAATTGGCTAGAAAAGATTTCATTCGAGGATTTCAAGAGGGGATTCAAGGAATTTGGTATTTCAGTTTTAGAAATTCATTCCAAAATTGCCAAACAATTTGAAACTAAAAAAAAATGGAACCGATATTGCTTAAGCTTTGAGTAAAATTTACTAAACAAAAAAAACAAACTGCAAAATAGCTAAGCTAACAACTCTGTCCATGGTACCGTCTACCTCGCTGTCCCCCTCACAACCCCCAGCCCAGCAAACGCTGCCGTGTTTCATTGTTTGCCTTTTGTTGTTGCTGCGTTGTTTTCTGCCGCTCTGACCGTTTCCACTCGATTCGTACGAAAGAAAAATTTAGTACAGCGCCTGGTGTATGGCAAACGAAAGCTATGAGTTTTCAGTGTATCTTGTTGTCTGAACTACCCGCCCCATGTTGCATGCCCCCCGAGGGTCCTACGACTGGGCGGGGCAAGTGAGGCGCGCAGCCTCCGCCGCCGCACAGGCATTGCAGTCGTGGTGGACGCATCATCTCACCAGCCAGAGGCCCAGGTTGAGCTTCTGCAGCTTCGGCAGCTTCATGATGATGTCGATGCCCTTGGAGCTCAGCTGCGTGCAGCCGTAGAGATCGATGGTCTTCAGGTTGGTGAGGTCCTCCGCGAGCGTCTGCAGGCCCTTGTCGGTGATCCTGCTGCACTGGCCGATGTTCAGGTTCTCCAGCTCGTGCAGCGCCTTGGCGATCTTCAGCATCCCGTGATCGGTGATCTGGCACTGGTTGAGCGACAGCGATCGCAGCCTGTACAGGCCCTGCGCGATGTGGGTGAGCGCCTGGTCGCTGATCTTGTCGCAGAAGCTGACGTCCAGGGAGTTGATGCCGCTGCCGCCCTCGGTGAGGTAGGCCATGCCAATGTCTGAGATGTTGTCGCAGGAGCGCAGATTGAGCTGCTCCAGCTTGGGCATGCGCGCCAGATGCTTCAGCCCGCTGTCCGTCACCGAGACGCAGAAGCTCAGGTTGATCGACTTCAGCGAGGTGAGGCCCTGGGCTATGTGGCCGAGCGCCTCGTCGCTCAGCCGCTGGCAGTCCTGCAGGCCTAGGTACTCCAGCTGCAGGTTGCCCTCGGCCGTTTCCCGGCTGAAGCCGGCCAGGTGACCGATGCCCTGGTCGCTGATGTGCCAGCAGGAACGCAGATTGAGGTGCCTCAGCTTCTTGAGGCCCCACGCGATCAGCAGCAGGCCGGTGTTCGTGATGTTGCAGCAGCCGCCCAGCTCGAGGGTCTCCAGGTTGCGCAGGTGCTGGGCGATCCGGCCCAGACTCGTGTCCGTGATCTGTTTGCAGAGCGAGAGATCGAGGGTCTTCAGGTTGGGCAGATCCACGCTGAACGCATGGCCCAGATTCATGTCGGCCACGTTGAAGCAGCCGCTCAGGTTGAGCGAGGTGAGTGCGGGCACGCCCAGGACCAGATCCTTGAGGGAGCGACGCAGCGATAGGATCTGCACCTTCTTGATGCCCCGCTTGACCAGACAGTTGAAGAGGCTCGGGCTAGAACGCTTCAGGTGCAGCTTGGCCTCCACGCCCTTCCACACGCTCTTGGCGTACGCCGCGTCCCGCCAGGCGGTGCACACCTGGGCCGCCCGACCCAGGTCCCGCACCGGCAGGTGCTCGAATATCTGCTCGAGCAGCTCCGGGAAGAGGTTGCTGATGTGCGTGCCCTCCGCGGGCGGCGGACTCTCCGGCGAGGCGGGTCTGTGCGCGTGGAGGTGGTGATGATGGTGGTGATGGTGCTGGGCATGGGCTGCCGCCGCTGCAGCCGCCGCCGCCGCTGCTGCGGCATGTTGCAGGTAGAGGGCCGGTGGCAGGGCGGGCAGCTGATGGTGGGGCGGTCGGTGGTGCAGGGCGTAGGGCGTGAAGCGCAGCAGGTGGTGGTGTGTGGTGCCGGTGGCTCCGGTACGCGTCAGTCCGGGCAGCTCAGTCTGTTGATACAGTTCGTCCATGGCCCAGCTGGGCGCTCCGGCTCCGGCAACCGATCCGTTTACGGGCGCTCCGCTGGCGGCCGATCCGCCGGCTCCGGCAAGGCCACCGGAACCGCCGCAGTGGTTGTTCAGATTGTTGAGCACAGCGATCGTTGTCTGGTGATGGAAGGGCAGCAGCTCCGTGTTAGTGGCCATATCCTAGTCCACCTCTGCCTCCGTGCAATGGGCTTTCGTTCACTCGCTTGCTGGTGTGGTGCGTTCTATCAATTGGCTTGTTATTATGCAGTTGGCCTGCTTATGTGCGACGCATTTTACACGCCTCTGCGATCGCGATTAAAGACTAGTATTTCGGAATCAGTGTTCACTCGCGCTAGCACTTGGTTGTTTGGTTGGTTGGTTGTTTGTTTGGCTCGTTGCTGCTTTCGGGGCACACACAACTTGGCGATGATAAGTCCCAGTGAGCAGGCAGTGTGGCAAGTATCTTGCGGGCGGAAGGCGGAAGGGAACTAGCGCGCACAACCGAACCGGACCGATGGTTATTTGAAACTCAAAGCCGAGCGGGCCACTGGGGTTGCTTTATAGCCTGAAACGGAGAGACCCGGCCCGCCGGAGAGCGTGAGTGGATTATCTGTGCGAGCGAGATGGGGCATTCAGCCATAAGATACGCCATGGCCCAGAGCAGGTAGCAAAGTGCGCTTTCTCTCGCCGCCAGTGCTCTCTCCAGGCGGTTGAGGCAACGGCGGTTTTCAAGCTGTATTTTGAGGATACTCGTCTAACAGATGCGAAGATACAAAAGTATCTGCAGTTTCCTAGAGTAGCAACCAGCAGGGACTAGGTGCTTAGTTTGCAGTATTCGCAATATTGGTTTAATTAGTTATAAAGTATAAGCATACAAAAATAAAATTACAAACTCTATACGTTTATCTCTCAGTAGAAGGAGTTAAATATAGTCTGTCATGATTATTCTATTATAAATATGTGTATGATTTATTGCAATTATGAAACCCTTGATTTATAATAGTTCTCATATTCCGTAACAAATAAAATAAACCGTTTAATCGAAATTGAGCATAGAATTTGGGGGAAAAAAACCTCTAACTTAATATATTAGGTATATCTAAGGATAGTAATGTTTCCCTAAATCGTTTCAATGTAGACAGTTATGTATCTTCCTATATAATACCTAGTATTTAGACTAGGCTAACAAGAAATAGTTAATAATTAAATGGCCCCTAAGTTATAGCAGAATGGATATCTAAAACATTCTATTTGTTTTTAGTTTTAGAGCATATTATTTGCTTAAAGTACCAGATTTATTGACTGCAATCTGTATAGAGGCATGGCTGTCTATGTTTTATAGCTATTTGACAGCTTGGGCATCGCTGGTGCGAGAGGAAGCCACTTGGGCCTCACCTGTGCTGTGTGTTAGACTGAGGGACCCTCGGAGAGAGCCACTCGTGCTAATGCTGAGTGCTAGACCTGGCTTGGATTCATCTTGGCCTGGCTTTGCTTTGGCTTTGCCGTTGTTTGGGGCCCAGCTCCGTGTGGTTCAGGTTATAAGTATCTCAGCGCTCGCCAGCGAGCCCAAAACTCAATGCCAAACTCCGACGCATTTGTTGTTGCGGCTGCATTCCGGAGTCGAGCGAGCAGGTACCTGTCTGCTCTGCTCTGCCCTGCTCTCTCTCTCTATCTGCAGTCGCATGTGCGATCGCTGGTTGCTACCTGCGAGTATCTCGGCAACAACTACAACCACACACACACACCGACACACACACAATCCCGGTTTCCAGGAAAATATTAACGATAACTCCAAAAAACACTGCCACACAGACACACGGATTGGGATGCACAAATCCGACGGATGAGCAACAATAGCGGACTTGCATTGTTATTGATACTAGGAATGCAATGCTCGCACACATACGCGTGAGGAGGGTCCCCTAAAAAAGAAAACGCCGCCGTCTCTTTGCCTTTTAGAAAAAAAATATAAAGAAAAGGGACCAGGACAGGAAAATAGGGAAAAGGGCCTTCGGGCAGGGTCTGGGAAAATCTGAGCCGCTACCTGACCCCGAAGGCTTGCACCCGCACTCTCGCATATGTCCATATCAGCATCCTGCAAGATGCCTGCGATTCAAGCACTGCACTCGGAGAAACTTTATCGCAAAAACTAGCTAAAAAACTCCCTATAACTACATTTATATCTTAGAAATAATCTCTGCTAGATCCAGGATAATCTAAAAACTATAAAGACAATAAAATAATTCTTGATTATAAGCTAATGGTCAAGTTATATTAAAAATAAAACTTAAATTTGGTCGCTCCCATCTATAATCTTAAAGTTTTGAGGACGTTCTACGGAAAAATCTATCTAAAAGATACCTTCTGCCTCATTGCATTCTGTTATCTTTGCCATCTTAGCCGCAATTGGTTTGTTCTCGGTGTAAGGATGCTCGGAGCCTACTATGTTGATTTCTAGGGCCTCCTGCCGAGGACCCTCGCAGTCGTACAGTCATTATCCTGGCAGGCAAACATAGAAGGGCAAGGCGTGCGTACCTCCCTCCCTCCCTTTAGTCAGTCAACCTCCCTGGCCATGGCCCTGGCCCTGGCCTGGGCCCTATGCGTCCCTTCTTTCCTGGTGTGGCCACTACCGCTGCTACCTGTCAAACCGGTTTGGCCAAAAAGGGCCAATCTCTCCATCGCCATCGCCATCTCCCTCTATCAGTCTTTAGACTGGGACGTGTCAAGGCGGGCAACGAAAATAAAAATAATCTCTTCGCTGGAACTCCGGCTACTCGGGATACTCGCTGCACAATCCTCCGCAAGCGTCGCTGAAATATATAGTGCGGCACATATAATAATCGATTGGTTTTCGGCCGATTCTCCCTCGTCATCCTGCCCCGTTCTGGGACCATTTCTTTCTTTTTTTGCGTACGTACTATGATCACGATCATTAAAGCTGCCGCTGGGCAGCAAGAGCAGCGCACAGGTAGAGGCCAGAGATACAGCGGAAAAGGTGCAACAGACGCATGGCAATCGGGCCAAAAGCCATGCAATCTGTAGGCAGCGCAGGCCCACGCAGATTTTCTCGCGGTTTCTTTGGGCCAGGCCCAGCGAATTGAATCTGCATATCGAGCTACTCGTCTTATCTCTGCAGGCAGCAGATACCCGATTCGAGGGGCGAATTTATCTGCGAGTGCGCACAGCTGCCAATGAATGTCTTCATTTCAGTTTTGTAGCCATCGAAACATATGATGTAAGAACTCTCTGAAGGCCATAAATTAAACGGGGATTTGTAAGCGCTTATATCTATAAGTTATTATGTGAATTATATGATGACATCAGAATACTATGAAGGGCTTAATGTTAACTGTATAGTAAATTTATAAGTTAATGTAATATAAGCTCTAATACAGCAGTTCCTAAAGGTTGCATTAATATTGGCAGTTTTGAGATTTAAATATTTTGATTTGAGCAATGAAAAACTATTAGAACTGTACATAAAATAGTGTTTCAATGAAGCAAAAACGTTGTCAAGTCATAAAACCATAATAGTTTGCAAGGAAATTCAAATGCTTGCACTATTTTGAATGGAAATCAATCATATTAACAAAACCATTTCGTCATCAGCTTCTTTATCATGTTAGCTATTTTAATCTGCGAAAATGCAATGACCAGCTATGGATGTAACAGATCAAGATCGTTTCTTGTCACCACTGGACTGTGGCAGCCAACAGATTCATCCAGCTCGAGCCAGAAAAGTGCTGCGGGAGGGACAAAACTCAACACAAAAGGCGCACCGCCATCAAGTCCAATTGATGGCGATAGCCATCTCTGACCAATTTGTGGTCTGCCCGCATCTCTCCGCCAGCTGACATCCCTGCTCTGAGCTCGATTCTTCGGTGTTCGGTGCCCTGACCTCGTCCGTATCAAAGAAAGGGTGCAGGCAGGCGGAGGGGAGCCAGAGGTGGCGTCAAGCTGTGACAGATTTGTTACAGAATATCACATAATTTGCCTTCGATGGCAATCTGATCCCCCACCGAACATACTCGTATTTGATATGTAAGCAAAAGAAAAGTGCCCACATATAAATAAAACAATCATTACTAATAAATAATAGTTATTCGATTAGAAGACAAGCATTCACATGTACCAGCACAACATATTTCGATTGAAGAATTTCCATTGAAAGAACCCAATAACATAACTTTCTAAGATAGTTTTCAGTTCGGAACTTCACACAATCTTTTGATGCTTATATTTCGGCGAAGGCAGCCAAAAATCCCTGATCCTTGGGCGTGGAGTTTTCAGGAAAAAGGACGCATTGGAATCGGAAAGTGTCCCATTGGGAAATAGCACTTGTCGGGCTCTCGGAAGGACTTCCATTCCTCCACTCACATGTCGGGCAGATCGCTCGTGAAACTCTCTGTAAACTGAGACCGGATTGAGAGGTCATGGAACAATCTCAAACTTAAGAGTTGTCTGAAGTGTTCAGTTCCGCTGCAGCTCAAGAATATTTCACATGAAATAGAGGTACATGTCTGCAAGATACATAAGAAAATGGCCAACCGCCAAAGAATAAGGTTTTAAAGAAGTTAAAACTAATAAATCAATGTTCTCAAGTGCCAATTATCCGTTTCAAAATCTTCGAAAGGATTTCTTAGAACTGTTAATGTTCGTAACTAAAAATGAATTTCCACATGCCACACAAATTTTATCATTCGTTCTTACTTAATTTACGTAAAAGTTATTACCAATTTTGGTAATAAGTGAAGTGATTTTCCTTATTCCATTCACGGTTCAAGAATTTTGTAGTCGCATTTTTGCTTCTCCGTGATGTCGATGCCATTAAATGATATATTCGTTTTGCATTTTTAATGGGCGACGTGCCCAAGTTCTTAATAATGCTATTGAAATTCCCAAAAATAAAATCTTAGAGGTGTGCGGTTTTCAACAACCGGTTCTTTTATTTTTGTAGGTAAAAGTAGCATCAACAATTTTAGATTTCTTCCAATTCGAATTTCTTATTGGGATTTGTAATAAATGCGACCCATCATGGTGGTTATCAGTGTTTGAACTTGGCGGCGTGGACTCACCACCGGGTTGACCTGTGTTGCATGCCCACCGATAGTGTGGCACATATCGATATTTTTGTATCTTGTATCTGAAGATGCGAACAATCCCAGATACGAACCTTGCTGGTGGCTGAAGTAATAAAAGGATAAACTCTAATTGAAATAGAGGCTTTACGAAGTCTATTGGATAATAATTACTGAATTCTAAGTCGTAGATGGTTCGGTAATATGGAAACCCGAACAGATAGTGTTTAAGTATCCTTGATTCCTTAAAAAGGTATTCGATTTATTATATTTCTTTTTTAGCGAACGTCTCCGGATCCAATCAACTACAAATTACAGACTTTTTGTTGTCGTAAAATAATCGTTTATTTCGCAAAAAGACGAGAGGACGAATACATTTAAAGTACAAACACGGTTACAAAGCTACAGCTAAGATTCTTTTTGGTCTCGGTTACATTCAGAACTTATCACAAGTCAACTGGTACTGCCAGTTCCTAACAGCCACACTCGGCTCGAATTTGCCGCCGAGAGGGTCCAGGAGTTCCTCAACAATTCCAGGTGGACCTCCGGGCACTGCTCTGCCTGCGGCTCCTCCTCCTCCTCCTCTTCCACTGTTTCTGGCTCCACCGCCTGTACCCGTACCAGCTCCTGCCCCGCCACCAAATCCGGCTCCGACTCCGACTCCTGCTCCTGTTCCAGCTCCTCCAGCAGTGGGGGGAGTCTTGAAATCGTACGGCTGTAGCTGCCGGGGACGTCTGGTACGCTGATTATTGTTGGCCTGATCCCGTTGCTCCCCCTCAAGATTACCGCCGCCAGAGCCACCTCCTCCATCCCGTTCCCGTTCCCGTTTCGTTGCACGACCACCTTTGCGCCAGGACTCGACATTGGCAATGCCCGCGGTCGACGGCCCCGCGTCCTCGTTCCCTCGGCCCCCAAAGATGGTCGTCCAACGAAACCACTTATGTCATAAGCTATAGCAATCCGATGCCGAGGACTCGCTGCGCCGCCGCATCGGATCCGGGTCTCTGCGCAGCAGATACACGCACAGACAGAGGCAGACGAGCAGCAGGCACACCAGTCCCAGCATCGCATAGAATCCCTGTCGGTAACGGGCAGCATCGGCACTCGCCTCCAGGAGACGCATCCTCTGGCCCAGGGCCCCGCCTCCGCGCAGCTCTTCCTCGCGCTCCAGCGGCAGCAGAACCTGCCAGAAGCCGTAGACTCGCTGCAGGTGATTGGAGTATCCAGAATCCTGCTGATTGGTGGCCGTGTAGGAGTTGGAATGGGTGGTAGCCCTGTAGGTGTCGTGCCGATTGCTGCGGGACAGGCTGCGATCTGGGACCCCGTTGTTGCCTCGCAGCAGTTTCTCCACCTCGGCCTCATCCACGGCTCCTGCCTGCGAGGACTTCGCCTGCTGCTCCCCCAAGCTATAGACAAATGGGATTTCCTTCGTGTAGGGCAACCAGCCATCGTAGATCCTGCCGGGTGTGGGATTCCCGTTCTTTATGAAGTTCGCAAAGGCTCCCCTCAGCTTCCGGCACAGTTGCTCTTCTTCGCCGCTGAACCTCCGTCGGGCAATCTGCTGGAACAAGCTGGGTCCTAGCAGAAGCGGCAGATCGGAGCTATGGGAGGCTCCGCCGAAGAGATTCCTCCGCCCACGCATGTCCATCGAGTGGGACTGATCAAACACGTAGGCATAGCTGGTGGTTCCATTCAGGGAATCAAGCAACCGGAAGAAGGGCAGCTCGTACAGGGATTCCGAGAGCAAACGCTGCATTCCGGTCAGCAGGTGGATTACGCCCTCGCCCTTGCCATTGAAGTAACGCCACCGGATGGCCGCCTGCTGGGAGGAGCTCTCCTCGCCCACGGATTCCAGCACCCGCATCACATTCGGCAGCAAAGTGTGATTGACGTACTCCTGCAACGCCAACTGGCCCTCCCGAGCCACATCCAGCCAGTAGTCCTGCAGAAAGGCACCTTCGTTGGAGGTGATGCCCAGCAGGACGGATGGCAGCGTTTGGTTCCGCAGGCGCTGCTCCAGTCCCAGGCCTCCCGGCACAATGACACCCAGCTGATGGCTGCCGTTGCCATGGTTGTACACACTCTCGTAGGCGCGCAGCAAATCCTCGCGGCTCTTCCGCCGCAAACAACCCATCAACTGCCGCCGCTGGGCCTCCTCGAACTGGCAGCCAAGCTTCTGGACGAGCACCTGGCCCGTCTCCACAATCCTGCGATCGTGATCCGTGCCCAGGGCGCGCAGTATTGGACCCGGCGACATGAGCACCAGCTGTCGGGCCAAACCAGCTTCCTCGAGCGCTGCCACCAGCGCCAGGGGAGCTCCTCCACTCCCGTGACCCAGCAGGGTTATGTGGTCCGAGTTACCGCCAAAGGCATCGGCATTCCTCTGAATCCATCTCAGGGCCAGTCGGACATCGCTCAGTCCATAGTTGCCGGGCAAATGACGATGCTGCTCCCCCAATCCCAGCCATCCGTAGATGTTGTTCCGGTACTGGACACTGACCACCACAATGCCCTCGCCGGCCAAATCCAGACCGTTGATGCGATTCACCGGCCAATCGAAGGCAAACTCCTCACCCGTGACAATGACCACAATGGGCAGTTTTCCATATCGCATGCCCGACTCTGGGCTCCAAATGTTGAGGTACAGGCAATCCTCGTCGGTGTTGGGAGATCTGACTATCCTTCCGTCAGGACTCTCGTCATAAATGGTGTTCGAGAGCTGCGGGCAAATCGGTTGCATGGCAGTGGCCTGCAGGGTGCGGTTCCAATTTGGACTGGGTTTCGCCGGCTGTTTTGTGATGGATATAATAAGGTTTTAGTTAGATAGTAAACACAGCCATATCTTCAATAGGATAACAACTTAAAATCGCAGAATATTATAGGAAACTCACAGCAAATCTGAGTTCGTTAAGCGGTGGCTGTGCGTAGGGAATGCCCAAAAAAGCATACACAGCGCCACGTGTCCCATCCGGAAAAACCTTGAGCTGCAACGACAAATGGACCGAGTTCTTGAGACCGATTCCGGAACAATCCCATTCACATTTGACCCTACCCCAATCAGGTCTCCCTGCTCCAGTTTGATGTGCGTCTGCTGGGCCCAGCAGCAGGAAAATGTGTGCAGCAGGATTTGCAGCAGCCACAACGAACGATGCATCCTTAAAGCTTTCCACATGATTGCCACTTGCAACAGTCACTTTTTTTCGGCGCTCACTTTTAGCTCATAGCTTTTGCATAGTTTATGCCGCATTTAAGCGCATGTATTAAATATTACTCGCCTCCATGTACACAACTTATGTATATTTCAGGTCCGAAGAAACAAAACAAAATATGCGTAAATGTTTTCACTGGAAATATTTGTTCGCTGCGAAACTTTTCGTTCGTTCGACGTTGAAATGGAAACTGAGCAACAAAAACGAAAAAAGTTGGTTCGGTGAGCTAACAAAAATTTCTGCTAGAATTATTTCAATTGTTTGCTGGTGTCATTACTGTTGCTGTTGCTGTTGTTCCTCTCGTATTTTTGTTGTTACTGCGGTGCGCAGCAAATCATTCATGCATCCATAGATCAAAATGCCAGCGACACCACCGCACTCGAGCAACAACACCAACAATTGGGTGTGGAAAGCGGTACAGGGCGGGGAGTTACACGTATAACCATGGTAACAAACCTCGAACCGCTGGAGTACCTACGATTATGGGTACCTCCAGACCCTAAGCTTGTAGAGCACGTCTCTCGATTGGGTGGTTAGTTTGGTCACAATAAAAAATATATAAGCTTTCACTATGTAATTTTTATCTAGTATCCACACTTCTACATTTCACATTCATCTGCGATTTCATTAATTTAGTAAGAACTTAGTCATATAGCATGTGCTGGCGTTGTCTTCGGACTCAGCTCAGCATGCTCTTGTTTCAGATAAGTATTTATTTGATGATCCTCCACCATAAACTCAATTAGTGAATTCTGTGAACCCTCCACATATAATACAATTACTGATGCCACGATCGGCTTGTAGTTGTTAAACGTTTCGTACTGCCCTCGTTCTTGTTTTTCATGGAATTCCGCACTGCTGTTAATGTCAAACGTATAGTTTTTTACCCAGTACACAACTCTTTTCCCTCCCCGCCGGAACCCTTTTCACAAATAAAGCTGTCGCGGGTTTTCGGGGTCTGAAGCAAATAATGCTCCATAATGTTGCTGTAATTCCCTCACTTGTCCAATATCTGGTGGTGTATCTGGTGGTGGTTTGATATGGGGATAGTGGGATGGATGGATGGATGGATGGTGAGGCTTTCGGGTCTGTTCGACGGTGCGGAGTTCCGGTCCGCGGAGTTTAGCGAGCGATCGCTGGATGCCGACTGCCGGAATGCCCGCAATTAAAACGAATGTGGTGGTCAGAGGAAAAGATGCGACCGTGCCAGCATCATGTCGCCACATTTATGTATTTTAATTTTAATTAGTTTAAAATGTAATTTGTTTGCTGACCTGCGCGGATTACGCGCACAAAATCGCCTTCGCAGGCAGTTTGGCTGTGCACTGGAAAAACTATCTGCAAACGAAATATCAATAAATATTTAATCTCTTAAAATATATAAGCACTTGTAATTAATAGATTTAAACAAGAATATATTTATTAAAGTTCCCCTCATATATTTTGAATATCTATTGCCATTTTTAATGTTTTACTGTGTTTACACCGTAATAGGCGGCTATCTATCCCTAATTGTTTCCTTTGTGTACCCAGCTGCCGCTGTGCTACCGCTGACTGTGTCTTTGCCGCAGAGTTGCACATAATTTTCAGTTAATTACGAGGCACCAAAGTGCACATTTAAATGGCCGCTCCATTGGAGCCGCCATCTCCCGGTACCTGCATCTCTCACAGGATGTGGCGGCGCCACCAGGCCACCCATCTTTCCGCCTAGACCATGGAAACTTAATCAATTTATGCCCGTAGACGTGGGCGGTTCGCTGTTCAATTATAATAAATGGCAATGATGCCCTAGTTTGGTCAACAGACACATGGCTGTAAACAAATTAGCGTGGGTAAGTGCTGTAAAAACTCACCAAAGGTTGATGGGTGGTAGGCCAGGTGAAATTTTATTAATAGTTCTACAGCCAAAAATCAAAATGATATACATATATACGATTTTTGTTAGTGCTTAAATTTCTTTTATTAAATTTTGGACCAACCAAATTCTTTCTTTTTGCGATTTCTTTTTGAAAAGATATGAAATGGCAACCCTGGCTGTTTAAGTTTTCAGATGTGTAATGTGTTGCGATAGGTCCAGTGGGTGTGCTTTTTAAGTTTTCTAGTTGTGTTATTCCTTAACAGGATTCTTGCCAAAGCGTTGGGGAGCCTGTGGAGTTTCTCACATAATTATTGCCTATATACTCGTAAGTGATCTCTTATCAGACCCTCTGGATACGGTGCATTGAGTGGATTGTTGAGCCATATCTTAAAATCTTCGTGGGGAGTCAAATTATATATCCCAAACACTATTTTTTCAATTCGCTGCCAGATCTTTTAGTTATGAGCTGGCAAAGTTGCGCAAAAGTTAAAGCAAATTTAACCCTTTTTCCTTTTTCTAAATAACTCAGCGGATATACGTAGCTCCGATCCTAAATATCTCCAATGTATCTCCACGGATTTTTGGGGAAATCAGCTTTCCATCGAGGTATTCCCCGTCATTCTGCAATTTTTTTTGCAAAAGTAATGAGCTGGCAAAGTTGAGAACAAATACCGATTTTCGATTTCTCCCATAATTTTGGGGTGATCACGAATTAAAGCCCTTTTTGCGATTAGAGCACTCCT